>MU224267.1:2503408-2548301 GCA_018584345.1 Thuja plicata
AAGAGGCCCACTTTTCTCACACATGTGTGAGCAACTTTGGATGTGATGGGTCAAAGTGTACTTAAAGTACACATGTGAAGGATCTTATAAGAAGGTGTAAGAGGGTGTAAGAGTTTTGGACCAATGAAACACTTTTCAAAAGTGTAAGAAGGTGTCATCATAGGTGTAAGAGACCTTGTTGGCACCAAATAAGGATTATTTGAAAAAGTCAATTTTTGGAAATTTGCTCACACATGTGTGAGTAAATAATTAGGACTAATTGTTGTAGGAATCAAGAAATTAAGTTAATTAACCTTAGTTAGTTAATAGATAGGTCTATTTGATGAGAGTGATGGGAGGTAGGGTAGGATATAGTTTCAAATTAGCTTAATCTAAATTAGATTTAGATTAATTGTGGTTTAGTAGAATTTAGGTCATGTGAAGGAATAAATAAGTTTAAAATTTATTTAAAGGGAATCAATGAGGGATAATGTATTAAATAAGATTTAATACATTAAAAGAGGTAGTATTTAAATTAAATTTAAATACTAAGGGAAGTGAATCATATTTAATTAAATAAATTTAATTAAATAGATAGAATATTATAACAAATATAATTAATTAAAATTAACTATAATGTTATGGGAATATTAATTAAATTAATATAAGGACGATTTTGGACGTCTACATCCCCTACTCTTCTAACCATCAGGCTACCAGAATAATCGGCCTTGAAAGGTTCATTTCTTCTCATGTTTTATTCTCTCTTTAGAGACCACATAACCAACGTAGTATTATCTGCACTGAAAAAAACCCATTTGATGGCTTGTTCAGCTGCCTCTTGTTTATCATGCATGGTCTTTGTTTGTTTCCTTACTGCACCAAATACAATAGCATCAGCAATGTCCCATTTAGGAAGAATGAGAATTCCTCCCTTTCTAACATATTCTCTTCCCTCTTTAGGGGTGATCTTTCCAAATTATCCAACCATTAATGTTTTACCCTAGCCTCAATATCATTCATATCTCTATCTGGTTGTTCCTCTTGTTTCTTCTAGCACGTTTCTTTGAATTGATCAATGTGGGATCTCCACAAGAATTTTATGAATGCCCTGGCTTTTACAAAAATATCATCTGCCAAGAATTCATCACTTGATTTCTTGGTTATGGGATTCAATTATTTTCCAGAAAATTCTACCACAATTAAATCCATTTCAGCCCTTTTTGGTGTTTCTGGCATTCCTTACTGAATTTCTCACTGGGTGACACAAATCTGCCCTATGTTTCTCATCTACAGTAATTTTTCTGCCACTCCCTCTTCATCAACATGTAATGGGGATTGGGAAGGTGAATACACATTTTCACTTTGTTGTGTATCTTCATCTGTCCTTTGCCTCTTTGGAGAAGGCTGAGACTCAGGGTCAAGATCAAAAGGTCTCTTCCCTTTATAAGTGGAAGGCTCCTTAGTTTTCTTGGAGCACTCTCTATAATGTATCTCCCCTAGGAATCACTACATTGTACCCTAACCTTTGGTGAAAAATGTATTCACCAAGTGGAACAAGCCTAAAAAATGTTGACTTGTTCAAGATAGCCTTGCCCCTATCTAGCTCTGACTTCATGACTACATCCTTCTTCTCATTCAAAGCTTTCATGATCTCTTCAAAAAGTGTCATTAATGAATTATTTTTATTTTCCATAGGCTCAAAGACCTTTAATGGATCATATCCCTTATCAAAACACTATACAAAATCAAGGGTTTTATTGTATACTAGCCTTTTTTCCTTTTTTATTTCTTGCTCCTAAACTTTGAATTCATTTATGATGACATCATCAAGAAAGTGGAATTGGTGGTCCATAGCCACTCACCTATTTTTATTTTTAAACATATCATTCAAAAATCCCTCAGGGTTAGCACACCCCACCACTAATGTTGCCATTCTATAAGGCTTTAAAAATTTGCTCATGTGCACCCATCCACCCTTGGTGATAACAAACTGATGTGAAATAGTGATGGTAGTAAAAATAGATCCCCTTCCCTTTCCTGTTAAATCAACACCTTGCAGACCGCCACTTTGTTTGATTATCTCAGCAATACCAACTTTTAGAGAGACTTGGTAAGGGAGTATATGTGGGGTACCTCTGAAATCATAAACTCTAAACACACTTGAGACATGATATAAAATGATGTCCCCCCAATTATGCACTATTTTTATCTATTTGGCATATTTCTTTGGTCTTATGAAAGACATCAAAGCTTTTGGGATCCTGGGATTTTCAAGAAACAATAAGGCTCTGAGCCTAGAGGTAAAGCATATGTCAAAAATAAGATAACTGACATCTTCTCTATCCTAGGACAAGTCCAAACTTCATAGTTGAACTGCCATTTCTTCTCCATCCTTTATCCTCATCAGGTCCATTTCCTTTTCAAAATAACTATCACCCTTATACAGAAACATGTGCATTAGCAAAGAATATCATCCAAATGGTTTATCAACCTTTGATTTATGAATAGCAATCAAACCATTATAGATCAAATCATTCACATAAGGTGCAAATTCAAAAATAATAGCAAGATGAGGATAGAGAATCTGCACCATCATAAACATGTAATGCAGTGGCATCTCGGTCTCTACACCATCCCCAAATATTTGTCTCAAGGAGTAATACACGCCCTTTGCCTTCATATTAAATTATTCTAGTTTAAAAGGTTCTGGGGTATTTGGACCTATCACATTCAATCCTCCAACCTTGTCAAAAAATTATCTTAGTCGCTCACTCCTGAGATAATTCCTTTGGGCTTTATATATTTCATTGAATGTGTCAAAATTGATCTCATGAAGCTGGGCAGAGGGCTTATTCAATTTGAAAACTTCTCGGTTCTCATTAGTAGTGATGCTTGTAAAAGGTTCAACATCCACATCTCTTACTGTCCTTGTTGTTAGAGTAATAAAGTGATTCCACTATTAATTAAATCATATTGATTTAATTATTAAGTCACTTATTATCTCTATTTCACTTAAGCTAAACTTTAGGCATATAATAATCAGTTCTTTTATTATTTATTATTATGCAACCTAGATTTTTCCCCTTTCGGGTTTCCCTTTTAGGGTTTTGATCACCTTCATAAGGTTTGATCTCTTTGTATTTTGTATTCCCTCTCTGAATGAATATTTTTTCTTTCAGAGCAATTTTGTCTCCAAGATTTGCTTTTATAACAAGTTATTTTGTATGTAGATGATTTTGGCTTATGAATTATTTGAATTCTAACATGGTATCATAGCCTTGCTGCTGCTGCTCGTTCTTGAGTTTTTGAAGTTTTTGGAGCTCTGAGGGTTTCAAGGTTTTTCATCTTTTTTGTGTGGATCTGGGGGGATTTTTGTTCGGATAACTTTGAGCACAAATGGATCACACGGTTGTGCTTAAAACAGCCTAAAATCCCTATTTCCATATAAGGCTAACCATTTTGGACACAATTAAATTCTAAGGAAAAAAAAATTATCCGTACGACCCTGTTCTGGGCACAAATTTTGAGGTAGGTGAAAAACAATTCTGAAATTTTATTTTTGGATTTTTAAAAATAAAAAAATAAAAAAACACAAAATTTTCTGGGTTTTTAAGCAATTGTTTTTTTTTTAAATGGAAAAAACAAACAATTTTGTGGGTTGTGGGCTCCACTGTAGCCGTGCAGGTCCCAAGAGGACGGGGGTCCCCAAGGGAGGCCGTAGGCCCCAAGGTGGTCGCGCTGTCCCCAAGGGAGGCCACGCAGGCCCCAATGAAGGCCAGACTGGCCCCAAGGGAGTCGCGGGCCCCCAACTTGTTTTTTAAATATTTTTCAAAAAATAAATTTTTATTTTTTTTTGTGTTTTTTCTTTATAAAAAAAAGCATACATTTTTTATTGTTTTTTTCACAAAATAAATAGTTTTTTTCTACCAAATTTGGCCAAAATTCTGGAGATAGTCCAGATTTGGAGGGAATCACCAGTTTAGCAGGGCTCCGCCATTTTTGGCTGAGGTTTCTTGAGGTTCTTTCTATTTTGACATCCTGGTGGTTTTTTACTTGTATCTTGAGCAAATAGAGGCATTTTTTACCAAACGAGATATCAACGGGAACTGGTTCTGAGGATGATTTGATTTGTTCAGTTTGGTTGTCTAATTTTTTCATCTTGCAGGGTTTTTTTGTTTGTCAAAGTTAGGGCTCCATTTTGTGCTCTGGTCACTATATCTTGCTCCTTTGGACTCCATTATTTGACTTTCATATGGCGTCAGAAAGTTGGTTCTGTTCTCCTTTATTTTTCTATGGGTCTCACACCCAATATTTGCTCTGTGTATCTTTTATTCAATTTTTTTCTTTATGGAATTCTAGTGGATATCTTGGATGTTTCAGGTCCTAGGATCATTTCCTTTATGGATATTGTATACATATTTTCTATAGCTTTATTTGCAAATGCACTGAGATAAAGTGTCATCTGATACATGTTTGGGATCTTGCACATTTTGTGCTTGATTTTACTTGCACTATATTATAAAGTGCCATAGGGGGGTTTGGTGTTGCCTTGTTTTCCATCTACCTTTGTCAAGTGAGTGTTCCTTCCATGACATTAGCCTCATTATGTGTGTCAAGTGAGTGTTCCTTCCACAACACTATCCTTTATATGTGTTTGTACGTTCTTCATCATGCAGTGTTTTTTGGCAGTCTGATTCAGTGTACCTATCATGCCTCTCCCTACTCAGCATTATGGGGGTATCTCATGTTGGTTTTAATACTTCCTTGGTTCGATGGAGTGATCCATGTATTGCGTATTTGTTCCTATGTACTAGGCAGATGCAGTGGCTGGTACCTATGCATTTTGGTGAGATGGATCATTTACCATATTGACACTCTTCTTTCATTCCTATTTTGGAGGCATTATTCCATCTTCGATTGATCAAATCTTCAGGATTTGTTTACAGTCTTCTCTACCTAATCATGTTCTATTACAGTGGAGGTTCCAATAGTTATATTTTGATAGTGTTTGCAGCTTCATGCTTCAGAGGTATTCTACATGTTCTTTCTTTGTTCCTATTTTCTAGGACATTCTCTAGTTTGGAGGCTTCTTCAATCCTTCACTAGGATTCATCTCTTTTTGAAGAGGGGTTTTTCCCATTGGGTTTTCTCCTTTTCTCCTCTTTACATAGATTGTTTTACTTGGGTACTTGATTAGGCCTTGTTGCCAGGACCCATTTCCTGCTTTCAGTAGTTGTTTCTAGGTTTCTATCTTCTCCCTAAGTTTATCTTAAGGGGGAGTGTTAGAGTAATAAAGTGATTCCACTTATTAATTAAATCATATTGATTTAATTATTAAGTCACTTATTATCTCTATCATATTGATTTAATTATTAAGTCATTTATTATATCTATCTCACTTAAGCTAAACTTTAGGCATATAATAATTAATTCTTTTATTAATTATTATTATGCAACCTAGATTTTTTCCCTTTAGGGTTTCTCTTTTAGGGTTTTGATCACCTTCATAAGGTTTGATCTCTTTGTATTTTGTATTCCCTCTCTAAATGAATATTTTGTCTTTCAGAAATTTTTTGTCTCCAAGCTTTGCTTTGTAACAGGTTATTTTGCATGCAGATGATCTTGGCTTATGAATTCTTTGAATTCTAACACTTGTAACTAGGTCATAATTGTTGGCTACTTGAAGCGAAATGTCAGCATCTATAAAAACATTTAGGATTACCAACTTCCCCACATCAAACTGCCATATATTGCTATTTGGAGTATAAGCATTTCTCTGACTAAAATCTACTTTGAATATAGCCAAACCAGATATACAAACATTGACATCCGTCATCCAATTACCCTTATCATATAAACCCTCACCTATCATCAATCAAGGATTTCTTGGCACCATTTCCTTTATTTTAGAAAATTTATATGTGGACCTATTTAGTTGCTCAAGAAATTCATCACACACAGCTCTCTCCTAATAATCTACCTTGCCCTTGAATTCTCTACGTGGTGCCATTTTAACAAACTAGGGTATCGTAACAATAAATTTTAACTGGAAAAAAAGAACCCTAATTCCTTCAAGATTTTCACCAGACCAACACTCAAATTCATAAGATGTAGAAAAAACTAGACATAATGACTTACTTGCTTCAAAAGATGCTAGAGAATAAAAGAATATGCTACAATTTTATTCTACTTAGTCTCTCTATAAATCGTAATGTTTGAAATATAAAATAGAGCACTTATGGTATAAAATCGCTAGCAGTTAGCATTAATGTTTGATAGGATGGCCACACAATCTGCAATTACTTCTTTTTAAAAAATTCATAGCTCAAATAGTCATACCAATTTTCCTTTACTATAATACAAAGTTTTAAACACAATCATCGATTTAGATCCATCTCAACAAATCTCACATTCCACAAAAGTCAACAGAGCAATGACTTCCTGTAAGATATAAAAATGTAACATAAGAGATATTACATTTAATATTTTTTTAATGAATGATATAGGTAATGTTAATGAATATGTGTGTGAGGAGGGTAGGAGTGTTCTCTTAATCCCAAATTTCTCAAAGGGAAGATCCAAATTGATTAACCCTAGAAAAACGATCAATGCATAAATGAATCAACCTATTAAGGATATGGATTAAAGAGAGGAACCCTAATTTCCATTTTATAGAAGAGAGAGTGTGTGATAGATTTAATAACTTCAATTGAAATGAATATGAGAAAAGTACCAACCTTGAGATATTGTAGATCTGAAGAATTCTATTTTCTGAAGCCTATGTTGAGTTTCTGGAAAATCTGAGACCGGATCTGGAATAGAAACACAAAGATGAACAAAACCCAAAAATATTTTTCCATTCTGACATAGTTCCGATTTGTACCCTCAAGTCAATGTCACCCTTGACCCAGAATTTCCAATTTTGACCTAGGAAAGAATTGACCTAAAAAGTCTCAGAATGAAATTCTATTTTCAGATCTTGAAAGTTTGCTAAAAAGGGTATTTGAATCTCTGTCCCGATCTTCTTTTCCAAACCTATACCTGTAATAAAAATGGTTTGTTTATTGGGGCCCTGATTTAGGAATTAACCTTGAAATCAATAATTGAAATAAAGAATGCTAGCAATTAGTAGAAGTAAATCTAATAATGAAGCTATGATATTCAATAGATATGCAATTGTATTTTGAATGTAAACAAGTATGTAAATATGAAATCTTGGACTCAATTAGAAACCATAAACCTCCATTATTGTATGCTTGGAATCCACATTGAAGAGAGAATGAATGAGTGGTTAGGATACACAAATCATCTTGAAGGAAGATCACACCACCATGATGGATAGATCTAGGGTTTGAATGATGAATCTCGAATGCTTGAACAAAATCCCTTCAAAGGCTTGAAAGCTTGAATCCTTGATCTTCAATGGAGAACTTGAATGCTTGAGAGGAAGAATTGAACACTTTGAAATCTTGAAAACATGTATAAGAATGGATGCTTGAACTTTTGTCTTGATGACTTCTTGCTTGATTTGATAATTCATGCTTAACCTTGCTTTTTCTAGCTTTCACTTAGAGAGACTTAGAGAAAATGAGAGGAGAAAACTTCCTTATATATGAAACTAGGGTACAATCTTCTAGAGAGGCCGACATAGGAGAATTAAATTGCAATTAGACCTATACCTCTAGAAGAGAACCTATATTAAATATAATTTAAGAATCATCGCTTCGGAACCCAAAACAACTGACCTGGAAGTGGGAAATGAACTTTTGATGACCTCCGATAGCCGACAGACTTCCAGATTTGAAAGGGGGACCCAGGTCAAGGTTGAGGTTATCCTTGACCTAGGTCAAGATCGAGGTCAAACTTTACCTAGGTCAAGGTTGAGGTCGACCTTGACCCAGGGAGTCAAGACCCCTAGAAAACATGCCAGTTGGGATGGAAGGTGCCTAGAGAGGCCCAATCAGGGTCCTAAACAAGAAGAGGAGTAAGAGAGGATGCATAAATGAGGGGAAAATTTTATGGTGGTAAAAAAACCCCCTAAGGAGGGATAAACATTCTTAACATGGAAGTGCTTCCATTTTAAGATGATACATTAAGCCCTCACTTTAGTGGGAGTATGGAAATCAAACATACTCCCGGTAAAGTTAGAAGAAAGACTCTGGTGGATCACAATGAGGTAGAACATCACTAAGTCAAGGAAATGAGCCCCTAGACCGAGGATTCTAACTCAACATACATGCATAAAGATATGAAATTAAATAGAAATTAATCATAGAAAACATACATGACTACATAAGCAAGACAAGAGCAACACTATAGATAACATAGCTTCATGATCTAATCCTACTAGCATGAAAGTGAAAGAGAGGAAAGAGATAGTGATTACCTCGCCTAGTAAGATTTCTAGCATACCATGAATCACCAAGGAGGGAGAGCCCAATAGGTTTATCCATAAACTATGCTTTGTAATTGTAATGCATCTTCTGATGGCTTTTGAAATATCCATAGATCCACATTCTTGTATCACTATGGAAAATGAAATGCATGTCTTTTCAGGATTTAGAAAATTATGTGCGTTACCTTCCAAGGATTTAGCATATTGAAAAATTTAAAATGAGTATCTCTTTAGGATTTAGCAACTTATTTGTGTTACCTGATGAGGCCAATATAAGGCCTATATAGTTTCAATTTTCATATGTTTTATGGCTAAACTTTGAGAACTTCATATGCTTTCATGATACCTTTTCAGACTATTTTCTTATAATTGCCATAATTATGTGCATGCAAATATGTGTGAAATTTTTTGAGTTTATAAATATACTTTCTATATGTTACATGGGTATATGGAACTAAATTGATGTCTTTTTGCCCTACCTTAAGTTGGGTGGTTTTCCTCTAGCCATATGATGAGAGTGAGTTAGTAAGAAACTTTTTATAGATTCTTGTCTTGGATATGTGCACATGCTAACCTTTTGTAGGAATGATGGATCCGTGGCAAAGGAAGGAGTCAACATTAAAAGAATAGAGTGATGCAATGAAAATGCCAACTATTGTGGGGCTCATGATGATTCCACTACGTGCGGATGAGAATGGTTCCTGTTGCAGATAAGTCTTAGCTGAAAAGTGGCCATGATGGAGTAAATATAGCAGCGTCACATTCCTAGATTTCATATATGATTAAATGCAGTTTGTTTCTACAGTTAAAGTTGTTGATCATGCTTCTTAATGGTTGTCATATCTCAGATGTTGGGGAATCCTAGTTGATAGGAGTTTGTTTTAAAAGTGTTGATAAATAATCTGTAAGTTATGATTCCAGAGAGAGTTAGTATTACAGGAATCTTTTGTAATCCATTGAAAGATATACAATTTTATTTTCTACATCTTTTGTAATTCATTGAAACATATACAATTTTATTTTCTGCATCTTTTGTAATCCATGTTTTATGAATGATCAATGAGAGCTTCAATTCTTAGTTTCTAAGTTTTTGTTCATTCACTCTTCCATGGGGGCCCACGCAGGAGGTGAAACTAATTCATAATTCAGTAGAAGTAGTTGCAAGTCATTAGAAGTAATTAGCACTCTGTTGCTCCTGTAGCCATTTGTAACAACACCAGTGGTTGTTCCTGCAGCATAGGCAGTTAGCTAGTTTACTAATTCCTGTAGTATAGACAAAGAATTAGCTTACTGTTTCAGCAAGTTCTTATACCTTTAAATTAAGCTGTTGATTCCATTTCCTAGTTTAGTTTCATTTCAGTATTTTCCATTTCTTAAATAGTAATGACTTTTAGAATAGATTAGAGCATATACCTTGCCGATACCATTTCAAAGCTTACGTTCCCTAGTCGATAATTTAATGAGTTTGACATATTATTTCTACTAGGAAGGATGCATAATCCTTAAACTATAGAAGTATTATAAAGAGCAGTCATTTTTGGCACCGCTGCCGGGGAATGGTGTCAATCTAGTCTACGCTAGTGTCATTATCTTAGATTTAGTTTAGCCTTTGTTTTTATGCATAGGAGAAGAGATCATCTTGGGTGTTTTCTCCCTTGAAATTATCAGGCTGGACCTCTTGAATTATTTACCGACATCTTTAACCCTGAATTTGAGGAACCCCAAGTTGCGATTGAAGCAGTCGAAGAACAATTTGAGAACGTGTTTGCTAATACATTTGACCACTTCCCATCATCTTCATCCTCCTCTGAAGAGTCCTTACATCTCAAAAAGATTTTTTCTGAGCCAAAAGATTTACTGCAGCATCTAGGGCCTCCTCCAAGGATGGCTCAACCAACCTTCCCTTTCCCCATTCCTCCTTAATAGGGAAACCATAATTTGAAGAACATACCCTTTGCGGCAGTTCCTAAATTCTATGGCCTCATCACCGAAGACCCTAAGACCTTCCTTTTCAAGTTTGATGTCATTTTTAGAAGCTACGACTATACAACTGATGCATACAAGCTCAAGTTGTTTCCGTCGACTCTGAATGAAGCTATTCTAAGGTGGTTTATGAGCCTCGGTGCCAATGCTGTAGCAGATTGGGCTTCCATGAGCAACATGTTTCTTTCCAAATATAAAGAGTACTATAGGGGGCATGACTTGAAAGGAGATTGATATATTCAGGATGACCCAGAAAGAGGATGAGACCCTGGAGGATTATGTCTCCAGGTTCATGTTCAATCTCCAGCGCAACACTCAGCATCAATTGAATGAAGAATCTCAGAAACACCTATTTCTCAAAGGTGTCAATGAAGGGAGCATTGCAGCTCTGGACCTGATGGCTGGTGGTAACATTATACAAAAAATTGGAATGATATCAATAATATCTCCCGGTCCACTGTAAAAAAAAGGTAGAGGAATAAGAGACCTCCCATAGAAATCTATTGGTTCTGGAGTTTCAAAAATGGAGCTATCTAATATTCTCTCTGACTTCAAGTAGGACATCATTAATGATGTCACTACTCAGATAGATACCATGCAAGCAAGGAGAAAGAAAGACGATGCTGATGTGGTGCTAGCTGAATATTGTCCACATTGCTGAGAAAAGAAGAGGAGCTGCAAGTGTAAGACCATTGCAAATTTGGAGACACAGCCGATGCCCACCAAATTCAAATCCATTGATGAAAATGGAGAGGTTCTATATGTTGCTCAATGCAAGCCTTGGGCTCCAAGACCAGGTATGCCATAGGATCCTCTTCCAAATTTCAATAATAATAATCAATGGCAGAATTTTCCAAATATGGGCACCCAAGGGTGGCAGCAACCCCAACTAGTGTGGCAGAAATCTCAACAGGGTTGGCAACTGCCCCAGCAAGGTTGGCAGCAAACCCAACCAGGATGGTAGCAACCTTAGCAGGGTTGGCAGCAACCCCACCTAGGGTGGCAACAACCACATCACGGTTGGTAGCAACCCCACCAAGGTTGGTAGCAACCTTAGCAGGGGTGGTAGCAACCCAATCAATGGCCTAATCCATCCAATTAGAAAACCCTGATGCCTCCTCCTCAGCAACAAGCCTTAATTCCTCCTCCTATAGCTGCTAATAACCCTCCTAAGCAAACTTTGCTGCTAGCATAGCCTAATCCCAATCCCAATAGCAAGCCGACCACTTAGCAATAGAGTTATGTCTTAAATGATATCCATCTGAGATTAGGGACCACGCTTCCACCACCTAAACCACCTGTCATAACAAAGGTCGAAGAGCCACCTATTAACCATGAAGATGTGTCTTCTCGTGTAGCCAAAGTGCCCCCATTTCCCCAAAGGTTAGCCAATCAAGCTGAACTTGTAGTAAACCATGCAATAACAGACTTTCTTGACCAATTGAAATAGATAACAGTAAAAATACCTTTGCTGGATGCTATTAAAGAAGTCCCTACCTACACTAAAGCCATACAGGAAGCCTGCATAAAATAACCTGGAAGGAAGAAAAAGGATCCAAAAACCATTCATGTTGTCGGCCAGCTCTCTGACCTTATGTCAGAAAAGTTGACTATTCCCAAGTATTCTGATCCTGGGAGTCTGGTGGTTATAGTCACCATCCAAGGTATCCAAGTCCCAAATGCCCTAGTTGATTTGGGTGCATCTATCAATGTCATGACCAAAGAAGTATTGTCCCATTTAAACATTGCTGGCCTCTGTGATACACCAACCATTTTGCAACTAGCTGATAGCTCTATTGTTAAACAAGATGGGGTTATAGAAGATGTCCTAGTTACCTTACATTCTTGGGAGTATCCAGTGGACTTTGTTATTCTATCCCCTAAAGCTGATATGGGAGGGTATCCTCTTATTTTAGGATGACCATGGTTAGCCACTGTTGACACCTTCATAGCTTGCCGATCGGGAAAGATGACAATTTCCAATGGAGTTCATACCAAAAAATTGACCCTCTACTCCCCCGCTCAACCTATGTTGCAAGATGAAGATGCCATATGGCCAGACTTGGATGATCTTGATCTAGAAACCAACTTGATCTATTATCTCATGGCCATTGATAGAGATCCCTTTTTAACTGCTAAGGAGGATGATGAAGTACTCAAATTGATTGTTACAAATGAATATGGTCACAGTCCTTAGTGGTGCTCATAGTCTGACTGTATCTTGGAACCTATTTTCCCACCTGCACATATATGTTCCTACTCTATATCCTCCCACTTCCTTCATTCTTTATTGCCTCATGAAATGGTTTCTCTTCTAGTTGCCCCAATCACAATGGTAGACAAGGTAGTTCAGGTTGAAGTCAGTCTGGGTAAAGAGTTAAACATTAGTAGTACTTTGACACCTTCTAACCAGAAGGATATCCTAGTATTTCTACAGGAACATCAACAGGTGTTTTCCTGGTATTACACTAACATGAGAGGATTAGATCCCAAACTCTATACTCTTAAGATCTACATTGGCCCAGATTATAAATCTGTATGCCAGCCTCAGCAACAGGTTAATCATGTGTTATGTGACATTGTCAAAACTGAACTTCAGAAGTTGCTAAACGCTGGCTTCATATACCCCATTTTTGATAGCCAATGGGTTTCACCATTGGTTATAGTTCCTAAGAAAGGGGGTAAATGGAGAGTTTGTGTTGACTATAGGGAATTGAATACAGCCACCAAGAAGGATCATTTTTCCTTACCCTTTATTGATCAGGTCCTGGATAATCTGGCTGGCAAGAAATATTTTTCCTTCTTAGATGGATTTAGTAGTTACAATCAGATTCAAATCGCTCCTGAGGATCAGGAGAAAATGACTTTCACTTGTCCTTGGGGGACCTTTGCATATTCTTTCTTACCATTCAGTTTGTGTAATGCTCTGGCCACTTTCCAATGGGCTGTGATTAGTATTTTGTCTGACATATCTGCTGATTGTATGGAGATCTATATGGATGACTTCACCACTTATGGGAACACATATGCAGAGGCCAAGCTCAATCTAGAGAAATTCCTCAAGCACTGCCAGGAATACAATCTATCTCTCAATAGTGAGAAATGCTTTATGATGATGGAGGAAGGTGTTGTGTTGGGATATTTTATTTCCTCACATTGCATCCAGGTAGACTTGGCCAAGATTTCAGTCATCACTACTTTGACCACACCAAAAAAGAAGAAGGATGTCCGGAGTTTCCTCGGCCATGCTGGATACTACAGAAGGTTTATAAAGGATTTTAGCCAAATTGCAGCGCCCCTTTATAATCTGCTGAAGAAGGATTTTTATTTTTCTTAGAATTCAGATTGTGAAAAATCCTTCCTATAGCTTAAGGAAGTTTTGACAATTGCACCAGTGTTGCCTGGGCCAAATTGGGGATTGCCATTCCACATTCATACTGATGCCTCCAATTATGCTATAGGAGTAGTATTGGGCCAACAAGAAGATGCAATTGAACATACCATTTATTATATCAGTAAGAATCTATAGGGTGCAGAATTCAATTATACGGTGACTGAAAAAGAGTTGCTTGTAGTGATTTATGCTTTGAATAAATTCAGGCATTACATCATTGGTTATCAGATTTTTGTCCATACAGACCATTCCATGATTTGGTACCTGATGAATAAACCAGCTATCTCAGGAATTTTGGCTCATTGGTTGCTCCTCATGCAAGAATTTGACATCACAATCATTGACAAGCTAGGGAAAGCCAACGCTATCGCTAATTTCTCTCTCGCTTGCATGTTCCTGATGATCCTGTAGCAATTGATGATAGATTTCCAGATGAACATCTATTTTTATTGACAGCCCAGATTCCATGGTATGCTGACATTGCCAATTACCTCACCACAGGTAGGACCCCAGCTCAATTTTCTTCAAAGGAGCGCAGATTGCTAGCAGAGAAAAGTTTTAATTTTTCTTGGATTGTTGGTTTCATGTTTTATACTGGTCTAGACCAGGTTATGCGCAGATGCATCCAGGAAGATTAAACCTATGATATCCTTTGGGCATGTCATGATGAGCCATGTGGCAGCTACTTTGTAGTGAAATGTATGGCTTTCAAGGTCTTGAATACAGGCTATTATTGGCTGACCCTCCACAAAGATGCAGCTTAGTACACTAATAAATGTGATCGGTGCCAACGCATGGGCTGGCCTACCAAGACAGATGAAATGCCCCTGCAGCCTCAGGTGGTGGTCACACCCTTTGATAAGTGGGGCATTGACTTTGTCAGTCCCATTGACCCATCT
This sequence comes from Thuja plicata, assembly GCA_018584345.1. NCBI lineage: Eukaryota > Viridiplantae > Streptophyta > Pinopsida > Cupressales > Cupressaceae > Thuja > Thuja plicata. Next base: position 2,518,062 of record MU224267.1, read on the forward strand.
TCTCATGGTAAGTCCTATATCCTTGTCTGCACTAACTATGTTACCAAGTGGGCCGAGGCTAAACCAATGAAGCATCCATGAGATACCAATGTTGCCAAGTTTTTATATGAATGTATCTTTACAAGATTTGGTGTTCCCAAAGAAATAGTGTTTGATCAGGGTGCGCAATTCACTTCCAACCTTATAGCTTCTCTGATGGAGGACTATAAAATTCTCCATGGAAAGTCCTCTCCTTATCTTCCGCAGACCAATGGTCAGGTTGAAGTCACTAACTGAGAATTAGAGGCCATTCTTACTAAGATGGTAGTTGTTCACAAGAAGGATTGGGTGGCCAAACTTCTTGAAGCACTATGGGCCTACTAAACTACTTGGAAATTGACTACAGGATTCACTCCGTTCCAATTAGTTTATGGAAAGATAGCTATGATGCCTATCAAGTTTGAGAATAAGACATTGTGTACAACATTGGAGCTCAACCTTGACCTTGCTGCGGCACAATAGGAGAGAGTTCTCACATTGAACAATCTAGATGAATGCCATAAATCTACTTTGTCTAATACTAAGTTGGTTTAGCAGCAATGAAAACTTTGGCATGACCGGTTCATCAAAGACAAGCATTTTGCGATGGGTGATTGGGCTCTTCTATATGACTCCCATTATCAGCATGCTCCTGTTAAGTTTCAAACCCGCTGATTAGGGCCTTATGAAATTGTTGCTATCTTTTCCAATGGTGTTGTACAGTTGTCTACTATTGACCCCATCCATTTCAAGTTGCTGGTTAATGGTCACCACCTCAAATTATACCATAAGCCCCAAAGCAAGGCGGAGTTCCTGCAACAATTTAATTCTGCTAAAATTCACGACCCTCCTGTAGCTGATGGATATGAGCCTCTCCCTCATATTCATTCTTCCCTTTGATCCACGATCACCACCTGCCATAATAAATTACTTTCCTCTAGAAAGTACCTTTCTCCATAATAAATATTCATTTCACTTCATTATTACATATCTACCACCCATCCACATCATTTTATTTCCCTTCATTGCATGGCAATTTCGTGGAGCCGCCAGTACATCATCAGGTGTGTGTACTATCCTTGGCATTTAATTCATTTATAAGTTTTTTATTTCTTGTCATTCTCATCATATGCACACATGTGGGCCCATTTGCGTACTTAAGTTGGGGGGGGAATCTGCAATTTGTTTTATATAAACACGTATGTATTGAATGCTATGTTTTTAAATTTTTAAAAAGTATTGTACCTTTTTGCACAATTATTACCAATTCAACCTATGAGATGGGACAACCTCAAAATGAGCGATTTTGTTTCACACACATAAGAAAAGGTGTCCATACGGATGATTGCTAAGTAATGATGAATAGTTCAATTCTTGAGATGAGATAGATCCGTATTCATTTCTCCATATAGCACTTGAAATATTGAAGTCCAAAACTTTCCATCATTGCAAATACATACTGAATTCACCTTTTTCCAATTTTCTCTGCAAACTTGTTTGATATAACTTGTGCAAATGTCTATGTTGCTTGTGTAATCTTGTTTGTGTGTTTTCATACCCTTCAAACATGGGTGGAGATTTAGTTCATTGTGAACCTATGGTTCATGACATTCTGCTAAATAGTCAAGCTTGCATGTCGTTGTTTCAAGCCAGGGGATAGATTGATTATATTCTTAAGCTGACTAGCCAAGATGAAGAGGTGGCATTACAGTTCTTAAGCACACTCCATGATGGGGTGGCTACTATCAAGGGATTAAAGGTACCATTTTCACAATCAATCATGGCTGAGGTAATGGGATTACCACAGGAAGGTGAGGAATTTTTGGAAAAATTTGACCTAACAACAGCAAGGGCACAATTTACTTTGCACACAGACCCACCATTGGAGGTCGACAAGAAGCAGGGCACTAAAAGGTTTTGAGGGAGGAATGTACAGTCTTTATTATCAAATATTTCACTTGTGAGGGAGGACAAGCTTACCTGCATGCAGTCCACTTCAAATTTTTAAGCTGCCTAAGGCACGATAATAGACCCATCAACGTGCCCAACTTTCTTTTCAACATTTTGAAGAAATGGGCTTCAATAGTATAGGAAGGTAAGCCCAATATCATCTCTCATCACTGTCTCATTAAGATTATTGTGGAAAAAGCACTGAGAGACCAGTCTAGTATGACATGGGAAAATTTCCAGTCAGGGGAGTTAGAAATGGAAACCCTAAGGCCTTTAAGGAGTAGGGTTAGCAAGAGAATCCAAATAGATTAGGGAGTTTTTAAGGTTATTGAATAACTGGGATCAAACTCTTTAGCAAGAAGACCTAGGACTAAAAACCCTAGGTGTCCTCCTGAAGCTTCTGTATCTGGGTCATCCCAGAATAAGGGCAAAAAAGAAAATTTTAGAGGAAGAAGTTCCTACAGAAAAATTATCACCTCTAGTTGATGCGACTACTACCCCTACAGGGAAGGGGAAGGAAAAAGGAGGGCCAACTGCCTCTGGTTCCTGCAAACACCCAAAGAAGCAGGATCATGTAGCCATAACCACTTCAAGAAAATGAAAGACTACTGAAAGGAAGGAGGAAACCCCTTTACAAAGAAGTAGTAGATAGAGGAAGGGTTTGGCTACGGACATATCACCAGGAGAAACAACAATCAACCTTGAAGCTCCTGAGTTAGAAGAATCACTAGAAGGTAAACAATCCTCTGAGGTCAGAGTGACCATAGAATGTGTAGTAATTGAAGATAGTTCCACCTTCAATGAACAAACCTACAGGTTTCAAAGGAGGAATTAATCTTCCCATGGAATCCAAATTAATGATGATCTTATTGAATCAGAGGATGAATTTTTAGAAGGGTATCTAGCTAATGAAGGAGGAATGTCGGATTCACCTTCTGCGGCAGTAGAGCAGGGTCTATTTGAGGAAAATTTTGGTATTGCAATGAGTATGGACACACCTCCTGTAGTAGAAGGAAGGGATATTTTTGAAGAAAACCATGATATTAACGTGATGACTGAACAAGTTTTAAATCAGGGATTGGACACACTAGTCGCTGCGGCTCAACAATGTGATAATCCTGAGAGGGCCATCATAATTCATCCAAAGTTCTCACAGGATGCATCTACAAGAAATAATAGTTTAGCTAACACACAAGTTGTAGGGGAAGACCCAGATGAAGATGATCTACCATAAGTACCTTTCCTTGTAACCCCATTTTCTATTGTCTTTTGGCTAATCAACCAGTTGGTAATAGAAAGGAAATAATGGCAAAGGCAGAAAAAGGCTTTACACCAGGTTATCGATCAGACTTTCCAGGAATTGGTAGAAAAAGAAGAAGAAGTAGAGCAGCTTCAAAAAAAATTGACTAAGGTAACATCAGTTATCCCAGAACTAATGAGTTGTAGGTCTCTTTCCCCTGTTTATGCCATTTTTCTTAAAGAACAAATGTTGAATTATCAGTTAACTAATATAGTGAAGGGAAAGTCTCCCTTGATAAATGAGTCTCTTGAGTTTTTCCAAGCCTTCCACAATTATCCTATAGTCATATAGAACCTATTATGTGAGATCTTCTTGCACAACTTAGCTGTACCTAATAATAGGGATTGGAATCCCTTGCCCTATGTTGGGGACATTCAGCTAAGGGCACTCATGTCATGGTTACAAAATGAGATCAGTAGAGAGTCCTAGGCCAAAATTTATAGAGAATTAGAGGATGAAATTACTCTATACCTATGGCCAGAAGCTAAAGATCCCAAAACCCACTATTATGATTGGATGAAGTTGGCCCAGTCAGAGTCCAAAAGTAAGATCATCAACCCTCTCAGGAACGCAGTCTTTGATGAATACACCCGAATGGCTAAAACTGAATTGACTGAGGCCACAAAATCAATCTAGTGGTGCTAGATCAACATGATAGAGGATATGAGAAACAAGGAGCCACATTCACCTCTTAATTTTGCAATGGAAAACAAGCGTGCTCCTTGTTACGTCATGTTAGGAAAGGAAAGGCAGAGCTATTGGATTCCATTAACATTCCAACCACCCCTTCTTCTTTCTCTTCTTCTGCCCAACTCAAAAAATTTAGAAGATTATGACATGGCAGGGGAGGTAAGGAGGTGGGAGACACACAGGGATACCAAGGGCTTTTACTGGAGTTTTGCTAATGGGGGTATTGGACAGAAAGCAGTCACAGATCTCAGAATGCAAGCTAGAGTGAAGAAATATCTATTTTCTCAAGGATCAACAAAAGGTTAAGTTGGGGGGAATGATGAGGCCAATATAAGGCCTATATAGTTTCAAGTTTCATATTTTTTATGGCTAAACTTTGAGAACTTCATATGCTTTCATGATACCTTTTCAAACTGTTTCCTTAGAACTGCTATAATTATGTGCATGCAAATATGTGTGAAATGTTTTGAGTTTATAAATATACTTTCTATATGTTACATGGGTATATGGAACTAAATTGATGTCATTTTTCCCTACCTTAAGTCAGATGGTTTTCCTATAGCCATATGATGAGAGCGAGTTAGTAAGAAACTTATTACGGATTCTTGTCTTGGATATGTTCACGTGCTAACCTTTTGCAGGAACGATGGATCCATGTCAAAGGAAGGAGTCAACATTAAAAGAATAGAGTGATGCCATGAAAAGGCCAACTATTGCGGGGCTCATGATAATTCCACTATGCGCAGATTAGAATGGTTCCTATTGCAGATAAGTCTTAGCTGAAAAGCGGCCATGATGGAGTAAATATAGTAGCGACACTTTCCTAGATTTCATATATGATTAAATGCAGTTTTTTTCTGTAGTTAAAGTTTTTGATCATGCTTCTTAATGGTTTCCATATCCCGGATGTTGGGGAATCCTAGTTGATAGGATTTTTTTTAAAAGTGTTGATAAATAATCTGGAAGTTCTGATTCCAGAGAGAGTTAGTATTACAGGAATATTTTGTAATCCATTGAAAGATATATAATCTTATTTTTTGCATCTTTTGTAATCCATGTTTTATGAATGATCAATGAGAGCTTCAATTCTTAGTTTCTGAGTTTTTGTTCATTCACTCTTCCGTGGGGGCCCACACGGGAGGTGAAACTAATTCAAAGTTTAGTAGAAGTAGTTGCAAGTCATTAGAAGTAATTAGGACTCTGTCGCTCCTACAGCCATTCATACTAGCACCAGTGGTTGTTCCTGCAGCATAGGCAGTTAGCTAGTTTATTGATTCCTACAGCATAGACAAAGAATTAGCTTACTATTTCAGAAAGTTATTTTACCTTTAAATTAAGCTGTTGATTCCATTTCCTAGTTTAGTTTCATTTTAGTATTTTCCATTTCTTAAACTATAATGACTTTTAGAATAGATTAGAGCATATACCTTGCCAATACCATTTCAAAGATTACATTCCCTGGTCGATAATTTAATGAGTTCAGCATATTATTTCTAGTAGGAAGGATGCATAATCCTTAAAATACAAAAGTATTATAAAGAGAAGTCATTACCTTCTGAGGATTTAGCAAAAAATATAAAATAAAAATGCGTGTCTCTTCAGGATTTAACAACTTATGTGCGTTACCTTCCAAGGATTTAGCATGTTGTAAAATGTAAACTAATGTAAAATATAGTATAAGGGAGACCCTATATATGCCCCCCCTCCTTATCATGACTACCCACTAGCCAGGATAAGGAAGAGAAAGAGGATACCTACTTCACAAGGTAAGGAGATATCTAGCTTAACAACAATATACACTATATCCTTAGCAAAGAGTATTGACCCTTACCTCTAAGAACATAGATAATTGTAAAATGGATATGTCACATATGGAAAAAGGATCCTCAAATAGGAAGAGATCTTATCATCAAGACCCCCACGATGAAGAGGAAGAGGAATCTCCGAATGAAGGAGTCAAACTCTAACCCAAAGAAAGGGAATGAGTTTATAAATAACATAATTTGCAAAATAAAGAAGAGGTGATGACCTAGGACAATCACCTCCCATATAAGAGGATATCCATAGTAAAAACATAAATATTTATAAGGAAATAATGTTGTATGATAAATAAATGCCACTAAGCTAAGGAAAGCATATCCTTGGATGGAGGAAGAAGAAAAAATACCTTGTCCCCCAGGGATGAAAGCAAGGGATATATCAAATTATATCAATAGATGTTGTAGCAAAGAGATATATTTAAAAAACAAAATGTCCTAGAAAAGATATCATGAATGATTATATAATAAAAACTTATAGGGATAGAATATAGAAAGAATAACCAATTAAACTCAGAACAAAGTACATGCTAAGAGCATAATGGATCCTAGAAGTCTGGAATAAAATACCTCTTTCCCCCTAGTTAAGAGACAAGAAGAGAAATATGATCTAACTTATAGAAGAACGAGGGGAATGCCCTATATCAAAATTATGAAGAAATTGTAATACTGCACAGGAATGAGATATAATTCCCAAGGCAACTCTTTGTCTAACATATAGCTTGAAATGTACACAACCATCAAGTAAATGTGTATTACTATAATGAAAAGGACATTTGTATTTAGAGAGAGCATTCTTTGGTATGGGTTTAAATATTTCTTTCTTAGAATTCATTAAATGGATATACACTTTCTTAGCCACATATTTAGGAGTATCAGGGTGATCTAAAGAAGGTGTTGGAAGAAGAACATGAAGATGAGGATGATGGTTAAGATCCACTACCTTGATTGGAGGAGGTGGGAAACCTATACCATGCATATCTTATTTAGGAGATGAATGAATCAGGTTTTTAATGCCTTGTTCATTGATACCAAGCCCTAAGCCTTTATAGCCTTATTTATCCACCATAGTATATTTGGTAGTGTACATATCTTGCAAAGCATCTACAAGAGGAGATTGATTATGGTGGAATGGTAGGATTAGAAGAGGTTTCTTTGTTTTTCCCTTTAATATCATCATGGATTGGATAGGGAGGGGAAGGTAAATGAAATAATTCTCGAACATCATTATCATGAACCCTAGCTTGGGCCCTACCACAAATGTGGTAAGAACTAGGGATTAAAGATGGAGAAATAGAAATATGAATATTTAGAATTGGATTATAATTGATAGGATTAGGATTAGGAAGATTAGGAGATAGATTAGGAATTATAGGATTAGGATTAAGAAGATTAGTGAATGGGGTATCATCTACCCAATTCTTCACAAAATCCAAAAGAGCAATAAGTCCACTACACAAATCCTTAATGAAAGTTTTGAAAGTAGGAAGACTAGTATTATTTAATCTCAAAATAGCATAAGAATGTGAAACATGAAGATTAAAAAACATGATGAAATGGATGATACTTTCATAAACATCATAAGTACTATAAAGAGATGCTAAAAGAAGCATAATAATAAAAGTAACCATACCCCAAAGCATCTTAAAGATCTTCATAGTGAATGAAATTCAAGTGTTTTTATATTTTTATGAGTATATAGATTTTTTTGTATTTTATAATGAAAGAGCATAAAATAAAACTAATTTAATATGCAAGATCTAGTCTCTAAGAAAAAGAGGCAAATCATCTAACACCAAAAAGAAAGAGTTGTCTATCACGGGTTCACCAAAATGTAAGATATAAAAATGTAACATAAGAGATATTACATTTAAGAATTTGTTTATGGATGATATAGGTAATGTTTATGAATATGTGTGTGAGGAGGGTAGGATTGTTCTCTTAATCCCAAATTTCTCAAATGGAAGATCCAAATTGATTAACCCTAGAAAAAGGATCAATGCATAAATGAATCAACCTATTAAGGATATTGATTAAAGAGAGAAACCCTAATTCCCATTTTATAGAAGAGAGAGTGTGTGATAGATTTAATAACTTCAATTGAAATGAATATGAGAAAAGTACTAACCTTGAGATATTGTAGATCTGAAGAATGCTATTTTCTGAATCCCATGTTGAGTTTTTGGAAAATCTGAGACTAGATCTAGAATAGAAATGCAAAGATGAACAAAACCCAGAAATATTTTTTCATTCTGACATAGTTCCAATTTGTACCCTCAAGTCAATGTCACCATTGACCCAGAATTTTTGATTCCGACCTAGGGAAGAATCAACCTAAAAAGTCTCAGACTGAAATTTTGTTTTCGGTTCCTGAAAGTTTTCCGAAAAGGGTATCCAAATATATATCCCAATCTATTGTTCCAAACCTGTACCTACAAGAAAAATGGTTTATTTGTTGGGGGGAGGGGTTTTCCTTAGTCAAACCACAATTTAGGAATTAAACTTGAAAACAATAATTGAAATAAAAAATGCTAGCAAGTAGTAGAAGATAATGAAGCTATGATATTCAATAGATATGCAATTGTATTTCTAATGTAAACAAGTATGTAAATATGAAAGCTTGGACTCAATTAGAAACCATAAACCTCCATGATTGTATGCTTGGAATCCACCTTGAAGAGAGAATGAATGAGTGTTGAGGATGCACAAAGTATATTGAAGGAAGATCACACCACCATGATGGATAGATCTAGGGTTTTCATGATGAATCTTGAATGCTTGAACCAAATCCCTTTAAAGACTTGAAAGCTTGAATCCTTGATCTTCAATGGAGAACTTAGATTCTTGAGAGGAAGTCTTGAACACTTTAAAATCTTGAAAACATGTAGAAAATGGATGCTTGAACTTTTGGCTTGATGACTTCTTGCTTTATTTGATAATTCATGCTTAACCTTGATTTTTCTAGCTTTCACTTAGAGAGACTTAGAGAAAATGAGAGGAGAAAAATTCCTTATATATGAAACTAGGGCACAATATTCTAGAGAGGCCTACATAGGAGAATTAAATTCCAATTAGACCTATACCCCTAGGAGAGGACCTATATTAAATACAATTTAAGAATCGTCACTTTGGAACCCAAAACAGCTGACCCAAAAGTAGGAAATGAACTTTTGATGACCTCTGGCAGCCAACAGACTTCCAGATCTGAAAGGGGGACCCAGGTCAAGGTCAAGGTTGTCCTTGACCTAGGTCAAGGTCAAGGTTGACCTTGAACCAGGGATTTAGGACCCCTAGAAAGCATGCTAGTTGGGATGGAAGGTGCCCGAAGAGGCCCAATCAGGGTCCTAAATAGGCAGAGGAGTAAGAGAGGATGCAAAAATGAGGGGACAATGTGATGGTGGTCAAAAACACCCCCTAAGGAGAGATAAACCTTCTTAACATGGAAGTGCTTCCATTTTAAGAAAATACACTTCCACATCACAACAACAGTGGCGAAGGCAACCAATCAGCAAGTATTATGTCAAATCTACGTAACATCCTTGGTCACACTTAATTCATCTTCCTCAACCTGGATAGGTGTCATTTAGTCATGATTCTACGATTAGTATTCTTGGCATAGATTTGGATCAAGGCATCAATCTTTTCATTTGATCATCTTTAATTTTATCTTTCTTTATCTCCTTTAAAGTCCCAGACCCACAATCTCAGAAAGCCATGTGTCACTCAGTCGCAATCCCGCAATGACTAAAACCTTATACAACTTCCCTTAGTGACATCATGCCAGCCATCAAAACATCTTTAATCTTCTTGACACTTTAATTTTTAGGCCCTGCTTGGGCAAGATCTTAGATGTACAGGTGTTAGCTAAGCGCAATCCCACAATGAATAAAATTCATGTCTTCTGTTTAAGGAAAAGCGTCTGTCATCAGATTAATTCTAATATGATGAACCTTTATCTTTCTGTCAGTTTTGAATAAGACCCGCTATATGCTACATGGCACATAGGCACATTTCCTTGAAGAGTAAACCTCATGCAAATTTTTATCAAGGAATAATGCCTACTATCCGATTAGAAATATTTGATGTACCTTTAACTTGGCCTTTAACTCTGACCAGACTCCGCCACTTTCCATGTGTCACTCAGTTGCAATCCCTTGATGAATAATTTCCTTGCATCTTGTATATAAGGGAACACACCAACTATTGATGAAATCTTATCTGATGGTGCTCTAATCTTGTCACTATCCTTTGAAACAAGTTGACCCCATGATCTTAGATTGACATTTGGAAACACAACATGATTATGTAAAGACTAAACATCGGTCAATATTTGATCAAGGAAAAGTGCCCACCATTGGATCTACTTTAATTTGACCATGATCTATCTACCTTTATCTTTTAGACCCTCAACCCCACAATCTCAAAAGGATAGGTGTCACATAGGCACAATCCTGCAATGGATAAATTACGCACATCTCTTGATCAAGGGAAAATGCCAACCGTTAGATTAAAATGAACATGCTCGATATCCTATGATGTATAAAATAAAGAGGGGACTTAGGACTTAGGAAAATATTAAAATGAAGACCCTACTAGGGTACATGACTTAAAACAAAAAGGGCCCCAACAATGGTAACTTAAGACATATGTTTTTAAAACACTTAAGCGGTTGGAAAAAGTAATGCAAAAACATAAAGGAAAAGAGAAACCTAGGGTTTTTGTATCAAAAAGGTAACCGAGGGTTTGAACAAAGTGACAACTTAGGGTTTAAAAACCATTTAAATAAAAGGAATTTAGGAGAATACATATAAATATGATATAGAGACTTACACCATGAAAAACATTTCTTAGTCCTAACAAATAGTTTGTAGGTTGAGTTAGCCACAGGTTCTAGTGCTCATGGACTTCCTTGTTTTTGGTTGTGTGTTGGATTTGAACACCTTCACCACCACTATAGATCTTTGTATTATACCCTTGGGCTCATATGACATTATTTTAGGTATGGATTGGTTAGCTTCCCACTATGTGTGTATATATTTCCAACACAAGTCAATATAATGTGTGGATGACATAGATGTGCATGTTGAGCTTGTAGGGGTCTCAATAATTATTTCACTTTGCATAATTTTATATATATATATGAAACAAAGTATGCAATAGGTTTATCAGTTATTCATAGTCTGTATTAGTGACCTTGATGGGATTGAGATTCGAGAGGTGTCTCTTGATGATCACCAACTTATTTGCAAGTTTGTAAATTTGTTTCTGAGTGAGATCCCAGGCATGCCTCCAAAGCATGACATAGATTTCTTTATTGATCTCATTCCCAAAGATGAATCTATTTCTTAGGCACCTTATGTTGATAATACAACAGAGAAAAACTAACAGGGGGGGTGAATTAGTTGTTCCTAAACTTCAAATTCAAAACCCTAACCCTTTAAAATATTCAAGCATAAACTCATAAGATCTAATCTACTTAATTAACCATGAAATAAATAAACATGCAAAACAAGAACCACATCCACAATGCTTGACAAAAATATTTTTATCATAGTGAAATCCCGTTAGGAGAGAAACCATGGTAGGGATGATTACCCACAATAAGTAAATACCTTACTAGAAGTATGAAACTATTACAATAATGGGGAATTAACATGCATTCAAGCTCACTACTCAAATGAAAATCCTCAGGCTATGACCTTGAGGAAGGCTCACTTCCTTACAAAAGATCAGTATAATGATTTGATATTTTTGTTAACAGTGAAAATGAAATCTATCATATGTTTGATACAACTCCAATGTAGTATAATACATACCTCTATTCAAACCCTTGTTGAAACACTTTTGATCATCAATGAATCAAGCTCTTTCTCTGCCAGCAATCTCTAACATTCACATCCACGATTTGCACATCTATATTGAACCCTAAATAAGATTTATATCATCAACCTTAAAAAATAATAAGGTCAACCACCAGCTTGATTTCAACTTGAAATCATGTGCCAAAAATCCTAGTTTAACTCCTTCCACTACCAAACTATAGTCTCAATCTATAAAAACCACCTCAAGATCATAACTCTTCCAAATTTCACACCTAGATCTTGCGCAACATGATTTACCAAACCAATCGGCCAAGAAAAAAGAATATAATAAAGATATTACTGTTGATTGAAAAATACACCAATCTGATAATTCCAATCCCTATAGACTGCCACCCCATCAATAAAATACTTTAGGAACATCCTTTAACATCGTTAACAACACAAAAACATTCAAATCCATCCTAGCCATTGGATTTGACAATGCTTTTTAAACTGAACCTCAAGAACACTGTACTCATTCTCTGAGATAAAAATTTTTTTCCTAATAGATCTCTGAAGTATAAACCTTTTGAGTTGGGAAATCCTTAGTATGTCCCAAAAATACACCTTGATATGCACCAAGAAATTCCAGACTGATCGTGCACACTGAACCTCTTTCTATTTGATTGTCAAATCTGTCTACCACATTGTCTGCCAATTACCAAATCTGACCTCAACATATACTCATATCTTCACACTAACCTCTACAACCTGACATGGACTTTTTATAAAACATCACCAATATCTCATGATGTGCGCTACTATTTATATGCAATATCCAAACCTCATTAAACCTCTCATAATCCTTATCCACTAGAAAAATTGCAACAGATAAGTTAACACCAAACAATCAGACCTTCTAATCAATCCTACTAATATGTTGACATCAACGAGAACAGATCCAGTCCTACAACTTAACAAAAAAGTCCCCCTTTAGCATTTATGGAAACATATGATGTGAAAAATAATTAATGCAATTATAAACCAACAATCTCCCTTTCTTATAAAGATAATCAATAGTACTACCAACAATATCCATAATTATCTTTCAAAGTCTCTCTAACTCATCTCCTTTAGGATCTCTCTATCTCTACCCCCTGGGAAAAAGCTTCCCAGGGATCCAATATAATTACATACTATTCTCACCTTCCTCTCCTTAGCTATGTGTTCATCTTCTTAACTGAAAATCTTTCTTATGTGCAAGTATATAGCTTATTTTCACATGCTTCTCTCCCTTAAACTCTTTCTTATGTGAAAGTATATGATCTTTTTTTTCACACACTTCTCTCCAGATTTGACATGAATAACAAAGGTATTTTGATGTGTAAAATCCATATCATGCAAATATCTGCACACAACACTCAATAGAACATTAGATTAGTATGTTAGCCTCAAAATTCAAGCAAATTGAAATAATCAAACATACTAAATTCATCCTATTGCTTCCTATGTAGAAGATACACATGAATTTTCCTTAATATCTCATATGGTTACCTCTTAAGAGCTCTGACCATCTCTTCATCATCTGAGCCAGCATTAGCTATTTCACAAAAAATAGCATCCCATTTTATTTCCTTTTCCTCCCTATCTTCTTCTTCATGATTCATTCCATGATGAGGCTCATGTTCTTCCCTATCAAGTCGAAAAAAAGGATTAAAATTTTCATCATTATTCTTGTGACTATGATGAATTGATGTTGGGACTTCATCTTCAATGAAAAATCCTCTTTCCATGTTAGGGAACTTCTTATGTCTAGTATACAACATATATGGAACTTGCTTCTTTCCTCTCCTTATAATTTTGTGTAAATCTGATTCAAGTTGATCTTGATGCAAGGATATTCTACCCCACATGAATACTTAGTATAACACAATTAGTTTACCAAGATATAACTTCATTAAATTTTTTGAGTCGTCACCTTCTTGCTAGGAGGAAAATACTTATTGTCTTCTGAGTCCTTTTTTCCATTAGATTTTGTCTTTATCACCAAAAATTCTGAAAACTATTCTGATAACAAATCCTTAGCAGAGTCACCAATATGTTGGTGCTCAAATCAAGAGATTGGATTTCCTATGGAATTTCCAATCCAATGTTGGGAAACGCAAGTGATTTGGCCAACTAACAAGTTCAACCAGAAACAAGGTTGGAACTTCTACAATTCTGGCTCAGTAGGACCAAGGTTGGTAGGCCTATACCTTAAGCTTTAAGGCTCTTTATAGAAGATTTGATAGCATCTCAAACCTCTCTTTCAAGTGTGGAAAACATATACTTGAAATAAATCCAATTGTGATCAATCACAACATAAACTTCAAGACTAAGAATGCTTTTGTTAATTGTAAGAATGTTTAATAAATATGTATAGATGAATGAATGCTAGATAGAATATCTCAACATCTTTAAACAATGAACTAAATGACTATATCCAATTATTGATAAGATCAGTGCCTATTTCAACTTGGGAAATAGATTCAATCCAATTTCAATCCTATGTACAACCCTACAAGACAATATATATTCCAATACCATCACCTATTTAAATGTTATAGATGCAGAGAAATGAAGCCTATTTATATCATTGTTATTTCAAATGAATTTAGCTCATTTGGTTGGGAGACCAGTTGAACAAGAAGCTGGAAACACTAACTTTTCACAAACTCCTTGATAATCAAATAGGGATATGAGACATACAAAATCTCTACACAAGCATTGAAAGAATATAAATTGAATCTACCTTAAATAATTGCAAGGGATTAATTGAAATGAATTAAACTTTCTTACCACAAGTGAGACAAAAAACACATCTTTTATTGATTTTGAAATAATAGTACATTCGAGTCCATGTTATAGTTGTGATCAAATTCTAAACTAGGAACAATAATAATGATAATAATATGGTTTTCCACATGGTCTTAGAATCCCTATTTATATAAAGTCCAAGGGATGCATACAAGCTTCAAACCAATGTGTCTCTTCATAACTAAAACCTAACCCTAAGATCAACAACTAAACATTATAGTTAAAATTAAGGAATGAGTAACATCCTTGTCGACCGTTAGGATTCAAAGTAACAAGTCACTAAGCAAATCCTTGTGATTTTTTTGAGATAATGATTTTGCATGTAATCATCATGATGCTCTGATCATATGTCCATTTAGATATTCTATTTTGATAATGGATATTATCAATGGTTCTTCAGAAAATTTGTTGACCATGTTCAAGTATCCTCCATCCTTGTGAATATTCTTCAACAAATGTCGGTATGTGATCATCCTTCAGTATTCCATGAAGATCACATTTTTTCATCATCAACAGGTCAAAAGTACAGATTATCTTTGAAACCTTGCATGGAAAATGTCATCATATCAAATAGTAAACAAAACCTTAATAGATATAAAATATAATTAAACTATTAAAACAATGCAAAGAAAGCCACATCAACGCTGCCACCAAAAAATTATATCCTTTTCATCATCGAGGACATGTGTCATCATCTCACAATCTCTTGATCAGTAAAAAATATTTAGTTCTTGATTGCGGGATTATTCCAACCATCAATTATTTCCTTGCTTTAACAGATGATCAACATTACTCAGAACATGTGGGTCTATGACACGAATCTCTACTTAAGGCATTAGGCCTTCCATTGATCTTCATCAAACTTTATCTACCGATCAACCTCAAGCCTTACTTATCACATGATCACCTTTCATACTTGGTTAAGACATCACCATTGATCTTACCCACATGATAAAAGATAGGAGCTTTAGTAGCGCGCACTTTAACTGACTTCATAAATTACATGCATCCTTGTCAACTTGCTTGACCAATCTGGTACTACCAGTTTTTATCCCTCTATCTCATTTTCTCAGAACATCTATGGGCCCAGGACATGCGTTGATTAGGCACATTCCCTTGAAGGTTAAATAATCTACATCTTCACTTTGAGGCATCACACCGACCATAGATCATCCTTTAATTTTAACCGTTGATCTTCCATGTCATTACTCGTAACCTTAGTAGGGTCGGGACACGTTTTGTTCATGCATGATGCCTTGAAGAATAAAGGTCATGCATCTTATTTTTGTGGAATCACGCTGACCATTGGATGAAGACTGATTTTCTCAATACTTATTTTCTTTGGCCCAACTTAGGTGAGATCTAATCGGACACGTGTTAGCTAGGTGTGATTCCTTAATGGATAAAGTTTGCTCAACTTTTATTTAAGGGATCATGCCAACTATTGATCTTGTTTGATATTTTTTAATCGCTAATGAGACCTGTGTAAGGATATGAGATAATAAAAATCCCATGAAGAGACGTGTAACAGCTAGAAATATGAATTTGAAAATAAAACTAAGTAAAATAGAAATACAAAATACATAAATCATATCAATATAGGTGTAAAGAATACTTCCTTGAGTTATGTGGACGTATAAATTGACCTATAAATTTAGGTTCCCCTAGGTAGCACTTGTTGACACTTTTGTAGCCTTATCCATTATGTACCTTGGTGTACCATTTTTTGTATTGATCTGTACTAATGCTATACTGATTTTGTATCCATAATGTACCGATATTTATAGATATTTATGTTGATCACTATTATGGAGACTTGCGACCATCCATTTTACTCAGACATATGATATATGAGATGCTCTATTTATGACATGATTCTATATGATGTGCAGTTTATTTGTATATGCTGATGCACTTTATGAGATGCTTTATGTTTATATGCATTTGATATGATGTGCAGTTTATTTTTATATGCTTTGTATATGTTGATGCACTTTATGAGATGCTATATGTTTATATGCATTTGATGTGATTCTATTATGTAGACTCTTAGATGTATGATATTTATTTCCTATGATACTGACATATGTATGCATGATGGTTCTTATGATAAATGCATATCTGTATGATATATTGATGATGTATGCATGTTTTTCTTTTCTTTTCTTTTCACAATAAATGAATGCAAATCTAAAATGTACCATGTGTCTGAGTAAATGCATGTGTTAGTTAGAAGAAAGTTAGTGAGAAATTGGTTGTGATAGGAAGGGACCAAATGAAAGATGGAGTGATGAAACCAAGTCACTGTCGTTTTTTCCAATTTTATTTGTCATTGCGCCTTATTATGAAAAGGAAGAGACTCAAATGCACCCAAATATTGACCATCTAGATACCGCTATGATCTATGATATAAAGGAGAGCCAAATGCACCCAAATATTGACCATCTGGATACCGCTATGATTTCCAATAAGAAAAAGAAGAAAAAAAAAGGAAACCAAATGCACCCAGATATAGACCATCTAGATACCGCTATGATTTCTTGATAACAACAAGAAAATAATAGAAAATGAGTGTTCAATTCTTTTCCAGGGGTTAGCTTAGATCGTGGAACTATGTGGTTGCCAGATATGTGAGAGATCCTATCGCCTTTATCCTCAATCATCATTGCCCCTAAATTGAATTGAAATATTCCACAAAAAGAAATCAAAGAAAAAAATATCATGATCCGTCATAGCTACTCTCATCACTTGGTGATATCCTTGAGTAGCGTAAGAATATAACCATGAAAGATAAACTGACAACCGAGTGACATGACTGACCTAGTACACAGTTTACTATTCCTTGATTGTTTGATTTATGATGCTTGATTTGTGTCTATTTTTAGAAATAGATGACTCATATAAGACTAATTTGTATAGTTTTGAGTATATCTATCACTTTGTAAGATAATTGATAGTTTATTTTGAAGATTGATTTGATTGATTTGATTGTTGACAGATTGGATTGCTGATAAAGTTGAGTCATATGAGTTCATTGTTGATTAGAAAAGATCACAATTTTGACATTTGATTGATTTTTTAATCGCCATTCACATGTTAATAACAGAGTTGGGTTTAATGCTGAGATTTTGGAATATTTTTTTTTTTATGATGATTGATTTTTCAGGATATTTTGCTCTTTTTAGGAATTTTGATGACATTTTAAGATTTTTTATGGATTTTTTTCAGGACTTTTAGAATTTCCCCCTAGTCTGGTGGACAAGTACAAACCATGGATAAGTGTGATTCTCAAAGGGGATTGTGATTCTGAAAAATATCTTGGGTGCTCAATTTTACATGCGGGGAGCACAAGCTTTGATCTTTTGGAATTTATTGACAGCAAAGCAGGATTTGACACTTGTCACTTGCTTACTAGTTTTTCACCAAGGTACCTATCCAATACTGCATGTTTTCCAGGTTTTCACTGAGAGAGAGATTGTGTTTCTCTTTACATTTCTCTTTTTTGAATTTTTTTGTTGTCACCAAGGCGCCTGTTTGCTAGATCTTCACCAAGGTAAATATTTATGTTTTTTATATTTTTATTTATTTTATGGATATTAGATATATTCCCTTGGCCTTGGGACCGTAGACGTAGAACCTTTTGAGGTGCATGATGTTGATGTGACTAGGGAGATGATCTCCTTCTTGAGTTTCCAGTTTATATGCCCCACTATTGAATGATGTTATGATGACGTAGGGTCCTAGCCAATTAGGTTCAAAATTTCCTAGTTTAACCCTTTCTACTTGGTTCTTTTGATTCTCCATAAGGATGATATCTCCTACCTAAAAGGTTCATGGTTCTTTTGATTATTTTGACCTTCTTGTGATAGTTTCTTCTAAGGTAATTCTGATAGCCTTGTAAGTGATTGAGTGCATTATGTCTTCTCTCATACAACAGTTCTAGTTCATTGAGTCTTGCTACTCTGTAATCTTCATCTGAAATAATGTTCTTCAGTGAGATTCTCAGGGATGAGATTTCAAATCTGATGGGTAGGACCGCCTTTGATCCATATACTAGTGAGAATGAAGTTTCTCCTATTGGGACTCTCACACTAGTTTTGTATACCCATAGTGCGAGACTGAGTTGCAAATGACAGTCTCACCCAGATTCATTAAATGTATTCTTTAAGATCTTCAAGATAGTTTTTTTAGTTACTTCTTCTTTCCCCTTCCCTTGGGGATAGTAGAACAAAGATAAACCTTGCTTTATCTGGAACTTGTCACAAAGATATTCAACATCTTGATTTTGAAAAGGTGTACCGTGACCAATGAGTATGGTTTGCGGGATTTCATATTGTTAGATGATGTTGTTTAGTATTAACATAGAGATTTTCTTACCAGTGATGTATGTGAGAGGGATTACTTCCACCCATTTGGTAAAGTACTCTGTTGCTGCAATGATGTACTTGTGACCATTCGAAGATGTTGGTATAATCTTACACACTAAGTACAATCACCATTTAGAAAATGGCCATGGTGAAGTGATGAGGTTGAGCTCTTCAGTTGGTACATGCATAAGATCTCCATGAATCTGACATTTATGACACCTTTTCACATATTTGTTAGCATATGTCTCTATTGTGGGCCAGTAGTGTCCCATTCTGATGATATTCTTTTTCCAAACTATTGCCACCTACATGGACCCCAAGAATTCCTTCATGTACCTCATACAAGACTCTCGAGGATCCATGGAAGTGAGACATAGTAAAAGTGTTCCATCTAGACTTCTTCTATATAGAGTACTAGTGAGGAGGGTATACCTAGAGGCTTGGAAGATGAGGGACTTTTGGTTCCTAGACAAGTCAGGTGGTAGTATACTATTTTGGAGGTAATTGTATATGCCATGGTACCAGGGAGACTCAGGACCAACAAGGATGCATGTTGACTCTATGATTGGAGCTTGATATGCTGGTATCATTAATTGCTCTACCAAAAATTGGAATTTGGTCTCATTTCCCAGCATGTCGATCTTATGGTAGTCATTGCATCCACTACTTTTTTTTGAACTCTTGGAACCTACTCGAATATAATGAAATAAAAAGAAGCATGTATCATGTCCGTCATCTCTCTATATGGAATCAGTTTCTCATCTTTTTTCATGTAGTTGTTCTTTACTTGGCTGATGACCAAATGGGAATCCCCATAGAGTTTTAGGTTCTTTATCCTCTATTGTATAGTTGTCTTCAATTCAATGACTAGAGCTTCATACTCCGCTATGTTGTTCATGCATGGAAAGTTGAGTTGAAAAGACTTATGAATTGCATCATTATTTGGAGTAATGAGTACTATGCCTACTCCTGCACCATGGTTTGTATATGAGCCATCAAAGAATAGTTGCCAAACCTCTATTTCCAATTGTACTGTAAGAATGGACTCATCTGGAAAGTTGGACACTATAGGCTGATGATCTTGTATTGGTGCCTCTACTAGTTGATCTAAAATTACTTTCCCTTTTATATCCTTTCAATCCATGTACTCTATGTCAAATTCACTTAAGATCATGACCCATTTGGCGAGTTGACCTGTTAGTGTTGCTTTACTCAATAAGTACTTCAATGGATCAATGTGTGCTATTATCTTTGTTTGATGACTCATCATGTAATGTTGTAACTTCTGGGAAGAAAAGACAAGTGCAAGACATGACTTTTCAATTGATGAATTATTTATCTTGTAGCCCACCAATGTTCTACTGAGATAGTAAATGGCTCCTTCCTTGCCTTGGTTATTGTGTTGTGCCAAGAGAACACCTAGTGCTGACTCCATTTCTAAGATATATAAGAGGAGTGGCCTGCCATTCATGGCACCAATATAGGAGACTTCAATAGATAATCCTTTAATATTTGAAATACTTTCTCACATTGTTTTGTCCATATGAAGATCACATCTTTATGCAGTAGGTGCTAGAATGGGTGAAATTTGTCTGCTATTTGGGTGATGAATCACCTAATGGATTGAAGTCTACCTTGTAGAGCCCGTAGTTGCCTCAGATTGGTTGGTTTTGGAATTTCAAGGATGGCCTTGACCTTTTCTAGGTCCACTTCAATTCCTCTATGTGATACAATGAATCCCAGGAGATTTTTGGCAGTAACTTTAAATGCACACTTCTTTGGATTGAGTTTGACCTTGTACTCCTACATTCAATCAAATATTGGGCCCAAAACTTGTAGGTAAGTTTCCCTAAGCATTGATTTAGCTAGTATGTCATCGACATAGTCTTCCATTTTTTTATGAATTAGATCATGAAATATCATGTTCATTGCCCTTTGATAATTTTCACCTGCATTTTTTAGACCAAATGGCATTACGTTCTAGCAGTAAGTGCCCCAAGCACATGTGAATTTTGTCTTGTGTTGGTTCTCTGGTGCAATCCTGATTTGGTTATATCTAGAGAAGCCATCCATGAGTGATAACATTTGGTGCCCTGCTATTAGGGAAACTATCATTTCAAAGTTTGGTAGAGGAAAATAATCCTTGAGACAAGCCTTGTTCAAATCTCTAAAATCTTTGCATATACAGATCTGACCATCGTGTTTGGTTACATGCACTAGATTAGATATCCAATCCTCATATGGAATTGGTCTTATGAAGCCTGCATCTAGTAGTTTCTTTAATTATTCTTTGACAAGTAAAGTGATGTGTGAATGCATCTTTCTCAATCTTTGTTTAACATGTTTTGCATTTGGTAACAATGGTAGATGATGTAGCACTAGCTCTGGATCCAAACCTAGCATGTCTATGTAAGACCATGTGATGTTGATTTTTCTTTCCTTGAAGAAACTAATTAATTTTTCTCTTTCCTCTAGTGTAAAATATTTATCCAAATATGTTTAGGGTCCTTTTCATCCCCTATATTGACTTCCTCTATTTAGTCTACTAGTAACACTAAGTTTTCTTATGTTAAAGGAGGAGTTCCAACTTTCCATACTCTGGCACCTCAGAGAGGTTTTCACCAGAAGATGCATCCTTTATTTTTTCTCATTTTTATGGTTAGAAAGTGCCTTTCAGTTTTCACTTAGTGACTGTTCTTTTTTGCTTTTGATTTTGATTTTGCGACTAGAAAGAGTAGCCTCCTCCCCAAAGTATGTCGATCTTTCCAGGTTAAAGGAGAAGCTTTCTTTGCGGTCTCCCGATGGTATGCCTTCTCAGAGTCCCATGAATTCTACGATGGATTTTTCATTCTCAAAAATATCTATGTAAGGTTGTCCTTGTTGGTCCCATTCTATTAGTTTAGGGTAGACTAGAAAAAGGTCTACATGGGGGGATGACTCTGCCTGGGTGAATGAGACTGCAGTGATTGATCCAAAAAACTAGGAATGATATATGGATGAACTACCTAAGGAATTGACATTGATATGTTTATCAATACATAGTTGGTCTTCTACGGTCATTTGATCAAACACTTATTCAATGTGTATAGTACTGATAGAACAAGGGGAATAATCTGGGATGGGTGACTCAAAATTATAGAGGGATAACCATTCATACTCATGGGAATTAGTTACACTAGAACACTCGTTAGATGTATCAATTTCTAAGTCATCCTGTGTAGTTTGATTAAGGTTCAATTTGGAATAAGAGGATTCTACTTCTGATGGTAATAACTGTTGGAGTATAGTGTTGATTAGGGCATGTTCCAGAGTTTTTCCCTGGTTTAATTCTACAATTTGTTCCTAGTCTATGGGTATATCTCAGACAGTAGTACTGGTTCTATTTTTTCCATGGCCTTACCCTATTTTGTTTCTTTGGGTTGGTGGTAAAGAAAGTTCTATTAAGCCTTTTTGTCTTGCCCCCAGACCAGTCTTACCATCGTATCCAAATTTTTGTAGCATAGTGAAACCAGCCCTATATTGTGACAGAGGTATTTGTTCTTGAGGTGTGTCTTGAGAGTCTTTATACAACCAAGTGTTGATGTCTAGATCAAAAGGGTTTTCTTTAGCTATGTCCCCCCTTTGACAAATGTGGTTGGTAGACATTTGAATAAAACTAGTTCCGGAGTTTCATGTGTTTCCACTGGTTAGGGCATGCCATATGCTCTGGGATTTTGAGGCATGTTAGTGATGGTGAAAGATTCCTCATAGATATACTCACCACACCCTTTTTCCTTGATTGATATCTTCCCTGCCTTTCTTGGTATGTCTTTGGGAATAGAATCAAAGATGGAAGGAATTCTTTCTTCTTGATTTGAAGGTACTTGATTATCTGTATTGTTTCTTATGGTGTTGTATTATTGGAACGGGTTTGGATCTCCTTCAATGATTATCTATACCCCTTGGTATGGGAATTTGATGCACTAGTGATATGTTGAGAGTACATCTTGCATCTCATGAATCAACGACCTTCCAAGTAACATGTTATATCCCAAATCAAGGTCTAGGATTTGAAATGGGGTGTTCTTTATGATTGGTCCTATCCTAACTGGTAGTATGAGGATACCTTTTGATGATTTTCATCTTCATCATATGCGCCGATATTTATCCTCCTGGTGACATCAATGTTAGATTTGGAATAGCCCAAATTTATTATCACTTTCAAAGTACATATGTTTAACCCAGACCCGCCATTAATGAGGACTCTTCAGATTATGTGTTTCTGAACTTTGTTAAGAAGAAGCAGTGGATCATTATGCAAAGTCTTGTGTTATGGTACATCATGGTCTATAAAGGTATCTCACTTGTTGGTAGTGATGTAATTTACCATGGTTTGGAAATTCTCAAGAGTTATGTCCTATGGGACAACTACATTTTGAAGGGATTAATTTAGAGCTTTCTTATGCTACGGGGATATGTGCAATAGGTCAAATATGGAGAACTGGGTAGGTGTGCACGTTAGCTAATCTACTAGACTGGTTTTGGGATTGGAGGATGTTGGAGGATTATCTAGTGTAGCTGAGGTGGAAGGCACTCCTTGCAAAACAACCTTAGAACGTTGCATTGTGATAGCATATTTGGCATTGGGATCTCTTATAGTAATTGTATCAACTAAGTTATCTGAAGGATTAATTCAATTGATGGTGCTATCATAGTTAGCATAGGTATGAGTCACTTTTTTAGACTATCCACCAGACACAGAAGCTTTCCCTTTGTTATGATCATGGAATGTATCATTGAAGATTGTGTGACTAGTTATACTCTTGGATTGGGTATTTGTGATGTCAATAATCCCTTGACCGATTAGATCTTGTATGGCATTTTTAAATTAGTATTAGTTGGGTGTCTTGTGTCCTTTTACCCAATGATATCCACAAAATTTTTTATCATTCCACCACTTGCATTTCACAACACTATGTTTGTATTCTCTGATTTTGGGAAGAGTGATATTATTGGTTTGAATCATCTTTTTTAAAGTTGTCTCTATCAACTCTTCTAATGGTGTGTAGTCATGTTTAGGAAACAAAGACCTTTGTAGGCATTGCACATTGGGTTGGTTGTTAGACACAGGTGCTGCTTGAATAGTGGGTGTTTGATTTTGAGTATTCACTTGCTGAGTGTGCACCATGGGTTTGTGATTCGTCATGAGTGCTCCTTGTAGTGAAACCTTGGGTTGAGCATAGTTGTCTATTTTGATGTCAATGACACCATCATTGGTGAAATTTTTGTTCTTATTCCACCATTTGGATTTATCCATTGCATTCTTGTTGGTGTTCATTTGGGTAGGATCTGCAAGGATTCCTCTTGACCAGGTTTTACTCACATTGAATTCCTCGTTTGATGAGTTGTTTGAAATTTGGAGTGAGCTATAGTTTTGTTGTGCATGACATATCTGGGATCAAATTTTTAATGAACATGACTATTAGGTCATGTTCGGGCACATCATACATTATTTTGTTTGCAGTGTTCCTCCATCTTTGCAAGAATTTAATAAAAGATTTTCCATCTTTTTTCTTAATGTCGCAGAGGTCCTTAATTCTAACCTTGCGCTCGATGATATGATGGAAGTGAGAAATAAATTTTTTGTCCATTTCTTCCCAAGTCTAAATTCCATGGGGTAGGTCTAAGAACCATTCCATTTTTTTTTTTACTAGACTCTGTGGAAACAGTGGCATTAGGTAAGTTTCATCATGTGCAACCTCAATGCAGCTAGCAAAGAACTCTCTGATGTGCTCTACAAGGTTGGTACTGCCTCTATATTTTTCAAAGTTAGGAACTGAGAAGTGAGTGGGAAATGGAGACATGTGTAATGAGTGATCAAATGGGTATGGGTACAAGTCCTCTACTGTGTAAGAATTGGTTTGCCCCTTATTTTGCATGTCCATCATTTGTGTTTGTAGACTTTGCACTTGTTGTACCATCATGTCTGTTTGATATTGAGGAACATTCTCAGCATTGAATCTATGTTCCATGGTAGGTATAAGGCTTTGCCTCTATGTTCCTTGTGTTGGGAGATATGATCTAGTCCTTAGGACTTGGTATTTATTTCCCA
The DNA here is from genome assembly GCA_018584345.1 of Thuja plicata. Taxonomy (NCBI): domain Eukaryota; kingdom Viridiplantae; phylum Streptophyta; class Pinopsida; order Cupressales; family Cupressaceae; genus Thuja; species Thuja plicata. The sequence goes on from MU224267.1 coordinate 2,542,952, forward strand.
GTGTGTGATTATGATACTGGGGAATTTGATTGGTCGAAGGTTGTTGTTGTTATTGTTGAGATCCCTATTGAAATAAAGGTGTAGCCTTTGGTGGACATTGACTGAATGTCAAACCCACAAAAATTGATCCATGTGGGAGAAAAGTGTTGAGCCCAAAGCTAGCAGGGATAGACTCCAATATCTGAGAAGTCACAAATGGTTTGTTTCTTATTTGTGGAATTGATGACACAACATGAGTGCTTGTTGTAAAAGGCTATGAGGCTGATGCTTGAGATAAACCAGTGACTAGGGGTGCACTCAGTTGGGATCCTATCATTCTTTGGGTGGATGATGTGCTAGCTTGATTGGTAGAGCTAGTTTGGTTTAACACAGTCTTTGCTGATGTCATCTTCATTGATGATGGAAGACAAAAAATTTGGGATATCAAAGGATCCGTCTGAGAGGTTTGAGTTGTGATTTGTCTTCCTAGAGGGTTCTCAGGCTATGTTGTTGAAAATTTTAATTTAGCGGGGAGTTTGACTCCCTTTTTAATCAACATGGCTAGAAATGTTTCAGGGTTTCTCTCCACAACAACATCAACTACTTGTGTAGAATAGGCATCTCGATCTATGTCTTCAAGTTCTTCCTCTACAAAATCTTGAAACATGGTTGGTCTATGGGGACCATGAGGAATAAGATGCATATTCTCAATGTAAAGAGAAGGATGATTATTTCTAAACGGGTCGTCCTCTCCCTCTTTTTCCCATGGGGGAAATTGGTTAATATAGGATTCATTGGGTTTAGTTCTAGCCTTTGACCTAGTATAAGGTCCTCCATAGGGTGTGAGACGTGGTGTTATCTAGATTTTGAAATAAAATAAGTTATATAAAGAAAAAAGGATAACCTCTCGAGGAGAGTTTGAGTTATGTTTGACAAGGGTAATTCTAGGAACAAATTTTGACTTCTCTTGATCTCAAAGTTTGGTGATGTAAGATATTGATTTTGACTCTTTCCTTAGATGAGGCAAACTCATTGATAGAGATTTGATAAAGTTGAGATAACGGGATCAAGATAATCTAGTATGAACTTTTGAACTATCAATGTTTAAACAAAAGTAAAATAGTCAAAGAGGGATGATCTTAGATGTTTTGAGATTCACACAAATTCTTCATTGTTTCTTGGGATGTGTACACTGATCTTTCACAAAATGAGGAATATTTTCCAAGGTTTTTAGACTGATAAAAATTTAGGGTGCTGGAAGAGGAATCCAGATTAGCTGATAGAATAAATGCACAGGTTGAAAGGTCGATTGTGGAAAACTTCCACTGATTGTTAAAGAATGCTACGTCAATTATGGTAAATGTTCAGAAATTGTGGCAATTAAAGGATCAATTATAGAAATAAAGGGCTTGATTGCGGTAAAATTCCGTCAATTGCGGTAAATTTCCGTAAATTGTGGCAAAGTGTGACAGTCTTGAAAGTGATAGCAATTGGGAATCTATTTGATAAAAATGATATCTTTGGACACGGTGTTTGAAGATCCAAGAATTAAATGTGTATGTTCTATAAATTTTGCAAGTTACAATATTTTCACGTGGCCGAAACAAAAGATAGTCAAATTAATCTAGGTCAATTTTGGCTTCAAGATGCAATATTATAGGCCCAACGCTTTGATGTTCATTTTCTTGCACAAAAATCATCACGCTACTAGGACACAAAGATCCATGATGTAGGTGCCCATATTTTTGTCATTGTCAGATATTGTTTTCGTGCTAATGAAGATCTCTTTCATCAACACAATATCCTGGAACACATATGTTGGTAATCTTGGGGGGAAATTCTGCAACCCATTGCACTATAATAAGACACTTATTCGGAGGTGAAACAGGTAGGTCTCTAATTAATGGGTTGTAGTAAGGTCCATGGAGTCTATCCAATTAGTTTGTACATTTGTGACTCACTTAAGAGCCTAGTTGATCATGATGGCTACTTAGGGATACTTCACCCAATCTAGGCTATCATCAACACACCTCGCCCGAGCTTGGCTAGATATAAAATGGATCTTTGGCTCGCATCTTTTTTATATACAAATCAAAAGGATTACTGGTTTAAGGTTGTCCTTTGAGGAAGAAGTGCTTTCCATAGACAGGCCTTTCTAAAAGTATAAAGGTTGTTAATATAAATATTTGTGCAAGCGCACCAATGACTCAAGACACAAGGTTAATCAATTAAGCACCAAAATTTCAAGTGTGAACTAAGATATCATCCATGCTTGTCGTTAATCAATTAAGCACCAAAATTTCAAGAGTGAACTAAGATATCATCCATGCTTGTCCAATTTTAATGCACCAAATTCAAATATTTTTTTCCTTGGTTCAATTGTTAACCACCATGTCAATTTTAAGCACCAAATTGGAAAATTGAGATTGTGATGTTTTGCATACACTTTTCTTTTTAAGCACCAAAAAGAGAAATGAGTTTTTTGTAGGTTGCTTTGTTAAATTTTTTCCATGCCACAAGCTGTCAAAAAGTGATTAGTACTGAAACCTTCTAACAATCAAATGAATAATATTCAGTAACTATGGGATTGTTAAGATCGTTAAGGCTAATGGTAACCTTGTATTTGGCTACAAAATGATTGAGAGAATCTAGATACCTATTAAAAGATTCTCTTTTATCTTCTACTTTGATTGCCAAGATTTACCTTTGTTGTGTGTGGTAGTTAGTGGTTCTTCTTATGGTTTCTCTTAGTGATCTAGAACTTGAGGTTTACCTGATTATCCTTTTGGCCATATGTCATTTGCTCATTCCTGCATAGAAACCAAGAAACAAATCAGATCTGATTAATAAATTGATAAAATAGAGAAATTGCAAAATTATTTTTTCAGATGTGTAATGATTTTGTCAGATGCAAAATTCTGGTAGGCGATTGTGGTAAACTGTTATCAATTGTGGTAATATTCTGTCGATTGCGGAAATCTTATGGCAATTCTAAAATTCTTCTGTCGATTGCAAAATAGATTGGTCAATTGTGGAAAAATACCAAAAACAAAGACATAAAACTATAGAAAATGATTGTGAAACCCACAAATCGATTGCAGCATTAAACTAGTCGATTGTGGCAAAGTTTCATCGATTGCGGCAAACTTCCGTCAATTGTGAAATTACAAGTTTATCAAAAAAATTAAGAAAAAATAAATCTGCGGTCATACGGCTGAGGCCAGAAAATTTTGTTTGTCATCTTCAAGTGATTATTAGGTTGTTTGATTCACTTTAGGTTCAACGAAATGTATAGGTTGTGTTCTGCATGATCAATAACAAGGGTTAGTAGAACCGATTTGCAATGGGGGAAATAAAAAATACTAAGAACGAACCTATGAACAATAAAATAACAAGCAAAGATAGAGGAAAACAAATGAATGCAAACAACAATGCTCGAGGATTATATTGCTTCTCTCTACTCCTTCTGAAATGTTGTGTGTGTGGTGCTCAGTATTGGTATCGACAACATCTATGACTTGGGACTTTTGAGAAAATTATATTGATTATGATCACAAGAATGCTTTGATGCTTCGTACGAGAATCCTATAGAGTAAGTGTGCACAAAAGCTTAATATCCTAGATCCTTCAAATAGTTATGAAGGGTTTATTATATAGAATATGGAAAATGATTTGAATGGTTGAGATTGATCCCAGAGATTAGAGAATGAATGGTTGAGATCAAAAGGAACTGGAGAAGCAATCAGTAAACTCCACCTCTTCAACTAGAAGAGAAGAGGTGATGTTTTAGTTAACTGAGGAGCAACCAGTAAACTCCACATCTTCAACTTGGAGAGAAGGGGTGATGTTTTAGTTTAACTAAGGAGCAACCAGTAAAATCCACCTCTTCAATCTTGGAGAGAAGAGATAATGTTTTAGTTAATTGAGAAGCAACCAGTAAACTCTGCCTCTTCAACTTGGAGAGAAGAGCTAATGTTTAGTTAACCGAAAAGTTGATCATGAGTTACCTTTTTGAACTTGAGAAAAGATTTATTTGAATATTTAATTGATTTTTGTAATTAAAGTATTCAAACATGTGATAATTAAATTCTTTTTTTAATTTAGAAATGAATTATTGAGTGAAATTAAATTAATTTAATTAGAAGAATTAATTAATAAGTTTAAATATTTAAATTTAAACTTTAGGAAATTGAATTTAATTAATTAATGAAGATTAATTAATTAAGGTTAATTAATTAAATAAAATTAATTATTTAATTATTTTTGGGGAAAGGATTAAATGATTGGGGCAATAGATTTAGAAGAAATAGATGATTAATTATTGATTAGAAAACCATTAATTAATAGATGAAAATTAGTATTGTAATGTAAGGTTGCAAGTGTGTCCATTTTAGGGTGTCTACAAAATCTTCTAAAAATATATCACACCTTACTAATTTATATGTTTTCATATGTATCATGGTGCTATTTTTGATATTTTTTGTTCTTCATATGATGACTTCCTTCATCATTTCTTTGTCTCCTTGTTCTTTGTCTTTTTTTATGGTTGTCTATCTTCATGGTCCATTGTGTTAAAAGACTCGTGATCACTGATTTTGTTAGTGTTTTCTTTTGTTAATAATAAACACTACCTTTTGTTTGCTTTTATTTCTTAAATATATTAGTTCCTTAATAATCATTGCTTTTTTTAAGAATGATCTTCAATAATGTTTTTTTCTTACTTTCACATCATCTATGTTCATGCAAATGTTGTTATTAATGAAATGTTGTTCTTTCAATATAATATTTCTTTATTAATAAGGAAAAATATTATGCTTTCATATCCTCCATTAATCACTACTTTTGATTAAATCTTAATCTACCAATACTCTCAATAATGTTATGTGGTCTACATATGCCTTTATCTTTGTCATTGTCATACCAATGATTATTTATTTGTCAGGTCTTCATATACTCCTCATATACTCTTGAATATCTGACATCTATGACAAAATCTCAACATCAACTCATTCTATATTAATTATGTCATGCATCCTAGGAGTGTATTTGAACTCCAAAATCTTAGTGATATGGAAAAATGAAATGCAAATGCAAAAGACTTTACCAATGTCATACATGACCTTCATAGAAAGGTTAAGATGAACATTGAAGGAAGCAATCAAGAATACAAATAGTACATTGATAAGAAGGAGAGAGAATCTCATTTTAAGGTAGGAGACTTTGTCTTGGCTAGTCTTAATGATGCACTCAAGGAACTAGAGTTCAACTCAAGGATCAAGTAGAAGTCTCTGACTTTAGGAAACTAGAAAACACTCCTTTTGAACAGGTTCACTCCCCTGAATCATTTCAAACAACTTGTCAATTCACCTTG
>MU224267.1:2572964-2585242 GCA_018584345.1 Thuja plicata
ATGCTAGTCACATTCACTAGCCATGCCAACACACAAGGTGCACATGTGTCAAGTGACACAACAATTTCACATGAGCATGACTTATTACACATTTACTCAATTAAATAAAATACAATCATACACCACAATTTTACAAATAAAAATACAATACAATGAGGTCCATGTCTCTTTTTATAGACAAGGCCTTAGCATCACAATTTTCACATAGGTCCATTCTTGAATCCTCAATTAGTACCATGGTCAATTTTTCCTACACACTCATTGCACACATCAGTAGGTTCAATAAATCACACATAAAAATAATAGAATACATAATGTAATTTTGAACACACATTCACTCACACTTACATCAAAGATTCTTTGAAATTAACAATATCTGCATCTATTCCATATGCATAAACATACTCTTAATAAATCTGCATCTTGATTACATCTAACATCCACATACTAATCCAATATACAAAACTAAGTCCTATAGGGAAATCTGCACCACTTACACATAATATCACAAGGATTTCTTGATTACATAATCAGGCGATGATTACAAGAAAAGGATTCAACAGATCCATAAAGAATTCACGTGTTCTAGTAGTCCAACTATAACAAAATTTGTATCGCTAGGAGAATATATAAATGAGAAATAGTGCTAAGATTATGTCAGACAGGGGTAGGCCTCACAATCATTAGTATATACACAAATAGTTATGGTCGGTCATAATCACCGAGCAACAACACTCACTGAGTGAAAATATTCATCGAGCACAGTGGTCACCAATATGTTTTCAACACTGAGTAGTATATCAACTGAGAACCAGTCTATAGAGACATCACCAAGCACCAGTATATAGAGATATCAGCGAGTACCAATCTACATCGAGAGATAGCATTTCATTGGAAAAAAGAGTATCTCAAACTATACATCAGCTAAAGCACTTTAGTCTTTAAAATAGCTTTTTGCTTAGCTGGATGGCATAAATTATGGATGTAATTAGTTAACTGATTGTATTCATGCAAACTAGGAGATCAAGGTCAAGTTGTAAACCTTTGATCTCAGAGTTTTTCAAGTAAAGCGTGAAAGCTAATTAGGTTAAAATACTATATATATATAGATGTATAAGTCAATCAAGAACATGATGATCGTAGCCTCCAAGGACATCTATGGATTAGACAGAGGTTTTTATGCAGAAGGATAGATAAAGAAGAATTCAGTTATGAAGAACTACATACAAGGCTACCGAGTAGAATAGAGTTATTATCTGTCACAATAAGGTGATATATATTTTATGAACTTAATGGATCTGTAATCAGAAAAATAAGATTGTAGCAATCAAGTCATATATTTTGTTAATCTCTAACAATTGTAGCAAGCAATAAATCCTTACACAAGGTGGACTTAATAGTCTTTATGTAAATCTCTTAACCGAGTGCACACATACATTGTGTTACTAAAATCTCCTAACCAAGTAGACTTAACAAGTCTGACATGTTACTCCTAATAGGCACCTTCCATTCTATAGATAGTGAAGCTTTGTGGGTTTCATCCCCACTGTATTTTTTACCTTCTAACAAGGGTTTCTGTGTTATCAAATACTTGTGTCATGTGTAAATGAGTTTCATGAATGTTTCAATGTTTATTTACATGCATTTACATTTATGCTATGATATTGCATGCATGATGTAGAAAATCTACAATGGTGAGTTATGCAAGTAATGAGTACTAAAGATAAGTTGATAAGAATTTTTTAAGGCACCTGATTCACCCCTCCCCTCTTAGTACACACCCTTCCATTATTCCAACAATTGGTATCAAAGATAGTTCTCTTAGTTGGAAAATTTTAATCACTTGAGATAAAATATATTACAATGGAAAGGTATAAGCTTGATAAAAATATTGACAATTAGAAGTTGCAAATACAAATTTTCTTTGAGAAATACAAAGAGGAAAGAAACAAAATGAAATAGTTATTGGCTGAAATAAAAGTCATGGCATCTCACTACAATGAAACTAACTATCACGAAGAAGAGATACCTGACCTATTTGATTCATCTGGAACTAGATATGGTAATACATCTGACACATCTGAAGGAACCATTGTAGATCTAAATGAAATCAATCAACATCTGACTGAACAAGTGAAAGTACTGTAGATTGGTCAAGAGACACAAATGGTAAGAATGATTGATGTTATGAATAATGCAATACAAGCTGAACAAGAAAGAACTTTGGCTATTGATGACAGAAGAAAGATTACTAAAAATTTTCAAGAGAAAGAATCTGAGATACAGAGACTTACTGAATATCACATTGAGATCACCAATCAAATAGTTCTTATGAGTCATGATGCCAACCAAGTGAACATGAAACTTACTAGAAAATTGGAAGTTATTGGTGAAATAAAAGAAGAAAATGAGAAAATGAAGGATAAAGAGAAGATTCAACAAGACCATAATGATATGATCAAGAAAGCTGAAGATAGTACAAAAAGAAAGGATGAATTTCTAAATGGACAAAGAAGACTCAACAAAAATACTAGTTTAGGGTATATCGAGCATCGAGAATCCTCAAACAGAGCTGATCAAAGGAATGTCTACACAAATCCAAGACCAAAGAAGCATTCATGTAATCATTGTGAAAAACTAGGCCACACATCAAATGTTTGCAAGAGAAAAGAAAAAGGTATTCCTAAAACTACTTCTACATTCATAGGTAATTGTTATAACTGTAACAAGCATGGACACAGAGAACATTAATGTAGATCTAAGATGAACAAACCAAAGAATAAATCTTACATGGAAAAAAAAATTTCTACTTGCAACATGCCTGGCCACACATTTCAAGAATGTAGGAAAAGGATAAAGCAAGTTTGGAAACCCAAAGAACAAGAAAATACATATCAATTGAGAAGAGTCGGTAATAAATATGTTTGGGATTACAACACTTGGGTAAATTGTACAACATGTGGTAGATATGGACATATAGCTTCTAACTGTATGAGGAAATGGATAAGAAGATCTAGAAACTGGAATAACCCTAGAATGACATTCTTACACTATCATAAGGTTGGTCACTTAAGTAAGGACTACAGAGACCGAGTGACAGATTCAAGCACTGTTGCAAATGGAAATACTATTGAAGACATCGGGAGAATGATAAATCAAATGTGGAGGAGAGCTTCAAAAAATGATAATGCTATACCAAGCACTATAGTTGGTGACACCTCATCTAATGGATCAGGTGATTCCACCACCCCCACCTAAGCAATATGAGTAAGTATGGAACTGCACTCTACAAAGCTGTATTTTACATGAGTTCCTATATTTAGTGAGAATATGCCAAATTAGCATGAATGAAGATGCACTATGGTATTGCATGTTATTTTTTGTGAATCTATTATGGTCAGTCAATATAAACTGAGCATAAACTGCACATCAGTGTACATATGAAAAACAACTGAGTTGATACTATATACCGAGCATCATCGGTAAACATATGGAAGACAACCGAGATTACACTTTGTATTGAGTATTGTATACTCACTGAGATGAAGACTTTGGTGTGTTAACCGAGCATCTATGTTTTGTCAACCAAGTGGTAGGTGAAGCATTTAATGCATCACTTAGGGTATATTTTTCTATAAAAAGGGAAACATGAACTAATTTGTTCACCCAACATTAAAGATAAAATTGTAGAGTGAAGAAAATAGATTCAAAGAGACTACATTACAGAGCCATTCACGATACATTCAAAGATACTCCAACAGATTTCAAGCATTTGCAGAAAACATCCAGTGAGTATTAAGACTTACTGAGATAATAGGTTATTTTTGAAGAAGCCCTAATTTAACAAACAATGGAAACCACTTCATGAACCTCGAAGATCAAGATGGAAAAGGATAAGAAGGTCATTCTAATCAAGAAATTGACCTATGCAGAACCAAACTACAAGTTTTTCCCTGAGGTTGCTGCTCAACCGAACGACAAGGGAGAATTTTTTAGTATCCCACCTAGGGTTTTACTAGTTGAAGACATCTGTGCATACATTCACTACAAAGTTGCAGAGATTAGAGACCTTGATCTTGAAGAAGCTTATCAAAATCTATGCAAGGATGAAAACTTAAAGGACGAGTACAAGCACATTGAAGTGAAAGGGTTAAACAATGCCGTACTGTTCCCAAAATAATTCAAAACATAAAGGATTCACATTGTGCTTAGTCGAGTGCATGACGGAAACATGTGGTTATATGAACCTAAGCCAATAAAAAAGGATGTGATTCACACACTAACTAGATACACCATCATTGAAAAGGAAAAATCCCTAAGACAACCTAGACGCCCCGAGATTGAAAATCTAACTAGAGCCAAATGGGACAATAGAGGTCTAAAATTCAATTCAATCACCCACCCTGAAATAAAATTTGGTGCATATGTGATTGGATGCAATATCTTTCAAGCAAGCAGAATGAACAACATCTTGGGGAGCTGTCAACACTACATACAAGATAGTGAAGAAAGGTGTGCAACTAGACCTAGCTGAGATACTACTGAAACAGTTGGAAGAAAATATGAGAACAATTAGATCAGCTTGATCTAATACAAGTAAGTCCAGTTCTCTACTAATGTGCAAATCCTTTTACTTCTAGATCTTCTTTCCTTCCATCGATAACGTCACTTGGGACACCAACCAACCTATCACAACATAGATTAGTGATTACATTAAATCACTAGGAGATAATTGCATTCCACTATTGGATGCATATTTTACTACATTTAAGAATAGGATGCATAAGAGGATGAGAATCCATGCATAGTTGGTTGAACAATACAAGGATTATATATGTTTTGTAGTTGACACCGACACTACACTCATCAAAACTGCCAACCCTAGAACAACATGGTTACCACCATTGGATTATTAAATTGATATAGATTTGGATACAAAAGCTATTGAAGCCCTACTGAATGAACCAGTTGACAAATTTATATGCAGATTTGGTACTTATGAGGAAGCCAAGTCACGAATAAAGACCGGTTTAGTAGTCAAGAAAATAGGAAAGAAGCAAACACAAATGGTGAAAACACTTAAGAAGAAACTCTTAGTAGCTGATGAAGATTTGGAAAAAATAGTAGACATCACCGAGGAATAGTCACCCATTGGTAAAGGTAAAGAAGTAAGTGATTCCAAGTCTACAGAATCAGATGTAGAGCCACCAAAGGCCAAGAAAACAAAATTTACTGATATAACAACTGCATCCAGGACAAGGAGCAAAACAACAAAGGTAGACTCACCACCATTGAAGAAAGGCACTGTAAAAAAATATATGAAAAGAAAATCCTCAACCGAGAAACCAACACTGAGACAACAAAAGAAATATATAAGAGGAAGAGAAGACAAGGATGATACTGAAGAGGCAGAAAGAGAATAGAGAATCCAAGCATAAAAGGCCAAAATACCAAAGACATTGATGAAATTGCAAGTCAATCATCAACATAGGCAGTATACAACATCATAAGATTAGACAATGAGGAATTATGTCTACTGAGGATCAGAACAAAATATAATTAGAAGCAATCATTAAGATGATGGTAGCTTTCCAATATGTACCTCTACAATTTGGTAATCATATTCCACAAGAGCTACAAGAAAAAATATCAACTAGGTGGACATATGCATTGAATATGGAGAAACAGATGAGGGAGAAATCCCTAGTTGCATTCATGCCCAATTCCACAAATGAAGAAATTGACTCAACAATGAAGGAGCATGCAAATAAATTTTCTGCAAAAACCAGAGTATACAAGGTATTGCAGAACAAGCTCGAAGATATTGACATAGAGTGCAATAAGATTTGGACTCAAATATTTAATCCACCCGAGTAGATACTGGCTCTAACCGAGACTTCTCACACTGAGGAAAATGAGGCCACACCGAGGCCTAAGCACATTTTCATCAATGACATTGAGGATGTCAATCCCATTGACTTAACCATAGAGGCAAGTAAGGTCATGGATGATATTCCTCAAATATCAAAATCATTAGGAGAAACACAGGACATAACTATACAAGATATCACTCATGATGATTTTGATAATGAGGCCAAGGCTGATGAAGATGTCAATATTGCAACTGAGAAAACAAATGAAAAGGACACTATTGATGTTGCATAGGAACAAATACTAGGTAATATGCCTTTATTGATGCAAGAAATAAATATAATGACTGAATCACAACATACACCATCTAACACTGAAGAAAACATACCGATGGACAAAGGTGAGGAACAAGGGAATAATACAGATAACAGTGGAGAGGACAAACCAAGTGATGCACCCACCGAGGATAGTAGAAAGGCATACAAGGTTGCAAGTCAAGAAAATGTTGAAGTAGAGACATCTACAACCAACCAAAAGGTACTAAAAGTGAAACCTAGCCAAGGAACCACACCTCCCAGGAAATCAACGATAGAAACCGAGCAACAAAAGGATCTTGTTATTGTACCTCACTCCCTTGCATCAAGAAACATTACGAAGAAGAAGAACAAGAAAATTAAAGCCCATGTCACACTCGATGAGATCATAGACATACCCAACTATGATCCAAGAACACTTGATCTCGAGTCACTAACAAGGTATGGGGAGCTATGAAAAAGGAAAGAAAAATAGGATAAGCTCCGATAAGAAAACATGAATTCACAAGTCCTAGAAACAACAAAGGAAATTCTATTTTAGGTAGTTCCTGACACCAAGATTGATCAAAATGTAACTATTATTGATCAACTTACAGTTTTGACCAAGGAAATCACACAAAAGAATGTAGACGTCGAGAAGGTCATTAAGGAAAGAGCAGAAGAGAAATATCACTATAAACTCACAAAGAAAATCAGCCAAGAAGTGGCAGAAAATAAAGTGAAACTTTCTGAACTAGTAGCTACATTAGAACCTGTTATTTCGGAAGTAGTTACCTTAGTTCAAAAGTTGTGCACTATTGAGAACTTGACTATCGAGAATAATGAACAGATAGCTAAGTTAAATGAGGATCTAAAAGCTAGTGCACAAAGTCTTTCAATCAAGCCAAATGCATTCCAACTGCATTATGAAAAGCTAGTTGAATCTAAACGGTTAAGACTTGAAATATGAAAGGAAGAAAGCAAAATCAGAGATGAATTAACCAAGCTGCAAGTCATGTTACTACCAAATCTCACATTGATGATGACACACATGACTATGAAAAAAACTCTAATTGCTACCCCAAAGATGTCAGTAGCAGAAAGCATTTTTTTGACAAGCACACTCAAATAACATTGGAGAAACTTACCCTAGAGCACTTAAAGGAGAAATGGGAAAATCTAATAGTAGCCAATCAGAAATCTCATTCATACATACTTGACAAGTTGTAAGTTTTATATCTTTGTCATTACTTTCAAAAAAGGGGGAAACATGTACATACATTGTATCTACATACCGAGGCATGTGCATAGGGGGAGTCATTGTAAAGGTAGCACACCTGGTTTATATACTATACATATCAATTTTTTATACTAATTCCAAAGGGGGAGATTGATAATCCATAAAGGATCAGAAGTTGTCATTATTATACAAGCAGATATTTTTGGTCAGTCATGATCACCGAGTGACAACACTCACCAAGCGACAACATTCACCAAGTGCAGTGGTCACCAAAAAATTTTGAACACATAGTAGTATATCAACCAAGCACCAGTCTATAGAGACATTAGTGAGGACCAATACACAAAGACATGAACCAAGTACCAGTCTACACCGAGAGACAACATTTCACCGGAAAAAGTAGATCTCAAACTACACGTCAGCTAAAGCACTTTAGTCTTTAACATAGCTTTTTGCTTAGCTGGATAACTGTTTCTTGTGGATCAAGAAAAGCATAAATTATGGATGTAATTAGTTAACTGATTGTATTCATGCAAACTAGGAGATCAGGGTCAAGTTATAAACCTTTGATCTTAGAGTTTTTCAAGAAAAGCGTGAAACCTAATTAGGGAAAAATATTGTATATATAGATGTATTAGTCAATCAAGAACATGTTGATTGTAGCCGCCAAGGACATCTATGGATCAGATAGATGTTTTTATACAGAAGGAAAGATAAAGAAGAATTTAGTTATGAAGAACTACATACAAGGATACCAAGTAGAACAAAGGTATTATCCATCAAAATAAGGCACTGATATATATATTTTGTGAACTTAATGGATCTGTAATCAACAATATAAGATTGCAGTAAAAAGGTCATATATTTGGTTACTCTCTAACAATTTTAGCAAGCAGTAAAATCCTCACACTAGGTGGACTTAATAGTCTTTATGTAAATCTCTTAACCAAGTGCACACATACATTTTGTTTCTAAAATCTCCTAACCGAGTAGACTTAACAAGTCTAACATGTTACTCCTAACATGCACCTTCAATTCTGTAGATAGTGAAGCTTTGTGGGTTTCATCCCCACCGTAGTTTTTATCTTCTAACAAGGGTTTCTGCATTATCAAATACTTGTGTCTTGTGTAAATGAGTTTTATTAATGTTTCAATGTTTGTTTATACGCATTTACATTTATGCTATGATATTGCATGCATGAAGTAGAAAAGCTACAATGGTCGGTTATGCAAGTAATGAGTACTAAATATTAATTGATAAGAGTTTTTAAGGGTACTAATTCTCCCCTCCCCTCTTAGTACACACCCTTCCATTATTTCAACTAAACATACTTATGTGTTGGAGATTCCTATTTAGTTTCATGAGGCATCATATATTTTGAGGTTTCTTCCTACATATTGGGGAGGATTCACTGATACACCAATAGAATTGTTTCTTCCTAAAGGGAAGAACATAATTCAATTGTCATGGAGTGGTTTCTACATTGATCTAGGAGCATCTACCATAGTTTCACATTCTACATTGAGGATTTTATTCTTTGTCTCTCTTCCTAATTCCTATTTTGAGGATACATCCTTTGTTAGAAACACTGAGAGGGGGGGGTGGGGGGGTAAATCAGTGTTTATCTATTAATTATATTTCAGCCAATTAAACATATATGAAATGTGCATCCAAAGAAACATAACACAAGAACACATAACACATGATATGTTTACGGAGAACCTTGACCAGAGGAAAACTCTGGTGGGGATTAGTACCCACAAATATTGTACTAGGTATAATGAACCTGTTAAAGTACCTTTGCCCTGTTAGAAGCAGTCTTTACAATTTGAGTACAATGACTTGGTTAAAGGTCTAACCCTGTTAGGATTCTTTTACAAAACCCTATTAAAGGTATATGGCTCACTTCCCAATAAGATGAAGGCTACAACCCTCTGAATGTTGATATGCACTATATCAAAAATGAACTACTGTAATGACACTGCTGTCTGATCAGTTCTTTATATGCGCGAATGCTCTTACTCCTTTAAAGAGCTATATCATCTACTGACTTCATTATACTACTCATCTGTATCTTCCTCATGCATAATAATCGACACTTGTAACATAACATTACATTACATACTTATATGTTTATAATTGAATAGGCGCGACCCAAAACATAACACTAGTCGGCCTTTAAACCAAAATACACAACACTTCCGAACAAGTTGGCTCAAGTGCATTTACTATAACATTAATTATATTATTACAAAATTATAAATAAAGGCACATGGCCTTATCATCTCAAACTAATTCACGCTGACCAAAACTGTAGTCAGCTTCCATGCACTATCTTCTGGACTGTAGGTTTACTAATCTTCCTGTAACTTTTCCGTACTGATGTTTCATACTCTACGTGTTTGGATCTAGCATGTATATACACCATAGCATATATACCTAAGCATGCATGCTCTGGTGTGATCTCTAACATGTGCGCTGATGTACTGATCTCTGTATGTGTCTATCTGCCCTATTTTCACACTTAGTCATTTTGTCTTTCATAACAGAACTTAAGTATGACTTTGTTGCCATGATTGACAACACAAAATGAGTCATGCTTCCTCAGGAAGTCAACTTGCCAACAATCTCCCCCTTTGTCATTTATGGAAACAAAGGAATGTGGCTAAGTTACTCAAAATAACTTCATACAAAAATGACTGTATATCATAATACTTAATGATATATACATATATACTTCTTCACATATACACATTCTATACTACTCCCCCTTTGAAATTAATGACAAAGGTGTGCAAAAACTGTAAGTCTTCAACATACTTACTCCATGTAGACTTCTGGGTACACAACTTGAAGAGATTGAATCTCTTTCTGCCAAAAGACTTCCATTGCATCAACTGTCTGAAGATGTGCGCATAAAGCATATGTCAATTTCTCCATTTTCATCAGATCCATGCAAGGACTTTGATCATATGTCTATATGGTGTCATCAATCTGTTTGATGTTCTCATTGAGAACTGCTAGAGATGGCACAAGTGCATTCCTCAACTGAGTTTGTCTTATTCTGATCTTGCTAATTTCCAGTTTTGCCTTCTAAATTTTGTCCAACTGACCTTGATAGACATTGTTGCATATGTTCATATCTTGCATGGAGTTTTCAACTGATTTCTTTATGTTATCCAACATTTCTTCTACTTTTGCTATCTTTTTAGTGTGCTTAGAGGTGAGCTTCACTCTATTTATGCAATTGCCAATAACCTTCTTGCCTTTTGCTGCCAACTCTTTAAGTACAGATTTCCCAATCTTTAGGGAGTTCAGATCTAAGGTAAATTTATTTACCAATTCATTTAGTCTCTCCTTCTTGTATTCATTTTATGCAATCTTAGTAGCTGATTCTACTAAGCTAGTGAAATGTGTTTTGAAGTTTGTCAGTATGCTATCCACATGTTCAAATGTTTGAACTTTAGCAACTTTCTTATCAGCAGGAAATAATTCATTCAGAATGTTTATTGATTCCACAAAGCGAGGGTTCCTCATCACATGTTTCTCTTTTGCCTTTTCCATGGCAGGGATGTTGATCTTGATAAGGTCTTCTTCTTCCCATGCATCTAAACTTGCTGAGTTAGGAGTTAACCTTGAAAACATTGAGGTGGATGGTTGAGTGGATGGTGAGAAAATAGTATTCTGACTTGTATCTACACAATTACTTTTAACATGAATTTCCTTTACTGGTGTCTCATTATCTTGAGTATCTTTATTTTTATCCAAGTCTATTGGATCAATGAAAGGAACTTCATCTTGTTGTATAGTTGTGTCATCAGTGTTCATTTCCTCGGTGTTTACAAATGCTTCATCAACTTTATCCATATCATTATCAGAAGTTGTCATAGATATTTTTACATCATCAATTGCTATAGTATCCTCTGTATCTTTAGTTGTCTCAGAGGCTATTCAGATTGAGGGCGCTGAAACTTGTGGACTTGTCATAGGCGCTGCCTAAATTACTAGTTATGTATCCTATTTAGAAGGTACTTGAGTTTCCTTTTTAGGCACCGTTGATGGATACATATTTCTATCCATAAATACTTGTGCAAATGCTTTTTCAATCTCCTTTCCAACCTGCTCATACTCTTTGTTCATAATCTGAAGAGTTCTTGTCTTACTACAGAGATGAGGCTTCACCAGATCTAATAGAATAGCCTTCTCATCATGTGAACAAATAGGGAGAAGAGTATCCAAAGTTTCTTCTCTAGCCTTCATGTCCTCTTCTATAGCATGTCTTTTCATGATCTCCAATATGTTCCATTACTGATCTGGTATTACTGTCTTGAGTTCAAGAACTATCTTTTTGAACTTAATCATGTGAGATATGATCATAGTGTGTATCTCAGTCTTATCAATTTCTTGATACTTGTCATAGAATTTGGAAAGTGTATCCAATCTTCCTTCATTTACAATCCTATTCTTCAAGATATTTAGACTGGGTCTGAAACCTACCTCAGGAGGAGCTTGAGTATTCTTTACTGTGCTCCTTGTAGTCTTTGAGGATGGATGACTTGTAGCTGCTTGATTCCTTCCTCTAGGTTTCTTGCTAGGTATAGAAGGCGGAGGTGTATCTAGATCAATGGTTGTAGTAGGTGCAGTGGTACTCTCCTCATTTTTCTTCTGCTTCTTCTTCTGAGTTTCAATAGTTTTCTCAATTTTAACTTGTGCATGAATCTGCTCAAGTTCTTTAGCAATTTTGGATTCTTTTGCCTTGTCCAAATCTTCTTGTGTGATTCCATGCATTTTCATAATGTTGGATGTAGTTCTGGATGCTTTCCTTTTGTTAACAGCAAGTTGTAGTTCAATATCTACTTCGTCGGTCTTTTCT
>MU224267.1:2592648-2641828 GCA_018584345.1 Thuja plicata
ACATGGGTAACTCCACCCACCTCTTTAGTTCTAAAAGGTAACTCACAATTAGCTCTTCAGTCAACCAAACTCTATCTCCTCTTTACCAATTGAAGAGGTGGAGTTTACTGATGGCTTCTCCAGTTCCTTTTAATCTCAACCGTTTATCTCCCTATCTCTAGGATTGATCTCAAGCGTTCATATCATCCCCAATTTCTATATAATAAACCCTTCATAACCATTTGAAGGATCTAGGATTTCAAGCTCTCATGCACCATTACTCCATCAGTTTGGTTCTAGTATTCAAGCCATCTTGCGATCACACACACATTTTAATTATAAAATTATTGACACTTCTCAAGTCATAAATGCTTCCCACACCAATATTGAGCATCAAAAACATCATTTTGGAAGGAGTAGAGAGAGACAATAGAAACTTCAAGCACTTTAGGGTTTGCATTCATTTGTTTTCCTTTCTTTTCTTGTACATTTTATTGGTTACATTTTAATTTATTCGTTTTAGTTATTTTTTGTGTATTTGATTTGTATGATTGTAAATTGGAGATACTAACCCCCGCCTTTGGAAAGCTTGGGAACCATGAATCATGAAAGAGAGGCATACATTTTGGTGAACTCAACGTGAATAAAATAGGTCAAATATCTCTTGCAGGCAGTGGACAGAATCAATCAGCCAAGGTCGTAAGGTCGCAGACCTAAATTTTCATCTTTTACTCGATATCTGTGGTATTTTGCAATTGTTTCTATTTTTCCACAATTGACAAAATCATGTCACAGTTGACTGGTTTAATATTGCAATTGATTGTAGGCTTTCGCATCGCTATTCTGTCATCTTCTGTCTTTCTATCTTCTGGTATTTTGTCGTAAGTGATTGTATTTGACCATTGTTGCCTATAATTTGTCGTAATTGCTTGTACTGTACCATAATTGACCAATCTATGCTGCAATCAAAAGCATCATGCCACAAAGAAAATTTATTTGCCATAATCGCCAATATTCTGCCACAATTGACCAAAGTTTGCTGCAATTGAACAACCGGTACCGTAATTAACTCAAAAGCCACATTTCTGCTTATTTTTCTTGGTTTCTATGTAGGGCTAACTGATAGTGAATGACAAAAAAGGTAATCAGATGCATACCAGATGCTAGAGCATTAAGAGCTGCAAGGAGGAGAACCATCAACTATCGATTGCAACAAAGGGCTATTCTCGCAATCGCAGCTGAAGATCAAAGTGAAGCATACACCAGGTACATTGATTCAATCAAGATATTTACAGGTAAGTATAAAGTCACCATTAATTTCAGCAATCTCAATAATCCCAAAGTATTCGGATATTCTGCTATTTTGGATTGAAAAGATTTCATTTCTTGAGATACTAAACACTTTCTTTGACAGGTTCAAATTGAGGAGACAAGATAACAATACAACCTAAAATTCATTCACTTGTCAATTTGGGCTTTAAAAGAACAGTGTTTGTCACACATCTTAGATCTCACATTTCAGAATTTGATGCTTAAAATTGACGTAGGGACTAAAATTGAACAAAGGCAAAAAATCTCTCAAATTGGTGCATTAAAATTGAACAAGCAATCAACACCTACTTTTTGTGCTTAAAATTGAACACTTGTGCTTGTATGGTGGTGTAGCTTAGTTTACATTTCAAACTTTCGGAGCTTAATCGATTTACTTGTGTCTTGATTTTTGGGTGTGTTAGTGTTTTTTCTTGCTAGGCCTCTGAAAGATACTTGAAATCTTAAACAACTCTATGACCCCTTAATGCCTTTTGACACTATGACTCAAGCAAAGGAAAAACACTAATTGATGAGGTTCTTGATAAATCTGGGGATACCTATTACCACCTCCTTCTTTTTTGAGATCCACTGACTTAGGCAGGTTTTACCTATGACTGATTACTATTTTAGTAGTATCTTTAGAGTGGATTAAACCTTATGTGTTGAATGCTCTATTTTAGATGGACATGTATACAAAAATATAGATGACTATGATTATTCTAAGGATAAGCTTGATAATCCAAATCAATATCTTCATGATAACAGACAACAACATGATTAGGAAATACATTCTTGTTTCCTTTTGCAACTCTTGTGAATTTAGGAGGAATAACCTATTTGATTTGCTCTTCAAGCAATCAACAAACTTGAACTATGACCCTTAGGTACATAATTGATTTTACCAAAATACTCTGAAAGTGATTGATTTAAATATTTTTTATGCTTGGATGATGATAAATCACTTAACAAACTATAGAATAGTGCCTATCCTTGGGCAAATAGAGTCAAAAGATGTAAATCCATAGAAAAATATGAACAAGAATACTGTAGGATGCCTTACAACCTACATATAACTTAGATAAAATGTCTTGCAAAATTATCCTATCACTTCTACAATATTGTATCAAATCCTCAGTTGTTGTAGTACTCTCTGAAACTACTCACAAAGTTTAATTCTCCCCTTAGAAGAAGCTTGCAAATAATTAATTAGCTACCTTATAGCCAATATGTTTAATATGCCTTACAAATTAAACATAAAA
Source organism: Thuja plicata (assembly GCA_018584345.1). NCBI lineage: Eukaryota > Viridiplantae > Streptophyta > Pinopsida > Cupressales > Cupressaceae > Thuja > Thuja plicata. The sequence goes on from MU224267.1 coordinate 2,595,198, forward strand.
GAGTGCATACAATAAGAAAAGAGACAACAACAATGTAGAATAAAATTGCAATGTATTTTTATTCATATATTTTGCTTCAAGTACATATAAAGGCTTAAAATCTCAAAACACAGACAGAAATCAAAAGGTCTGTCTTCAATTATATTTCATCCCCCTTTACAATTACAACTTTGGTCCTATATATAGGTCCTTAACCATCTTGGAATCCTTTATCTTAGGATGCAACAAGCTTCGGATGGTTTAAGGAACCTAACCCTAATAGAACAGAAAAAAGACAAAATAAGAGAATTTGGAAGTGGTGGGAGGACAAAAACAGAGGATGTAGATCCGATATTCTTTGTCTCTTCTGGAATCTAGTGCCTTTGTCTGACATTATTTAGGGTAGCTTCTAATGGTTACATTAAGACTGAGTGATTTCCATTAGAGGCTAACCTACACTCATCTCTATTTATAGCTAACCTCCCTCTGTTCATTGATCAGGCACCAAGTGTTCCCTTCTACTCTTCATCTAGAATTTCCTCTTCAATTAGAGTCTTCTTCTTCTTTGGCCTAGTCATGAGCTCCCATGCTATCACTTCATCATTTGTTGGCCACTTGAAATCTTGAGTACCCTGTACTTGTGCCTTTTTTCACTCCCATCTAACATCAGTAATGCCCTTAACATCCATTAAAAACTTATTAATGTTAGTTTCTTCCTTGAAGGCTTCATCTAATATCTTATTAAATCCTTCAACATCCAAATCTAATCCCAAAATAAATGCCTCATTATTAGGCATTTTGCTGTCAAATTCATTCCTCCGGGCATCTAAGGCCTTTACCTGATCATCTTCTTCTCTTAGGGAAGGAACAAATCTATTAAAATTTGTAGAAAAGAGGCTCAATTTAACCTCTATTTGATTTAATTTGCCTTTGAAAAATGAGAGAGAAACATTAACCTTTTTTATCTCATCTTCCACCTCTGTTACTATCTCAGGAAAATATGATCTTAGGGTTTGCAAAGATGCAAGCTTTTCAAACAACTACACCTTGGTAGACCATTTGGTAAAATAGGGATTCAATGTAGCAAGGTATCCCATTACCTCAGTATGTAAAGTTGGCAATTTATTGTAAGCATTAAGGACAACATCAATTTTATCTTTTAATATATTAATCCTATGTTGTAAAATGCCCCTAAATGCATTCAAAGCAATTTCATTTTTCTTTTCTCCTACATCCTCTTTCTCAACCACTTCTTCTGAATTTCCTTTATCTTCAATTTGCAAAGGTTGTTGAGCAGGCACATACACCACCTCACGCTTCTCTTCCAATTCCTTCAATAATCTTTCAATTACCTGACCTTGCTCGTGTATTTTGATGTGGCACAATTCTCAGTCTTTGGCTAATGCACTGGTCTCTTCTATCAATAGGCTACACTTATCATACAACTGTTTATTCTTGTCCTCATTTAAGTGTGCCCAATGTGTCATGATCTGGGATATTTCCAAATCCCCTGTATTCTGTACTGACTAGACCATTTGGTTTCCTACCATGTTCTCCTGAATGTTTACCAGCTGAGGTTTTTGGTCCTTAGGGAAAAGGCTCCACATGGCAAAGGCATCAGATTTTGGGCTATACCCAAATCCTTTAATCATATCTCACATTTGCACTTCACTTGCCATCTTCAAATCTGGCTACTTTCGTATTTGATAAATTATTAAGGCAGAAGCCAAATCCCAACCTTCGACAAGAAACATGCCACTACTCAATACCATTTTTCTAGCCTCATCAAGCGAGATGTCCTCACTGCCTGGGTCATATGATTGCAGGGCCACTAGGGCCTCATTTGTCACTGTCTCTTTCCCATCAAAATTCAATTGAGCCCTAATTTTCTCCTTTCTGTACCACCTTAGGAAGTCTTTAAACTCCTTAGTTTTGATGAAATTATCATCATTCAAAAATTGTTGTTGATGTATCAACCTTTCATCAATACAAGCCTTGAGAGGTAATTCAACATTTTCCTCCATGTCAGGTTTCTTTTTCTTGCCCTGCCTTATTAATTTCCTTAGGTTATGGTCATATAACCTATTTCTAGGAACTAGGGCACTTGCTCTATCCCTTTTCTTTTCTTGCCTCTCAACTGAAGGCTGGCCTATTTCCATCTTTTGCCTTTTGGATAAAGGATCCTCTATATCATCAAGTTGTGTGGCCTCTGTCAAGTCAACAATGTGGCCCTTAGCTTATTTCAACTGTGGTATCTCTGCAACATTCTACTGAGGTTGAGCATATCTAGTTGGACGGGTATAATCACTGTCACTGCTGCTATCATACTCAGACTCTGAATGATCTGGCTCTTGGGCTCCTTTCTTGTCAAGAAAATTTTCAAGCTATTCACAAAGCACATAAAAATTATCAATCATGGCTTTTATTCTATCAAAATATGACAAATCAGGGTAGAAACCTCCAAAAGCCAATCGATTTCTTTTGATCTGTGTCTATAGGTTCAGCAATTCATGAATCCTTGATCTCCTTGTCTTGATCTCATCCTCATCAAGGAGGTTTCTTGTCGCATCCTCTTCAATACATTCACAATGAACATTTGTATTGGGGATTGTAGGTGTATACAATCTTCTAACTCCTGCCATAAAACCTTCAGGATCAATGTATCTATATGAGGCTGCCCCCATTCTGCAACTTTCCAACCACTGACTGACTGAATCAATGGCACCTTTTCCAATAGTAAAATTGGAAATTATGAACTGTCTAGGGGTTAAGGTCCCCTTCCTGTGTGATGCAAAGTGCTCATTATCTATTAATAATAATTGCCATATAAATTCCATGGTAGCCACTCTTGTCGGTACATGGTAAGGAAAGATATGAGGTGGATGAATACATCCATATAACCTTATTATGGTAAAATTATCCTCTAGGAAGAAATCTCCCCAATTATGGTCTCCCTCCCATTTATCTAGATATTCATTAGGCCTTAATAGCTACATGATCTTAATTGGGAGCCTTGTCCTGCTGATGCCCATGCTCTGTACTATTGGATACACAATCCAATTCTGAAATGCACAATAGTCATAGTCCTTGGATGTATAATTCCAAATCTTTAGCTAGAACTGAATGGGATTAGGGCCATCTCGAAAAACCCTTTGAGGACTCAAATTGTTTACATCCATGATTACAAAATTAAAATGCAACAGGGGATGCATGAGAATGGAACAGTGTAAGAACTTGGGTTCTTTCTCCTTATGGTCCTCCATCTTCTTCTGAGTTTCTATAAATCCCTCATGCATCTTGTCAATGATATGTTGTATATAGTCATAGTTGGTGCTGGAATGCACCTCCTGTAGATCCAACACCATCATCAATATCCTGACATTGATCTTTTTCACTTCCCCATCTATCCCTAGCACTCTACACAGGGCATAAGAGATTGACTTAATGTAGAAATGCAAGTCCTTGAAGTAATAGGGGCTTGTCCCAGACATAGGATCAAGATATTTTCTCACCTCCTTAAGCATGTGTTTCTGCAACTGTCCCCTAGCAATACCAGGCTTCAAATTGTATCTCGCCTCTTGCTTAGTAATGTCAATCTTAGTAGACATAGTACTATACAAGCCAAAAGCTTGCATAAATGAATTTCTATTTAGGATGAGTAGGGAAGTGCCATCATTCCTCTTAATTGTCTTAAACAAGACATCATAATGACTGGCAAGGCCCAAGACCAAATCTACATATATTTAGACGTCAGGGACAATTAACCTAGCTAAACCACAGGTCCAAGGGTTTGAAATTGGGATAGCTTTATCAAAATTCTTATAAAAGTAGTTAAAGAGGGAAAAACCTATTGTTCCCAGAGTATTAGCATCCCTAATGTTGCAGTAGTCATCAGTAAGCACATTAGCATTTGCCCTTTTGTTTTGAGTTGAACCTGGCAGCAATCTGAGGAATTCATCTGAGTAATTCCATTTCCCCTTAGCCTCTTCATCTATCTCTTCACTTCTCCCACTAGTAGAAGCTACACTAACTACTCTGCTCATGTTTTCTTTGTTTCAATCCCTTTTTCTTCACCGATATTGAAGCAAATCTCCTCTCAAGATTCACTTTACTTCTTTGTGCACTCTTCTCAAAAAATCAAAACCTTCTAATCAATTGAGTACTCTGCAACTTATCTAATTTCTTCTCTCTTCTCAGAATACCTATCACTCTTTGTTTTGAAATTCTAAAAGCAAGATAAGCTAAAATGAACCTTCAATCAGCCTTTTATGGTAACTGTTCCAAGTACACGCCTCATCATTTGAAAAATAATCAATTCATGTCTTCAATTCAGCATGCTGTGGAATTAATTGAAAGCCTAGTCGTAGCCCATGAGCGTGATAGGAAATCAAATTCATATATGTGTATCTTTAGAGAAAACCTTATAAAATTTGAAGGTGATGACATGTCTCTATGTGATTGGCTCTTTGTCATACATCTTAGCTACCTTTTTTACATAGTAATCAATATCCAAGCTTGTCATTGGACGCTGAATGATTCATGTTTTCATGTCAGCCACTACCGCCTTTTCTTATGATTTCATATCTAGCGACTACATGACTGTGTATAATCTCCTTGTTTCTGACCCAAGTCTTTAACCCTTGATTCTTTTGGAGACCTAGCGACCATGTTACTTTCTCTGTCTTGGTTAACCACAATTTACTTCTGGCAATCATGCGACTGTGTAAATCAAAGTCACTGGATGAAAAGTCTAACTCATATTCTACTTAGAGACTCTGCGACTGATAGTTACCTTTATCCCTTTACGGTTATCTCCATGTCGCCAAAAGCTTATTTTCCTTTAAGAGACCCCATGACTACCCTTGGTCGCTTAATCGCTAAACACAAATGTTAAGTGACAAAACATTCAGAGACAATGCGACAAGCACTTTTACCCTTTGGTTCATCTGGAGACTACACGACATACCCTTATCTCCAAGTCACGAGTAATTTTTCCTTGGGACTCTTTTATTTAGATACTTTGCAACCACCATAGGATCTTTAATTATTTGCATTTGACGGCTCCCACCAAATCGCTGAGTAATTTACTATACCCTCAGATTTTTTGGAGACTACGTGACAACAAAGGTTTTTTACACAATCTCTTAATCGCTGAATGATATTTTTTCATTGGGAGACTACACAACAAGCTTATTAATCAACTTAACTTTGGACACGTGTCTCCTTCATCACTTGTCTTTGTATCACTGAATGGAAATCTAACTCAACATCTCGATCCTGCGACAACCTGACTGTGTTATCTTTGAAACTGCATATGGTTAGTCGCAAAGTCTCAGCATCTCTTCCTTAACCACCATCCCATTCAGAGACTATGTGACATAAGCTTTGCATTACTTACTTAACTGCAGACCAATTTAGCGACTATGCGACATGAAGAAATCGCTAAGTCTCATAAGAAATCACTAACTACTGGTCTTTTCTCGCGACACCGTGACTCATCTATGGGCCCTATCACAAATTTCTGACCTGTCTGCTCATTTGGAGACTATGCGACTGAAGGGCTCCGCCAAGTCTCTTAAAATAGAAGGAATATTCCAATTCTTTGAGAGACATCCCGACTTAAGCCAATTGCCAAGTCTAAAGATAAAAAAGAATATGCTATCAGGATCACGCGACTAAGAGACCTTGATTTAAAACACACGAGTTAAGTGATTTTCAAAAAGTAACACCAAAATAGAAGTAAGATAATCATCTTAGGGTTTTTCTCATTTTAGCCTATAAAACAAGACCTAGGGTTTTGAGGTTTTTGTACTTTTACATGGAATTTTTGACCTGAAAACCCCATAAAACTTTAACTAGGAAATTACAAGGAACAGAGAGACTTCTAGGTTTAGGAAAGATAAGAATGAGGGTCACAAAACTTCTTGTAGACAGACCATAACTAGGAATACAATCAACATTGGCTCTAATGAGGATTGAATAAACATAGTTTATGGCAAAAAACCACAGAATCTCTGGTTTTGTAGACCTTTTCAAAAAATGGAGCAAAACACTCGAAACAGAAAGGGAAATATTTACAAAAATTTACAAAAAAACAAGGTAAATATTTACATATGCTACATATTCACTTGTGCATTGCTTTGATTTTTACTTAAAGAAAGGCTTCAGGAATTTCCCATGCACAGGCAACTCAAAACTTTCTCCCTCCATATTCTTTAACAAATATGAGTCTTTGTCAAAATTTTATGAAACAAAAAAAGGTCCTAGCCATAAAGACTCAAATTTCTTGTGCTTACCTTTGTCCTCTACCCTTGCATTCCATTGTAGAACTAAGTCACCAGCCTGGAACTTTCTCTCAGTAGCCCTTTTATCAAACAGATACTTCATCTTTTGTTGTAACTTTATGTTCTCTTTTTGAATATTTCTCCTTGCTTCATCCAATTCAATCAACTGTGTCATTCTATCTTGTATATTGTCAGAGACATCTAAATTTTCTTCTTGTATGAATTGGCATACTGGTAATAGATTGTTAATTGGAAATCTTGCTTGTAAACCATATACCAACTCAAAAGGAGACTTACCAGTTGCCTTCTTGAGTGTTACCCTATCAGCCCAAAGAGATAATTTTAATTTTGTGTGCCATGTTATTTTATTTTGTTCCAGAGTCCTCTTGAGTATCTTCAATATACTTTTATTGCTAGACTCAGCTTGTCCGTTAGCCTTTGGGTGATATGGGGATGAGTATGATATTGTAATCCCATACCTTTCATAGAAAGTTGTCATTTCTTCTAATCTGAAACTCATAGCATTATCCATTACTAACTTACTAGGCACACCAAACCTGGTTAAAATATTCTCCAAGAGAAACTCAGTAACCACCTTGCTTGTTTCTTTCCTTGTAGGGATAGCTTCAATCCATTTATTAAAGTAGTCTGTGGCAACCAAAATCCAACTATGCCCTGCACTAGACTTCTCCTAAAATTCACCAATAAAGTTGATCCCCCACATAGCAAAAGGAGCTTCAGTACTCACAATATTTAGCAACAGAGCACCTGCAAATTTTAGTTTATTTGAAAATTTTGACATAGTTCACATTTCCTGACATGTATGTAAGTATGTTTGAACAAAGTAGGCCAATAATACCCTGCCTTTAAAATTTTATGGGCGGTGGTCTTAGCAGAAAAGTGCCCTCCACATTCTCCTTCATGCATCTCAATCAAAACTTTCTTAGCTTGGTATATATCAAGGCACAACAATAGTACACCCTTCTTATCTTTCCAAAACAAGTCACCTTGGATCAGAGTATACCTTTGAGCTTGTAATTTCAGACTCCTCTTCTGATTTTCAGACAAATGATCAGGACACTTAGAATTTTTGAGAAAGAAAATAATATCAGTATAATATGGCTGCCTTTCTATACTAGTAATGGCTTGGTCATGTATTTCTGTCTGATTTAGTTGTACTAAATCTAGGTTCTCTTCTGTCATGAGCCTTGTCCTCTTATTAACTTGGTGATATTGATCTCAAGATTGAATTCTTGAATTCTTGTAATCCACTTACATCTCTTACCAGTTACCTCTGTCTGTGTAAGGATATCCTTCACTGCTGAATGAGGAACATAAGCCTGCACCTTAGCAGAAACCAAATAGGGCCTGAATGATTTTATAGCTTTTACCAATGCATAAGCTTGTTTTTCTATTATTTCATAGTTAAGCTCTGCTGCCTGCAAGGATTTACTGTAAAAATCTATGGGATGTTCAAATCCTTGTTCATCCTTTTGAAGGAGAATAGTAGCAATTGTATAGAATGATGCAAATGAAAACAAAGAGAAAGGCTTGGTATAATCAGGAGACTTCAAAACTGGGGCTTCTTGTACTTCTTTCTTTATTTTTTCAAATGCCTGCTGAGCCTCTTCATTCCAAACAAACTTGAAATCCTTCTTTAATAATTTGACAATGGGTTTAACAATTTCTGCAAAATTTACAATGAATATTTGGACAAAGTTTATCTTTCCCAAGAAATATTGCACACCTTTTAAATTCTTTGGAGAAATCACCTTTTGAATTGCTTCTACTCTCTCAGGGTCTATTCTTACCCCTTCTCTAGATACTATATGTCCCAGCAACTTCCCTTCTCTGACTGCAAAATGGCACTTCTTGGGATTTAGTGAGACACCATATTCCAAAGCTCTGTTAAAAATCTTATTCAAGTGATCACAATGATCAATAGATCTTTTGGAATAGGTAGTTAAGTCATCTTGATAAATAACCATGAATAGATCAATGAATTATTTGAAAGAAACATCCATAGCTCTCTGAAAAGTTGCCCCTGCATTTATTAATACAAAAGGCATTCTGATATACACATATGTTCCCCATGGAGTAGTAAATGCAATTTTATACTGCTCTGACTTTCTGACTAAAAAATGGTTGTAACCTAAAAAATCATCCATCATTGACAACAACTCACAACCAGTCACCTTATGCAACATTGCTTCCATATTGGGCAGTGAATAGTTATCTTTCAATGAAGCAATATTAAGGTTTCTGAAATCAACACATAATCTGATGTCACCATTTTTCTTCCTAACCAACACTAGATTTGATACCCATGTTGAATGTCTAATGGGCTAGATTATCCCAGCATCTTTGAGTTTCATCAACTCTTGCTGCATCTTGGGAGCCAACAAGGGGTTAATAGGCCTTTGTTTTTGCCTAAATGGCTTTACATCTAATTTCAATGGGATTTCATGTTGGAAAAGGTCTTCTCTATATGCTTTCAAGTCCTCATATGACCAAGCAAAGACATGTTTGTATTTTTTGAGTAACTTGATCAGATTTGTTCTGATGTGAGGATCTAAACCTTTCCCAATATAAACTATTTTAGGACTATTTTTAGATCCTAAGTTTATCTATTCTAGATCCTCAATCTTGGCATTACTTAACTTTGATGTATCATTTTGTTGACTTATAAACAATGCTTCAAGCTCAACCAGTCCCCTAGGAATCTTATTAGAACTTAATTGGATAAATTCATTTCCAAAGATGTAATATTTTCCATCATCATGTTCCAGTAAGGAGCTACAATCTATACTCTGGTTCTCATAATGGTCTAGGCATTGCATGAACCTCAAAATATCTTGATCATCCTGGAACACTTGCCAGTTGTATATGTTGTCTGGAACAACTGGTCTTGTTTTAACTTCTAGTATTGATACCCCATGTAAGGTCAAATCATCATTTTTCAAAGAAACATTTGCTAGAAAATCTGCCATAATATTTTTTGACCTTTCTAACCAGGTTATATCAAAGGCATCAAACATTTCAAGTTGATCCCAAATAGCATATTTGTACATTTTCAATCTGTCATTTTTTACAACATATTTGGATCGGACTTGTGCTATTACTAACTCAGAATCACCATAAACCTTCAAACATTTTATACCATGTTTAATAGAAATTTCAATTCCTAAGAACAAAGCCTCATACTCTGCAGTATTGTTTGTACATTGGAAGGCTAATAGAAATGAGTACTTAAAAGTTGTACCTGATGGAGATATTAATAATACTCCTGCCCCTGATCCTTCTTTAGAGCAATAACCATCAAAGTAAATCTTCCACAATCCATCTTCCTGCATGATTAAATCCCTATTCAAAGAGTTATCCTTTTGATCTTGACAATAAAGTTCATCTTTTTGCATCCTGAAATTTTCCATGTCTATGTCAATGCAACAATTAACATTTGTGTCCTCAAATTTCTCTATCATGTGGGGAGTTCTACTCTCCCTTAAGACCTTAACATTCTCTCCAGCAATGTTGAAAGTAGCATATGATAAATCATTTTGTATACTACCTCCCATCGAAGCACTCCATTTTCTTGATAAAAACATGCCATAATGAGGTGGTATGTCAACCACAAGAACATTCATAGTCATCACTACATCAGGGAAAACTGCTAGCCTATAAGGCATAGCCTCAATGGTACCAATTATAGGGACCTCTCTAGAATCCATAGCTTTGTATCTCCCATAAGGAGTGTCAACTTGTAGCCCCATTGCTCTCATGATCTCAACTGGCATAATTGTATTAGAGGCTCCTGAATCAATCATACAATTCTTGAGCATTTTATCATTAATTATCAATGAAAGAAAAAATGGGTCAACAACTTTTGGGGAAGAAGTTTCATTTAAGAATATTTGAGGAATTTTAGATGTCAACACCTCTACTTCATTTCCCTTGGTAGTTGGCTTCTTAGAAACATCTATTGGATTCTGAACCTTTATTGTGGGCACACTATTTAATAATGACATTGCTTTTTCCTTATGTTCTTTGATCCTCATCATTTCTAGAAATGGAACCTTAACTGTCATCTGGGACAGACATTGACCCATATCTACTGGAGTGTATCTCATATCTGAAAATTTTGATTTGTCAATAATGACATCATCTTCTTCATTGTGTTCTCTTAGAACTGACTCTTTTAACTTTTTGTTTTCTATCTTCTGAACAGGAACAATTTATTCTTGTGTTTTCACCTCTTCCTTTTGTACAACATTTGGCTCTATGGCTTTTGTAATAATCTTGACCTTATGTTTATTTATCTTGACCTTATTTTTATTTACATTTTCACTAGGTCCATCTCTTTTCTGCACATATTTAGTGTCTATTTTATTTTCCTTTATAAAGACACCTGAGGGTTGGCCACCAACACCACCTACCACTCTATTCCTTAAGTGGTAATTACTTCTAGCCTTATTCACCAACTCTGTAGTGATTCTAGCCATCTCTTCATCTGAAGCTTTCCTGATGAGTGGAACATCTTGATTATCTTGGGCATAGCATCTTATATCATCATTAGTTTCCTCAGTTTCACTATCAGATAAGATCTATTGATGATGACTTTCCATCCTTGTTTGTGAAATATGATAATCATGATTTTCCTCTTCATTATCTGAATCTATGTCATGACATGAATAGGTATTGTTCATACTATGATCACACTGTTCACCATCATCATTCCCATGTTCTTCACCTACTCTCAAGTCTAGAGAAACTATACAAAAATTAGGGTTATGAGGGGCCTCACATGCTTCACACCAAGTATCATCATTGCAAAAATGAACAAAGTTTTTGTGAAGAGGGTCTGGAGTTCTGTTGTCTGTTTTATCTTTTCTAAGTATAGAAACCGGATTTCCATCCTTGAATTGAGTCCCATAAGGATGGTTTTGCATCCTATTCTGAGGATTATAGGTAGCATTATAAGAGGGTCTATTATTCTGGGGAGCTTTATACTCTTTGTATTATGGTTCTTTCAAATTACTCCCGTTGAACCTTGAATCATCCCTCCTATTTAATTTACCAGATGCCCTTCTATTCATTTCAATGTTGATTGCTATTTTATAAGCATCAGTAAGGGTTCTAGGATTTTTGTCCCTGAGAGCATATCCCATTTTAGAATCAAAAGGGTTCAAATAGGTTTCTAAACATACCTCTTCATCCAGCCTTATCTTTTGAAATAATTTGTGCATAGCTCTTTGAAATCTGGTATTGAACTCTGTGACTTCCTCATTATAGTTCTTTTTAATATTATTGAACTCATTCAATAAAAAGCCTTTATTTTTTTTTGTCTCCATATTTATCTTTAAAAAATTCAATCAACTCATCCATTGAGACAACAGATCCATTAGACAGGCTTCTAAACCACTCCCTTGCATCTTCAACTAAGGACTGAACAAACAATTTCATCAATACAACCTCATGAGTGATATTCAGATCATCAACAAAATCAATGAATTTTCTAAGATGTGTTTCACAAGATATAACATTATTACCTACAAATTTAGGGAGTTTTTCTCCTATATCACCCACATCTTTAGGAAAAGCATTAGGGTATCCAGGTATACCAAAAAAATTAAATTGTTTGTACCTTTCGATGTGCAATGGTTTTCTTTGAAAGCTATCATCCTCCTTAGTAGAAGTGGCCTTTGTTTTAGTAGTAGTAACATTTTCTGGGCCATCATAAACATATTTTGAGGACTGTAAAAAATCTATCTTTTTCTTCATTTCAATAGTGGCAGCCTCCATTTGAGCCTTCTCTAACATTTTTTCCATAGTTTCTTTTTCAATTCTTAATTTTTCCAAATTAATGTCCAACTTGGACATTTGTTCAGTTAAAGGCTTTTGAAACTTAGGATCTTGATTCCTATCTTCACTCATCTTTTGCTTTCCTTTATCCTTTTGTGAAATAGGAACCTTATGAGTAACTGGTATTTCTTGGTCCATGTGAGACCTCTCAGTATCTTTTATACTTTGATGCTTTGAAGACTTTCTTTTGTTCTTATCCACATTCTTAGGGTCACTCTTTTTCTTTCTCATTTCTCTTTCTTTCTTCATTTGCTGAACCAAGGCTAGCTGTTTCAAAATGAAATTTTCTTCGTTTACCAACATATCAGAAGGAGCATCTTCTGAATCTGAATTAGAAGTACTAGCCTCTTCTCTTTCACTTGAAGTAGAGGTGAATATGGGTGTTTCCAATACTCTCTTAGTTGCTTCTTCATATTCTGAAGTATTCACTTCATGAGAGTGTTTACCTACATTTACTTCTCTTCTATTATTACCCTCTCTACCTCTCGGTGGGGTCTCATCCATGTTGACTGGATCTTTCTTTTTTCTCTAGGACATCTCGATCCTTGAAGATGATGGAAGTACACCATATAATACTTTCTCAGGATATGTTCTCATTCTTGACCTAGTATTCATTATTTGAAAGATATTCACTCACTCTGCACTAATCTCAGAGATTTTCCTTTAGAGTCACCACCCAATCACTTGGGATAAATGAATACTTATCAAATGAGAAATATGGCTACAACCACTGGTATGATTTGTAAAATTTTTAATCTTTGAAACACTAGAGACTTCTGACTACTTAGAGATATTGTGAAACTTGTCAACCAGACTTTATAATCTCTATTCCCAACCAGAGTCGCCAATTTGTTAGTGTTTTTTCTTGCTAGGCCTCTGAAAGATACTTGAAATCTTAAACAACTCTATGAACCCTTAATTCCTTTTGACACTATGACTCAAGCAAAGAAAAAACACTAATTGATGAGGTTCTTGATAACACTGGGGATACCTATTACCACCTCCTTATTTTTTGAGATCCACTGACTCAGGCAGGTTTTACCTATGACTGATTACTGTTTTAGCAGTATCTTTAGAGTGGATTAAACCTTATGTGCTGAATGCTCTGTTATAGATGGACATGTATATAAAAATAAATATGACTATGAATATTCTAAGGATAATCTTGACAATCCAAATCAATATCTTGATGATAACAGATAGCAACATGATTAGGAAATACATTCTTATTTCCTTTTGCAACTCCTGTGAATTTAGGAGGAATAACCTATTTGATTTTCTCTTCAAGCAATCAACAAAATTTAACTATGACCCTTAGGTACACAATTGATTTTACCAAAATACTCTGAAAGTGATTGATTTAAATAGTTTTTATGCTTGGATGATGATAAATCACTTAACAAACTATAGACTAGTGCCTATCCTTGGGCAAATAGAGTCAAATTATGTAAATCCACAGAAAAATATGAATAGGAATATTGTAGGATGCCTTACAACCTACATACAACTTAGATAAAATGCCTTACAAACTTATCCTATCACTTCTACAATATTGTATCAAATCCTTAGTTGTTGCAGTACTCTCTAAAACTACTCACAAAGTTTAATTCTCCCCTTAGAAGAAGCTTGCAAATAATTAAATAGCTACCTTATAGCCAATATGTTTAATATGCCTTAAAAATTAAACATAAAAGAGTGCATACAATAAGCAAAGAGACAACAACAATGTAGAATAAAATTGCACTATATTTTTATTCATATAATCTGCTTCAAGTACATATAAAGGCTTAAAAGCTCAAAACACAGACAGAAATCAAAAGGTTTATCTTCAATTATATTTCATCCCCCTTTACAATTACAAATTTGGTCCTATATATAGGTCCTTAACCATCTTGGAATCCTTTATCTTAGGATGCAACAAGCTTTGGATGGTTTAAGGAACCTAACCCTAAAAGAATAGAAAAGACAAAATAAGAGAATTTGGAAGCGGTGGGAGGACAAAAATAGAGGATGTAGATCTGATATTCTTTGTCTCTTCTGGAATCTGGCGCCTTTGTCTGATAGTATTCAGAGTAGCTTCTGATTGTTACATTAAGAGTGAGTGATTTCCATTACAGGCTAACCTACACTCATCTCTATTTATAGCTAACCTCCCTGTGCTCATTGATCAGGCACCAAGTGTTCCCTTCTACTCTTCATCTAGAATTTCCTCTTCAATTATAGTCTTAATCTTCTTTGGCCTAGTCATCAGCTCCCATGCTGTCACTTCATCATGTGTTGGCCACTTGAAGTCTTGAGTACCCTGTACTTGTGCCTTTTGTCACTCCCATCTAACATCAGTAATGCCCTTAACATCCATTAAAAACTTATTAATGTCATTTTCTTCCTTGAAGGCTTCATCTAATATCTTATTAAATCCTTCAACATCCAAATCTAATCCCAAAATAAATGCCTCATTATTAGGCACTTTGTTGTCAAATTCATTCCTCCAAGCATCTAAGGCCTTTACCTAATCATCTTCTCCTCTTAGGGAAGGAACAAATCTATTAAAATCTATAGAAAAGAGGCTCAATTTAACCTCTATTTGATTTGATTTACCTTTGAAAAATGAGAGCAACATTAACCTTTTTGATCTCATCTTCCACCTCTGTTACTATCTCAGGCAAATTTGATCTTAGGGTTTGCAAAGATGCAAACTTTTCAAACAACTGCACCCTGGTAGACCATTTGGTAAAAAATGGATTCAATGTAGCAAGATATCCCATTACCTCAGTATGTAAAGTTGAAAATTTATTGTAATCATTAAGGACAACATCAACTTTATCTTTTAATATATTAATCCTATGTTATAAAATGCCCCTAAATGCATTCAAATCAATTTCATTTTTCTTTTCTCCTACATCCTCTTTCTCAACCACTTCTTCTGACTTTGCTTTATCTTCAATTTGCAAAGGTTGTTGAGCAGGCACATACACCACCTCAGGCTTCTCTTCCAATTCCTTTAATAATATTTCAATTACCTGACCTTGCTAGTGTATTTTGATGTGGCACAATTCTCGGTCTTTGGCCAGTGCACTGGTCTCTTCTATTAATGTGCTACACTTATCAGACAACTGTTTAGTCTTGTCCTCATTTAAGTGTGCCCAATGTGTCATGATCTGGGATATTTCCAAATCCCCTGTATTCTACACTGACCAGACCATTTGGTTGCCTACCATGTTCTCCTGAATGTTTACCAGCTGAGGTTTTTGGTCCTTAGGGAAAAGGCTCCACATGGAAAAGGCCTAATATTTTGGGCTATACCCAAATCCTTTAATCATATCTCCCATTTGCACTTCACTTTCCATCTTCAAATCTGGCTACTTTCGTATCTGATCAATTATGAAGGCAGAATCCAAATCCCAACCTTCGGCAAGCAACATGCCACTACTCAATACCATTTTTCTAACCTCATCAAGCGAGATGTCCTCACTGTCTAGGTCATATGATTGCAGGGCCACTAGGGCCTCATTTGTCACTGTCTCTTCCCCATCAAAATTCAATTGAGCCCTGATTTTCTCCTTTTTCTACCACCTTAGGAAGTCTTTAAACTCCTCAGTTTTGATGAAATTATCATCATTCAAAAACTGATGTTGATGTATCAACCTTTCATCAATACAAGCCTTGAGAGGTAATTCAACATTTTCCTCCATGTCAGGTTGCTTTTTCTTTCCCCGCCTTATTAATTTCCTTAGGTTATGGTCATATAACCTATTTCCAGGAACTAGGGCACTTTCTCTATCCATTTTCTTTTCTTGCCTCTCAACTGAAGGCTGGCCTATTTCCATCTTTTGCCTTTTGGCTGAAGGCTCCTCTATATCATCAGGTTGTGTGGCCTCTATTAAGTCAACAATGTGGCCTTCAACTTCCTACAACTGTGGTATCTCTGCAACATTCTACTGAGGTTGAGCATATCTAGTTGGATGGGCATAGTCATTATCACTGCTGCTATCATACTTAGACTCTGAATGATTTGGCTCTTGGGCTTGTTTCTTGTCAAGAACATTTTCAATTTGTTCACAAAGCACATAAAAATTATCAATCATAGCTTTTATTTTGTCAAAATATGACAAATAAGGGTAGAAACCTCCAAAAGCCAATCCATTTCTTTTGATCTGTGTCTGTAGGTTCAACAATTCATGAATCATTGATCTCCTTGTCTTGATCTCATCCTCATCAAGGAGGTTTCTTGTCGCATCCTCTTGAACACATTCACAATAAACATTTGTATTGGGGATTGTAGGTGTATACAATCTTCTAACTCCTGCCATAAAACCTTCAGGATCAATGTATATATATGAGGTTGCCCCCATTCTGCAACTTTCCAACCACTGACTGACTGAATCAATGGCACCTTTGCCAATAGTAAAATTGGAAATTCTGAACTATCTAGGGGTTAAGGTCCCCTTCCTGTGTGATGCAAAGTGCTCATTATCTGTTAATAATAATTGCCATATAAATTCCATGGCAGCCACTCTTGTTGGTACATGGTAAGGAAAGATATGAGGTGGATGAATACATCCATATACCCTTATTATGGTAAAATTCTCCTCTAGGAAGAAATCTCGCCAATTATGGTCTCCCTCCCATTTATCTAGATATTCATTAGGCCTTAATAGCTACATGATCTTAATTGGGAGCCTTGTCCTGCTGATGCCCATGCTCTGTACTATTGGATACACAATCCAATTCTGAAATGCATAATAGTCACAGTCCTTGGATGTATAATTCAAAATCTTTACCCAGAACTGAATGGGATTAGGGCCATCTCAAAAAACCCTATGAGGACTCAAATTGTTTACATCCATAATTACAAAATTAAAATGCAATAGGAGATGCATGAGAATGGAATAGTGTAAGAACTTGGGTTCTTTCTCCTTATGGTCCTCCATCTTCTTCTAAGTTACTATAAATCCCTCGTGCATCTTGTCAATGATATGTTGTATATAGTCATAGCTGGTGCTGGAATGCACCTCCTGTAGATCTAGCACAATCATCAATATCTTGGCATTGATCTTTTCCGCTTCCCCATCTATCCCTAGCACTCTACACAGGGCATAAGCAATGTACTTAATGTAGAAATGCAAGTCCTTGAAGTAAGAGGGGCTTGTCCCAGACATAGGATCAAGATATTTTCTCACCTCCTTAATTATGTGTTTTTGCAACTATCCCCTAGCAATACCAGGCTTCAAATTGTACCTCGCCTCTTGCTTAGTAATGTCAATCTTGGTAGACATAGTACTATACAAGCCAAAAGCTTGCATAAATGAATTTATATTTAGGATGAGTAGGGCAGTGCCATCATTCCTCTTAATTGTCTTAGACAAGACATCATAATGACTGGCAAGGCCCAAGAACAAATCTACATCTATGTAGATGTCAGGGAAAATTAACCTAGCTAAACCACAGGTCCAAGGGTTTGAAATTGGGATAGCTTTATCAGAATTCTTATAAAAGTAGTTAAAGAGGGAAAAACCTGTTGTTCCTGGAGTATCAACATCCCTGATGTTGTAGTAGTCATCAGTAAGCACATTAGCATTTTCCCTTTTGTTCTGAGTTGAACCTGGCAGCAATCTGAGGAATTCATCTGAGTAATTCCATTTCCCCTTAGCCTCTTCATCTATCTCTTCACTTCTCCCACTAGTAGAAGCTACACTAACTGCTCTACTCATGTTTTCTTTGTTTCAATCCCTTTTTCTTCACCGATATCGAAGCAAATCTCCCCTCAAGATTCACTTTACTTCTCTGTGCACTGTTCTCAGAAAATCAAAACCTTCTGATCAATTGAGTACTATGCAACTTATCTAATTTGTTCTCTCTTCTCAGAATACCTAGAAATCTTCATTCTAAAATTCTATAAGCTAAAATGAACCTTCAATCAGCCTTTTATGGTAACTGTTCCAAGTAGATGGATCATCATTTGAAAACTCATCAATTCATGTCTTCAATTCAGCATGCTGTGGAATTAATTGAAAACCTAGCCATAGCCCATGAGCATGACAGGAAATCAAATTCATCTATGTGTATCTTCAGAGAAAACCTTATAAAATTCAAAGGTGATGACATGTCTCTATGTGATTGGCTCTTTGTCATACATCTTAGCTACCTTTTTTACACAGTAGTCAATATCCAAGCTTGTCATTGGACGCTGAATGATTCATGTTGACATGTCAGCCACTGCCGCCTTTTCTTATGATTTCATATCTAGCGACTACACGACTGTGTATAATATCCTTTTCACTAACCCAAGTCTTTAACCCTTGATTCTTTTGGAGACCTAGCGACCATGTTACTTTCTCTGTCTTGGTTAATCATAGTTTACTTCTAGTGATCATGCGACTGTGTAAATCAAAGTCACTGGATGAAAAGTCTAACTCATATTCTACTTAGAGACTCTGTGACTGATAGTTACCTTTAGCCCTTTACGGTTATCTCCATGTCACCAAAAGCTTATTTTCCTTTAAGAGACCCCGCAACTACCCTTGGTCACTTTATCGCTGAACATAAATGTTAAGTGACAAAACATTCAGAGATAATGCGACAAGCACTTTTACCCTTTGGTTCATCTAGAGACTACGCGACATACCCTTATCTCCAAGTCGCGAGTACTTTTTCCTTGGGACTCTTTTATTCAAAGAATTTGCGACCACCATAGGATCTTTAATTATTTGCATCTTATGGCTCCTTCCAAATCGCTGAGTAATTTACTATACCCTCAGATTTTCTGGAGACTACGCAACAACAAAGGTTTTTTACACAGTCTCTTTATCGCTGAATGATCTTTTTTCATTGGGAGACTACGTGACAATATTATTAATCAACTTAACTTTGGACACGTGTCTCCTTCATCACTTGTCTCTGTATCGCTGAATGGAAATCTGACTCAGCATCTCAATACCGCAACAACCTGACTGTGTTATCTTTCAAACTGCATATGGTTAGTCACGAAGTCTCAGCATCTCTTCCTTAACTACCATCCCATTCAGAGACTACGTGACATAAGATTTGCATTACTTACTTAACTACAAACTAATTTAGTGACTATGCGACATGAAGAAATTTCCAAGTCTCGTAACAAATCACTAACTGCTGGTCTTTTCTCACGATACCGTGACTCATCTGTGGGCCCTGTCGCAAATTGCTGACCTATCTACTCATTTGGAGACTATGTGACTGAAGGGATCTACCAAGTCTCTTAACATAGAAGGAATATTCTAATTCTTTGAGAGACATCGCGACTTAAGCCAATCGCCAAGTCTTGAGATAAAAAAGAATATGCTATCAGGATCACGCGACTAAGCGAGCTTGACTTAAAACACATGACTTAAGTGATTTTCAAAAATTAATGCCAAAATAGAAGTAAGATAATCATCTTAGGTTTTTTCTCATTTTGGCCTATAAAACAAGACCTAGGGTTTTGAGGTTTTGTACTTTTACATGGATTTTTTGACCTAAAAACCCCATAAAACTTTAACTGGGAAATTACAAGGAACAACAAGACTTCTAGGTTTAGGAAAGATAATCATGAGGGTCACAAAAATTCTTGCAGACAAACCATAACTAGGAATACAACCAATAGGGTGCACTTTCATAATCTATTAGATTAGACACCTTTATAATTTTTAGAAAGGCCTGCCTGAGGAATGCGTTTCTTCCTCAGAGATCGACCTTAAACCAGTAATCCTTCCGATCGGTATATAAACAAGGCATGAACCAAAGTTCTATCTTATCTAGCCAAGCTTGAGCAAGGTGTGTTGATGATAGCCTGGATCGAGTGAATATTCCTAAGGAGCAAGTGTGTTCAACTAGGCTCTTAAGTGAGTCACACACGTACAAACTGATTGGATAGATGCCACAGACCTTTACTACAACCTTTTTAATTAGAGGCCAACCTGGTCTACCTCTGAACAAATACCTTATTATAGTGCAAGGGGTTGCAGAATTTTCCCCCAAGATTCCCAACATATGTGTCCTAAGGTATTTGTGTAGTGAAAGATCTTCAATCCACGACAATAATACCTGGCAACGGAAAAAACACGGGCGCCTAAGTCGTGGACCTTCATGTCCTAGTAGTGCGACAATTGTTGTGTGAGCTAATGAAAATTCAAGCATTGGGCCTATAACATTATATTTTGAAGCCATTGACCTAGATTAATCTGATTGTTCATTGTTGAGACCTTGTGATAACCTTGCAACTTGAAAAAGTTGTAGAACATACACATTGTCAGTCTTCAATCTTCAGTCTTCAAAACACAGTGTCTGTTGTGGTTGTTCTTTGGTCTATTTCTAAAAATGAAAATACAAACATCCAAACTATCAAAAATGAGTCAAACATGTTAAAGTCTAGGGTTGTTAACATCAATTGTCTTGCAAATCAGAAGCCTTGTTCCAGAAAATTAAAATCGTCAGAAAGTGATACTTATATTCTAGTCTTTTTTGAGACTGTTTCCTCTTTACTGCAATTGCCCACATTTTTTTGCAATTGTTAGAAGTTTTTCGCAGTTAAACTTGTTTATTGCCACAATCAACCTGTTTATTACCTCAATCAGTGATATTTTACAACAATTGACCATTCACTTTGCCGCAATTGGTTTAGTTGTACTGTAGTTAACCAGAGATATTTTACACCTATTCTAACCTAAAAACCTTGAAAAATACTCTCCATTTTTTGTGTCAAAGACCAATGTCTATCCTAGAAAAATGCAAAGAACATTGTGTGAATCTCTAAACATTAAGGATCATCCCATCTTTTGAAGCATAATTATTGTTTAAAACATTGTTAGTTCGAAAGCTCAGACTCGAAATATCTTGATCTCATCATCTCAAACATCATCATTATCTCTATTGGTGACTTTGTCTTAGGAAAAGGTCGACAAATCTTATCTTTTACATCATCAAAAATTTGAGATCAAGATAAATCAACATCTGTCCTTAGAATTACCCTTGTCCAAAACATAATTCAGACTTCCTTAGAAAGGTTATCCTTTTTTGTTTGCTTTATATCACTTGTTTTAGTTACAAAATCTGGACCACACTATGTCTCAAACACCTCATGGAAGGCCTTACACAAGGTCAAAGGCTAGAACACAACCTGATGAGTCTTATATCAATAGATTCCTCACTTGGGAAACAGAGAGAGAAGATGACCCTTTCACAAATACCAGTTCTACTCTATTTGTTGAAAATATCTATGGGTCAGCCTTATTACAAACCAAGCAAGCACATCTTCCACTCAAAGCATGGAAGGCTCGCAACTATGTGTACCCATGGTCACTAGTATGCCTCCACCTTTGGTCTAATGGCCTAGCCAATCAAGCTTTGATGTTATGCCTTCCATCCTACCCACAAATAGCAACTATTCTAAAACTATGTCGCTCCTGCAATCAATTCCTACTAATCTTGGGATCAACACATCATTCCCATAGGGATCTATCTCCATGGGTCTGACTTAGAGTCAATGCCCACCCAAGACTACACCTTTTCTCATTCAAGAACCAATCCAACCACATCAACAACAACCCCAGGTTCAGTTGCCACAAATCCAGCCCCAACAACAACAACCCCAGCTTCAGTTGCCACAAATCCAACCCCAACAACAACAACCCCAACTTCAGTTGCCACAAATCCAACCCCAACAATAGAAACCCCAACTTTAGTTGAAACAAATCCAACCTCAGCAGTAGTAGTAGCAACCCCAACCGCAACAATATCAACTCCAGCAGAAAACCCCACCTTGGGCCACTCACATGCCCCCATTTCAGAATCATATAGTGGGAAATCAATATTAAGTTCCAAGGATAAGGTCCTATGTTCCTACTCAAGGGACACAGAGGTGCAACCTCATACCTACTACAACACATAGGTACACCATCACACATCAGCCTCAGAATCAAACAGACATGTTGATCCAACAAATGCAAACCCTTCAAACCCAAATGATGGATATGAAAATTCAGGAGCAGACTAAATCCTACACCGTAGATAATTTATACCCATACCCTTTGATCACTCTCTTCAGATGTCTCCATTCCCAACTCACTTCTTGGTACCAAAATTTGACAAATATAAGGGCAATACCAACCCTATTGAACATATTTGAGAGTTGTTTTCTAGTTGTGTCAAAGTCATGCATGATGAAATGTACTTAATGTGACTATTCCCATGAAGCTTAGCCAGACCAACAATGGAATGGTTCTCGCATCTTCCTCATTGAATTCAGTCTTGGGGTGAACTAGCTAAAAAAATCATCGCTCACTTCCATCATAACATCGAGCGCAAGGTCAGTATCAAGGACCTTTACGATATCAAACAAAAGGATTGAGAGTCTTTTGTGAAATTCCTACAGAGATGGAGGAATAATGCAAACTGAATACTGTATGATGTGCCCAAGAAAGACCTAATAGTCATGTTTGTGGACAATCTAATCCCAGACATGTCATTCAAAATAGAATTGTAGTTAGCTCCGAAGTTTACACAACTCATCAAACAAGGAGTTCATTGTGAGAAGGACTTAGTAAAATGAGGAATCCTTGCAGATCCCACATAAATGAATACAAACAAAACTGCAACAGATAAAGCTAAGTGGTGGAACAAAAATAAGAATGTCACTAATGATGGTGTCATTGATGTGAAGATAGTTAACTACGCATAACCCAAAGTGTCATTGTAAGGTGCGCCTGTGGCCAACCAACAACCTATGGTTCCCACTCCACAAGCATACACTCAAACCCAACCTCCCCCTATCCAAGTGGTTGTTGTGTCAAATAGTCAGCAACAGACTCAACGCAAACCATGGTATCAATTCCAACAATGAGATTTCACACCATTAGGAGAGATGATAGAATCAGATTTATGATAATTGATACAATCCAACACTATCACTCTCTCAGAAATCAGGGAATTTGAACATGGTGAAAATAAACCAAGGTGGTATAATGACAATGACTTCTACAAATTTCATCGAGTGAAAGGACACAAAACACCCAACTATTATCGATTGAAACACACTATCCAAGATCTGATTGACATAGGGGTCATCGATGTAACAAATACCCAAACCAAAGGAACAACTGATCATATGATATTCAATGATACATTTCATGATCACAACAAAGGGAAAGTTTTCGGGTCTAGTGGATCATCAAAATAGGTCAACTATACATTTGTCAATAGTGATAACATTATCAATTGCCTCAATCCTTCAGATAGCCATATGGCTACGATCACTATAAAAGACCAAGGTAACAAATGTGTTGTAACCACATGTCATACAAGAGTTGTCTTGTAGGGAGTACCATCCTCATCTACTATATCTTCCAATCCTACTACAACCTTAGATCCACAGCCAAGCCTAGTGGATCAATTAAAGCACACACCTGCCCAGATCTCCATGTTTGACCTATTGCACATATCTCTGCAGCATAAACTGGCACTTGAACAAGCCCTTTAGAATGTATCTATCCCAAGGGACATAACACCTAAGAGCTTCTAAATGATGGTTAACCATATAGCTTCTAACAAAAATGCAACATTCATAGACCGTGATGTACTGCCGCATAAACCCCTGCATAATGATCCTTTGCACTTGCTTGTCTAGGTCCACAAAAGTGCTATCCATAGAGTCCTTATTGATGGTGGGGCTAGATTAAACATCTATACTCTAAATTTAATCAAGAAACTAGGCTATTCAGAATCAAGAATTGATGTCATGAGGAGGATAAATATTAGAGCTTACGATGAAAAGGAAAGATCCTCTAAAGGTATTATCATTCTACCTGTCTGTATTGGTCTAGTGGTCAATAACACTCCCTTCCAGATCCTAGATCTTGAGTTGGGATACAACATGTTACTAGGGAGACCATGGATACATGAAATGCAAGCCATATCTTCAACATACCATCAATGCATCAAGTTCCCACACCAGGGAGAAGAAATCATCATAGAGGGAGAACCCAATCCTTTCCAATACTGTAATGCGGTCCAAATCAGCATTGACAACTAGGTACCCTCAAACCAAGATGCAAGCATCTCATCCTCTTCAGATTCAAATCCTAAAGATGTCACACAGAAAGTGGGAAAGGTATCCATTATTGAAAAGGGTTGTGGTGAATATAGCTACGAGGAAGCTTTCACTATTACAAACATGCCTCAGAGCCCAAGAACATATGGCATGCCACAACTAGTTATTATAAAAGAAACTCCATAGCCTATTCTATTCAGATGTCCACCCATAAATTTTGTCAGATGGGGAGACATTCTAGAAGAAAAGCCATGTGAACAAGATATCAATACATGGTTGTACCAAGATCCACAAGAGACACTTCAACAACCCCTACCCATATCAAACTATGGAAATGGTTATACAATGCTGCAAAGATTCAGGTATGATGGTACAACTAGTCTAGGGGAAAGATAACAAGGCTTAATGGAACTATCTCTCCTCCCAACCTAGAGAAACAAGAGAGGGTTAGGCTATGGGAAACAAAGAACCAGCCCTATAATCCAAGACATCCAAGTTGATCGGGAACAAATAGCAGAGCTGCACTGGGGCAAAACCCCGAACATGTCTTGATAAGCAACATATTGTAATAGTTGTTGCCCACCAAAGAGGGAACCTCTCAAACCCAAATAAATATAAACATAGCCATCAAAAATAATGAAGGAAATGAGACATCTGATGAGCATTCTATTGAAACTAACTCCCACAAGTACGAGTGGAGATCCCTTCATGACTTCAAACCATCAATCCCATACTATTCCCCTTGGTCAACCACCACCTTACACCTTGATGACTTGTTTGATCAATTATCCATTGATGACCAACCTTGCATCGATAAACATGTCATTATCCATTCCTCAGGTGGTGCATCCACATCATAGTCTATGTTTTTCAGAACCATATCTGTAGTCCCTTTCAACCAAATAGAGTCAAACCAATATGAGGGCCTATGTCTTGTACACCCAGAAATAATAGAGTGGGATCAACAAGGACCGCCTGATTTGGATGTTTTCAAGAATGATGAGGCTATTATAGACTTCATGGGACTTAGAGAGGGAATGCCATCAGGAGACCACAAAGAAGGTTTCTCTATTGACCTCAACAGATCAACATACTTTGGGGAGGAAGCCCCTCTTTTTAGTCATCAAAACAAATTGAAAAATAAAAAAAGAATCGTTAGTAAGTGAAAACCGAAAGGCGCTTACTGAAAAAAATGATAAAAAGATAAAACAAGATGTACCTTATAGTGAAAACCTCACTGAGGCGCTAGAATATGGAAAGAAGGAACTCCTCCCCTTGACATTGGAGAAATCAGCATTACTAGCAGAAGAAACATAGGAAGTCAACTTAGGAGATGAAAAGAACCCAAAGAACATCTACTTGGCAAATTCACTCACCCCAGAGGAGAGAGAATAGTTCATTAGTTTCTTCAAGAAAAGGATGATCAATTTTTCATGGTCCTACTTGGATATGCCAGGATTAGATCCATAGCTTGTACTACATCATCTCCTGTTGCTACCCAATGCCAAACCTGTCAAATAGAAGCTAAGAAAGATGCATCCCCAGGTTGCATTTCTAGTTAAGGAAGAATTGAAAAAACTCCTAGATGATAAGTTCATAAGACCAATCCCCTATGCAGACTAGATATCTAACCTAGTACCAGTTACAAAGCATAGTGGTCAAATTCAAATTTACACAGACTTCAGAGATCTCAACATAGCTTGTCCCAAAGATGACTTTCCTTTGCCTAACATTGATATGATAGTAGATCTAACTGCTAGACATCAAATGCTATCACTCATGGATGGATTTTTAGGGTATAATCAAATAAGGATCGCACCAAAGGACCAACACAAAATAAATTTCACATGTCCTTGGGGCACATATTGTTGGAATTTTATGTTGTTTGGTATAAAAAAAGCCTGAGCAATGTATCAAAGGGCCATGACAACTATCTTTCATGATCTCATCCACAAAACAATGGAAGACTATGTGGATGACATACTAGCCAATTTAATGATTCACAAGGATCATATACAAGTATTGGGACCAATCTTTGATAGAATGTAGGAATACAAAGTCCGTTTAAACCCAAAGAAATGTGCATTGGAGGTCACAAAAAGAAAGCTATTGTGGTTCATAGTGTCACATAGGGGCATTGAAGTAGACCCAGAGAAAGTCAAAGAAAAATTGGACATGCCACCACTGTCAAACCTAAGGCAACTAAGGGGGTTACAAGGAAGGCTCCAATCAATCAGGCGCTTCATAGCCCAGCTAGCAGACAAGTGCTACCCATTCCAACATCTACTACACAAAGACATCAAATTTATATGGATAGAGAAATGCGAACAAGCATTCCAAATATTCATGGACTACCTACTCAAGTCTCCTATATTGGTGCCACCAGTCCAAGGTAGACCATTGCTTCTGTATATCTCAGCAACAGAATCAACATTAGGCGTACTCTTGGCACAACATGATGAAACAGGTAAGGAAAGAGTCATCTACTATCTAAGAAGAACATTGGTAGGATATGAGCTCAACTATATGCCAATTGAAAAATCATGCCTTGCAGTTGTATTCGCTTCACAGAAGCTAAGACATTATATGTTGAGTTACCAAACAAAGTTGATAGCACATATTGATCCTTTAAAGTACCTCCTAAGAAAAGCAGTGCTCACCAGATAACTTTCAAAGTGGGTAATGATCTTAAGTGATTTTGACATTGAGTAGTGAGTAATGATCTTATATGTATACACACGTGTGTGTGTGTGTGTGTGTGTGTGTGTGTGTGTGTACACAAATATATTTATGCTTACAAAATAAGATTTTCAGTAATGTACTAACAATGATAAAACTCAAGAAATCATTTTATTAAAATAAGATTTAATTATTTTTCAATAAAATTTGAATAATGAACAATGGGGAATAATAACATACGCGATATTTCAAGACAAATGGGGTTGATTATGTGATGATAGTCACTTGGGTGTGATAATCAAACTCCAACTCCAAGTGTGTGGTCTAAGAGAGATGTCTCCTCTACTTATAAATTTCTAATGTTTTGAGAAGGTAATCACCTTACAATCTCCCTAATTGTCTATTGCTCTCAACAAGTTCTCTTTTTAAGGAATAAATAGCTTCATTTCTAGGACTAAGAAATGCATAATCTTTGTAAATAGCTTTATAGTTTTTGGGGATCGAATATTGCCAAACAACCCTACTATTATAAAATAAATGAATGTCAAACTCTCTACTTTTTGCAGGAAGAAATTTTGACTCATAATGTAGTCACCCCCCATTTTGGGAGGTGACTCCACTATGTATTTTTCCCTTTTCAAATGAATTTGTGTTTTACAAAATGATCCAATGATTTGTATCGATGTGCAAGAATAATGCTACCGACCATAAATAGTATAGCCTTTCTGATGGGCATTACACTGTAGATTCATAAGGAATAATTCTATTTAAATATGGAAATTGAATAAATTTTACAATTATTTTTAAGAGGCTCTAAGATTAAGAATTGAAAATTTATTGTAGTTCACTAGAAATGATTATGGTGTTAGCTAGTTTCCAATTAAATACAATATTGACTCTTCGTTGACAACCAAACTTAATAGTTTGATGTAAATAGTTTTCAATATGATTATAACATGGTTTGTAACCATGTCATAAAAATGATGACAAAGAACAAATTAGAATGTGTAAGATTACCTTAAAACAAATCGGCCTCCATGTGCATATAATGAGGTTTGATTTAAATAACAAGTTAATATTAGATATAATATTATTATTGTATGTATAGATTATATGTGCATATCAGTATATCTATGCATGTATATACATACTTATATACATGTATGTATGTATGTATGTATGTATGCATGCATGCATGCATGCATGTATTTATGTATGTATGTATGTATGTATGTATGATATTTGCAATTTAATTCCAAAGAAAGTTTATATGCACTTGAAATCAAAACCAAAGTATACAAGTATGAATACATGGATACAAACAAGGTATGGAAATTTATTTTCATTTTCAAACTAATTGAAACAATGAAATAATGATAGATATAGGAATCATAAAATCATTTAGAAAACATACATCATGTAATTCAAAATGAGACTATATGGTTTATGAAATAGGTATCCATCATGACCATTATTTACCAAGTGACTAGATCACTTTTCCTTAACCATGTTCTTGTCTTCTACTTGTACTAGCACTTAGTCTCACTTTAATAGGTTATCCCACAAATCGTAGTTGAAACATACATATGATAGTGAATCATAATAATATCTATTTTATTCATCATATCTACATTTACAAAATAACTCTAATTCAAACATATTTAGCCATTTTTAAAAAAATAAACATAATTAACTAATAATAAAATCTAATTTATTTCATTAATTATTCAAGCCAAAAATATTAGGCATGAAACAAGTAAAACTGATAAATCCTAAAAAGAACTAGAATAGAAGAAAGGAGACGAGTTGGCTAAGTTACAAATAGACTCCTCATGACTACAAACTCCCCACAGCGACACCCCAAGAAAAGGAGATAAATAGTTGGAGTGGGACAATTGATTAAAGGTTCAAATAAAGATAAGTCCACAACTAGGAACCATAAATAGATATTGGAGCCCCTTTAGATGCTCCCACATGGATAAAAATGAATTTTGAGAAAAAAGGAAGAAAGATTTTTATTAAAACAAAAGTCTGCAAGAGGTAATAGTAGAAGTATAGATACCAAGAAAGCTCAAAATTGCAAGGACGTTATACACTACTTCTATAAATGACAAGGGGGGAGAATGAAAAGTGTAGCCACTATTACCATGAAGAATGATGATGGAAGTATCACCCCTACAAACTATAGAATAAATCAATTCAATTTGGGTTAACAAACAAGATTGGGAGAGTTGGCTTCATTTGATGCAACTGCATAGACTCTTAAGTCCACAATATTGAAAGATCAATAGTGTTGGTGTAATTAAATATTCCTAATTACACTTTACTTAAGCTTCCTTAGGATAATACATTATATAGTAGTTTTCATTGTATACTCCTAGTAGTTTGCATCTTTTTTAGCACATGGTGTAGGAGAATTCCACTTTAGGTGGTGATAGTTGTTATCTCATTCCACTTTATGTGCGAGGTCCACCTTTAGTTCTCTTATCATATTACCATCCTCTCATTGTTGCACATGTTTGCACATACTTCATTGTACAATGGAAGATGATCCACCTTTGGTGGACATGTGATTCCACCTAGTGTGGTTGATAGGTTTTCACTTGCATATATCCTAGTTATCATGCATTTCCTATATATTCAAGCATATCTACATTGTATTCAATGGACATTATCCATTATTATTTGATCATTATTGATTCAATCAATTGATCATATCATTTTGTCTCTCCTTTTTGTTCTATCTAGTGAGCTTCTAGATCTTGGCATTTCATTATTTGCCTTAGGAAAAGTCTTACATGGTATCAGAGTCATAGGAGCATTCATTACATAGCCATTTGAGAGTTTTTTACTTCAACTTTTGGAGGGCCATGATTTAGATATGGGGCATCAACAACTTGTAAGAGCATCTAGATAAATAATTGACCTTGCCATTGTGTCCAGGTAGCTATTTTGGTAAATTTTGACTGTAAATTTGTCTATCTTGGGCAAAAGTCAAATATGAGGCAAAAAAAAATTACGACATGATTTGCAAATCGACAGTATCGATCCAAAACTTTTTTTTAGAAAAATTGAAAGTTTTTCCTCTTCGGCTCTTAATTTATTTATTTTCGTCAATATTTATTTTCTGCAAAAATTAGGTTTTTGTCAGGGTCCCCACCCATATATTAGTCAAGATTCATAGAGATCAGAGAATATTCTAAGCATATTTAGTTGACAACGGGTCCCGAATCTCAGACCCCGCAACACAAATGCCACGCCGACATTCATTGACTGCACCAATCAGTCCACTGCTAGTTCCTTCATTCCTATTATGGGAAACTTTGTTTATAAAGAATTGAAATGTCACCCATGGAGTGCATATGGTATTATTCCCCCTATCGCCTCTCGGTGCTTTAGATTCAACATCAGCCACATCTAGCTCAACTCATTCCTCCCATGTTTGAATCAATCCAACACATCTAGCTCAGCTCAGTCTTGTATTCTCCACTACACAAGCCGGTCAAACACGCAACTCACACACAACTCGCTAAGTTCAAAGCTCCCCAAACGTCAAATCACAAAGCCCAGCTTGCTGCATTTTGAGATCTTCAATGCGGGAAGGCATTCTCCTCCACCATGGTTTTGTATCCACTGCACAAGCTCCAAACATGGCGCACTTTAGCACGAGCTCAGTCCAAACACGGGCACAAAACTCCCAATTGGGATATCTTCCCACCACGACCTCACAACTCAGTTTGGGTTGTTTAACGTGGGTTCAAATCTCTGTAGACACACACACATCATCTTCTAGCATTGGACATTGTTCACAACCCCAATCAAGCCTCACGGTAGAGTAGAGGAGTCAATAATAAGCATATCGATTTCCCAATTTTGGCTTCTGCTACGAGCGTCAGAGCAACACGTCTACAACATTGAAATGCATACTTTCTCTCTCTGCCTAGTCACCTAGATACTTAGATCTGACAACCCAGCACATCCAAAGGATACATGGCAATAGAATATTGGTTGGGACATGCACACCTGTATACATTAGCAACAGCCTAGTATAAAAAAAATTCTTTGCTCATAGGTTTTCAATATCTTAAATTTCACACCCTTTTGGATGTCACCGAACATTTTTTTCCTTTAGGTTTTGACAGTCATATGACCGTCAAGTTTAATCTACTACCTACATCATCATTTTGTTATGTTAAATTTGATGGTCGTCTAACCGTCATGTCTTCTCTTTTCTAAATTGTTGCGATGGTGTTTGACCGTTAAATTTAGATGTTTGGTTTGGGTGATGTCATCAGAGTTTGAAATTTCTACCCCCTCACCATATGTATTTTTTATTTTGCAGTCTGAATTTGAGTGGCCATTACTTGGTCATCTAGGCTCCTTTTTCAATGCAATTTTTTATTTTTATTTTGGCTAAAATCTTTTGAAGTGTTTAGTGGTGTTATTATTGTCTATTTTTGGTTTACAGATTTTGTATAAATTGTAGTATTTGGTGAGTGTACCTGTCCAATCCTCAGTTTTGCAACTTCAGAGGCTTTTTTCAGGCTCATACGAACACATTTTTAGGTTTCATTTTTTTTAAAGAGCATGATTTTTTGTCTACTTTAAAGAAATGCTATCAGCTTGTAGCTATTGAGAGTTGACATATCACTTTCAGAATTTGGTTTATTTTGGCCTATTTTGGCACTTGTAGAAAATTGCATCCTTTATTGATCTTGTGTCCTAATTGTTTGAGTCTTCTAGAGCTTCATATTTTCTATTGTAGTCATCAAAATTAGAAGTCCACTTTGGCCACTTTAGCAAGTGGAAATTGTACGTGCACTATATATAAAGTGCCAAAATCATCATTTTTTTTTTTTTTTTTTGGGGGGGGGTTCTTTGATTGAGTGCATTTTGTGGGTGTGTCATGGTTTTTTTTTATCTCATTTTATTTCATGTCAGAATTACATCATGGAAAAAATTATGGAATATACAATCCATCCTACAGTTGTGCATTTTACTGGGGATAATTATGAGTCATAGAAAAAAGGTATCATCACATATTGTAGGTGGTTAAATATTTTGCCCCATCTTTATGGAGTTGTTCCTATACTAAATTATAAGTGGAAACAAGTAGCTTTGTGTGAAAGGGATAATGATATCATGGGGTTTATCGCTTACAACATCAGTTCATCTTCCTTCCCTAAAGTCAAGTCCAAACTTGATGGTATTGAGAGCCCACACACAAAATGGATCATTATTTGGGAGCATTTTGGAGATCCACATGTTCCTCCATTTCCAAAAGATCCATCCACAGATTATCTCATTCCACTTGATGATGATGCAGATAATATTCCTTATGATGAGCCTACCTTAAGGCAGGTTGAACATCTTGAAAGACTTGAGCATTGTGATGACTTAAAGGCTCAATGTAAAGTTTCTAAAGCTTCTTCTACCTGTTTAGTTGAGATCACTCCTACTGTTGCTCCTAATTATGCTTGTATTCCTACAACCATGGTTGCTTATGATTTAGTGAAACTTGATATTCCTTGTCTTCCAATTATAGTTCCTTGGGATGACTTCTTGACAAACATTGTAGGTTTGTTTTTGGAGTCCCACATTGAGGATTTGGGAGACATCATTGATGACATTCATCTTCTCTTTGATGAGAATGAGCCTTCATTAGTTTTTTCTAGGGAAAAATTTGACCCTCATCTTCATTCTCCACTTGATCCTTCTTTTGATTTTGATATGATTGTGGATCCTTTGATACAACATTTGCATGAGGTTTCTTTATCTTCATAGAATACATTTAAGTCTTTGGAGATTAGCTTTCATGAGTCTCAAACTTCACTTGATATGTTACATTTCATGGTTGAAGTTGATTATGATAATCTATAAAGGATCAGAAGTCGTCATTATTATATAAGTAGACAGTTTTGGTCGGTCATGATCACCGCATGACAACACTCACTGAGCGACAGCATTCACCGAGCGCAGTGGTCACCAAAATGTTTTGAAAACTGAGTAGTATATCAACTAAGAACCAGTCTACAAAGACATCACCAAGCATTAGTACACAGAGACATCACCGAGTACCAGTCTACACCGAGAGATAGCATTTCACTGGAAAAAAGAGTATCTCAAACTACACGTCAACTAAAGCACTTTAGTCTTTAAAATAGCTTTTTGCTTAGCTGGATAGCATAAATTATGGATGTAATTAGTTAACTAATTGTATTCATGCAAACTAGGAGATCAAGGTCAAGTTGTAAACCTTTGATCTTAGAGTTTTTCAAGTAAAGCGTGAAAGCTAATTAGGTCAAAATACTTTATATATAGATGTATAAGTCAATCAAGAACATGATGATCATAGCCTCCAAGGACATCTATGGATCAGATATAGTTTTTTATGTAGAAGGATAGATAAAGAAGAATTCAGTTATGAGGAAATACATACAAGGCTACTGAGCAGAATAGAGTTATTATACGTCACAATAAGGTGATATATATTTTATGAACCTAATGGATCTATAATTAGCAATATAAGATTGCAGCAATTAGGTCATATATTTTGTTACTCTCTAACAATTGTAGCAAGTAGTAAATCCTTACATAAGGTGGACTTAACAGTATTTATGTAAATCTCTTAGCCGAGTGCACACATACATTGTGTTACTAAAATCTCCTAACCAAGTATACTTAACAAGTCTGACATGTTACTCCTAATAGGCACCTTCCATTCTACAGATAGTGAAGCTTTGTGGGTTTCATCCACACTGTATTTTTTACCTTCTAACAAGGGTTTTTGTGTTATCAAATACTTGTGTCATGTGTAAATGAGTTTCATGAATGTTTCAATGTTTGTTTACATGCATTTACATTTACGCTATGATATTGCATGCATGAAGTAGAAAATCTACAATGTTGAGTTATGCAAGTAATGAGTACTAAAGATTAGTTGATAATAAGTTTTTAAGGGTACTGATTCACCCCTCCCCTCTCAGTACACACCCTTCCATTATTCCAACAAATGGTATCAAAGATAGTTCTCTTATTTGGAAAATTTTAATCACTTGAGATAAAATATCTTACAATGGAAAGGTATAAGCTTGATAAAAATATTGACAATCAAAAGTTGCAAATACAGATTTTCTTTGAGAAATACAAAGAGGAAAGAAACAAAATGAAATAGTTATTGGATAAAAATAAAAGTCATGGCATCTCGCTGCAATGAAACTAACTATCACAAAGAAGAGATACCTGACCTATTTGATTCATCTAGAACTAGATCTGGTAATACATATGACACATCTGAAGGAACCATTGTATATCTAAATGAAATCGATCAACATTTGACTGAACAAGTGAAAGTACTGTAGATCGGTCAAGAGACATAGATGGTAAGAATGATTGATGTTATGAATAATGCAAGACAAGCTGAACAAGAAAGAACTTCAGCTATTGATGACAGAAGAAAGATTACTAAAAATTTGCAAGAGAAAGAATCAGAGATACAAAGACTTACTGAAAATCACATTGAGATCACGAATCAAATAGTTCTTGTGAGTCATGATGCCAACCGATTGAACATGGAACTTACTGGAAAATTGGAATTTATTGGTGAAATAAAAGAAGAAAATGAGAAAATGAAGCATGAATAGAAGATTCAACAACAACATAATGATATGATCAAGAAAGCTGAAGACAGTACAAAAAGAATGGATGAATTTTTGAATGGACAAAGAAGACTCAACAACAATACCGGTTTAGGGTATACCGAGCATGGAGAATCCTCAAAAAGAGCTGATCAAAGGAATGTCTACACAAATCCAAGACCAAAAAATCATTCATGTAATCGTTGTGAAAAACTAGGCCACACATCAAATGTTTGCAAGAGAAAAGAAAAAGGTATTCCTAAAACTACTTCTACATTCATAGGTAATTGTTATAACTGTAACAAGCATGGACACAAAGAACATGGATGCAGATCTAAGATGAACAAACCAAAGAATAAATCTTACATGGAAAAAAAAATTTCTACTTGCAACATGCCTGGCCACACATTTCATGAATGTAGGAAAAGGATAAAGCAAGTCTGGAAACCCAAAGAACAAGAAAATACATATCAATTGAGAAGAGTCGGTAATACATATGTTTAGGATTACAACACTTGGGTAAATTGTACAACATGTGGTAGATATGGACATATAGCTTCTAACTATATGAGGAAATGGATTAGAAGATCTAGAAACTAGAATAACCCTAGAATGACATGCTTACACTATCATAAGGTTGGTCACTTAAGTAAGGACTGTAGAGACCGAGTGATAGAGTCAAGCACTTTTGCAAATGGAAATACTATTGAGGACATTGGGAGAATGATAAATCAAATGTGGAGGAGAGATTCAAACAATGATAATGCTAGACTAAGAACTACAGTTGGTGACACCTCATCTAATGGATCAGGTGATTCCACCACCCCCACCTAAGAAATACGAGTAAGTATGGAACTACACTCTACAAAGCTATATTTTACATCAGTTCCTATATTCATTAACAATATGCCAAATTAGCATGAATGAAGATGCACTATGGTATTGCATGTTATTTTTTGTGAATCTATTATGGTTGATCAATATAAATCGAGCATAAAATGCACGTCAGTGTACATATGAAAAACAACCAAGTTGACACTATATATCAAGCATCATCGATAAAAATATGGAAGACAACCAAGATGACACTTTGTACTAATTATTGTATACTCACCGAGATAAATAATTTGGTGTGTTAACCGAGCATCTATGTTTTGTCAACCAAGTGGTAGGTGAAGCATTTAATGCATCACTTAGGGTATATTTTTCTATAAAAAGGGAAACGTGAACTCATTCGTTCACCCAACGTTAAAGAGAAAATTGTAGAGTGAAGAAAATAGATTCAAAGGGACTACATTACAGAGCCATTCATGGCACATTCAAAGATACTCCAACATATTTCAAGCATTCACAGCAAACACCCCGTGAGTATCAAGACTTACCAAGCTAACAGGTTATTTGTGAAGAAGCCCTAATTTAACAAACAATGACAACCGCTTCTTGAACCTTGAAGATCAAGATGCAAAAGGATAAGAAGGTCATTCTAATCAAGAAATTGACTTGTGAGGAACTAAACTACAAGTTTTTCCTTGAGGTTTCTACTCAACCCGATGACAAGGGAGAATTTTTGAGTATCCCACCTAGGGTTTTACTAGTTGAAGACATCCATGCATACATTCACTACAAAGTTGTAGATATTGGAGACCTTGAGCTTGAAGAAGCTTATCAAAAGCTATGCAAGGATGGAAACTTAAAGGACGAGTACAAGCACATTGAAGTGAAAGGGTTAACCAATGCCCTACTGTTCCCAAAAGAATTCAAGACATAAAGGATTCACATTGTGCTCAGTCGAGTGCATGATGGAAAGATGTGGTTATATGAACCTAAGCCAATCAAAAAGGATGTGATTCACGTAGTAACTAGATACACCATAATTGAAAAGGCAAAATCCCTAAGACAACCTAGACGCCCCAAGATTGAAAAGCTAACTGGAGCCAAATGGGACAATAGAGGTCTAAAATTCAATTCAATCACCCACCCTAAAATAAAATTTGGTGCATATGTGATTGGATGCAATATCTTTCAAGCAAGCAGAATGAACAACATCTTGTGGAGCTGTCAACACTGCATACAAGATAGTAAAGAAAGGTGTGCAACTAGACCTAGCTGAGATACTACTGAAATAGTTGGAAGAAAATATGAGAACAATTAGATTAGCTTGATCTAATACATGTGAGTTTGGTTCTCTACTAATGTGCACATTATTTTACTTCTAGATCTTCTTTCCTTCCATCGATAATGTCACTTGGGACACCAACTGACCTATCACAACATAGATTAGTGATTACATTAAATCACTAGGAGATAATTTCATTCCACTATTGGATGCATATTTTACTACATTCAAGAATATGATGTAGAAGAGGATGAGAATCCATGCACAGTTGGTTGAACAATACAAGGATGATATATGTTTTGTAGTTGACACTGACACTACACTCATCAAAGCTGTCAACCCTAGAACAACATGGTTACCACCATTGGATTATTAAATTGATATAGATTTGGCTACAAAATCTATTGAAGCCCTACTGAATGAACCAGTTGACAAATTTATAAGTAGATTTGGTACTTATGAGGAAGCCAAGTCACAAATAAATATTGGTTTAGTAGTCAAGAAAATAGGAAAGAAGAAAACACAAATGGTGAAAATACTTAAGAAGGAACTCTCAGTAACTAATGAAGATTTGGAAAAAATAGTAGACATCACTGAGGAATAGTCACCCATCGATGAAGGTAAAGAAGTAATTGATTCCAATTCTACAGAATTAGATGTAGAGCCACCAAAGGCAAAGAAAACAAAATTTACTGATATAACAACTGCATCCAGGACAAGGAGCAAAACAACAAAGGTAGACTCACCACCATTGAAGATAGGCACTGTAAAAACATATATGAAAAGAAAGCCTCAACCAATCAACCAACACCGAGACAATAAAAGAAATATATAAGAGGAGGAGAAGAAAAAAATGATACTGAAGAGGAAGAAAGAGAATAGAGAATCCAAGAAGAAAAGGCCAAAATACCAAAGACATTGATGAAATTGCAACTCAATCATCAACATAGGCAGTATACAACATCATAAGATTAGACAATGGGGAAGTATGTCTACCGAGGATCAGAAAAAAATATAATTAGAAGCAATCATTAAGATGATGGTAGCTTGCCAATATGTACCTCTACAATTTGGCAATCATATTCCACAAGATCTACAAGAAAAAATATCAACTAGGTGGACATATGCATTGAATATGGAGAAACAGATGAGGGAGAAATCCCTAGTTGCATTCATGCCCAATTCCACAAATGAAGAAATTGACTCAACAATGAAGGAGAACGCAAATAAATTTTTTGCAAAAACCAGAGTATACAAGGTATTGCAGAACAAGCTTGAAGATATTGACATAAAGAGCAATAAG
The DNA here is from genome assembly GCA_018584345.1 of Thuja plicata. Taxonomy (NCBI): domain Eukaryota; kingdom Viridiplantae; phylum Streptophyta; class Pinopsida; order Cupressales; family Cupressaceae; genus Thuja; species Thuja plicata. The sequence goes on from MU224267.1 coordinate 2,633,113, forward strand.
ATTTGGACTCAAATCTTTAATCCACCTAAGTAGATACTGGCTCGAACCGAGACTTCACACACTAAGGAAAAGGAGGCCACACCGAGCCCTGAGCACATTTTCATCAATGACACCAAGGATGTCAATCCCATTGACTTAACCATAGAGGCAAGTAAGGTCATGGATGATATTCCTCAAATATCAAAATCATTAGGAGAAAAAAAGGGCATAACTATACAAGATATCACTCATGATGATTCTGATAATGATGCCAAGGCTGATGAAGATGTCAATATTACAACTGAGAAAACAAATGAAATGGACTCTACTAATGTTGCACAGGAACAAATACTAGGTAATATGCCTTTATTGATGCAAGCAATAAATATAATGACTGAATCACAACAGACACCACCTAACACTAAAGAAAACATACCAATGGAAAAAGGTGAGGAACAAGGGAAGAATACAGATAATAGTGGAGAGTACAAATCAAGTGATGCACCCACCAAGGATAGTGGAAAGGCAGACAAGGTTGCAAGTCAAGAAAATGTTGAAGTAGAGACGTCTACAACCAACCAAAAGGTACTAAAAGTGAAATCTATCCAAGGAACCACACCTCCCAGGCAATCAACGATAGAAACTGAGCAGCAAAAGGCTCTTGTTATTGTACCTCACTCCCCTGCATCAAGAAACATTAAGAAGAAGAAGAACAAGAAAAGTAAAGCCCATGTCAAAGTTGATGAGATCATAGACATACCTGACTATGATCCAAGAACACTTGATCTCGAGTCACTAATAAGGTATGGGGAGCTATGCAAAAGGAAAGAAAAATTGGATAAGCTATAATAAGAAAACATGAATTCACAAGTCCTAGAAACAACAAAGGAAATTCTATTGCAGGTAGTTCCTGACACCAAGATTGATCAAAATGTACCTATTATTGATCAATTTGCATTTTTGACTGAGGAAATCACACAAAAGAATGTAGACATTGAGAAGGTCATTAAGGAAAGAGCAGAAGAGAAATATCACTATAAACTCACAAAGAAAATTAGCCAAGAAGTGGCAGAAAATAAAGTGAAACTTTCTGAACTAGTAGCTACATTAGAACCTGTTATTTCGGAAGTAGTTACCTTAGTTCAAAATTTGTGCACTATAGAGAACTTCACTATAGAGAATAATGAATAGATAGCTAAGTTAAATGAGGATCTAAAAGCTAGTGCACAAAGTCTTTCAACCAAGCCAAATGTATTCCAATTGCATTATGAAAAGCTAGTTGAATCTAAACAATTAAGACTTGAAATAAAAAAGGAAGAAAAAAAATTAGAGATGAATTAACCAAGCTACAAGTCATGTTACTACCAAATCTCACATTTATGATGACACACATGACTATGAAAAAGACTCTAATTGCTACCCCAAAGATGTCAGTAGCAGAAAGCATCTATGACATGCACGCTCAAATCACATTAGAGAAAATTACCCTAGAGCACTTAAAGGAGAAATGGAAAAATCTAATGGTAGCCAATCATAAATCTCATTCATACATACTTGACAAGTTGTAAGTTTTATATCTTTGTCATTACTTTCAAAAAATGGGGAAACATGTACATACATTGTATCTACATACCGAGGCATGTGCATAGGGGGATTCATTGTAAAGGTAGCACACTTGGTTTATATAGTATACATATCAGTTTTTTATACTAATTCCAAAGGGGGAGATTGATAATCCATAAAGGATCAGAAATTGTCATTATTATACAAGCAGACAGTTTTGGTCGGTCATGATCACCAAGCGACAACACTCACCGAGCAACAACATTCACCAAGCGCAGTGGTCACCAAATTTTTTTGAACACCTAGCAGTATATCAACCGAGCACCATTCTACAGAGACATCAACGAGGACCAATACACAAAGACATCACTGAGTACCAGTCTACACCGAGAGACAACATTTCACCAGAAAAAGCAAAGCAGATCTCAAACTACACGTCAGCTAAAGAACTTTAGTCTTTAAAATAGATTTTTTCTTAGCTGGATAACTATTTCTTGTGGATCAAGAAAAGCATAAATTATAGATGTAATTAGTTAACTAATTGTATTCATGCAAACTAGGAGATCAGGGTCAAGTTATAAACCTTTGATCTTAGAGTTTTTCAAGAAAAGCGTGAAACTTAATTAGGGCAAAATATTGTATATATAGATGTATTAGTCAATCAAGAACATGTTGATTGTAGCTGCCAATGACATCTATGGATCAGATAGATGTTTTTATATAGAAGGATAGATAAATAAGAATTTAGTTATGAAGAACTACATACAAGGATACCGAGTAGAACAGAGGTATTATCCATCAAAATAAGGTGATATATATTTTGTGAACTTAATGGATCTGTAATCAACAATATAAGATTGTAGCAATCAGGTCATATATTTGGTTACTCTCTAACAATTGTAGCAAGAAATAAAATCCTTACACAAGGTGGACTTATCAGTCTTTATGTAAATCTCTTAACCGAGTGCACACATACATTGTGTTGCTAAAATATCCTAACCAAGTAGACTTAACAAGTCTAACATGTTACTCCTAACAGGCACCTTCCATTCTGCAGATAGTGAAGCTTTGTGGGTTTCATCCCCACCGCAGTTTTTACCTTCTAACAAGGGTTTCTGCATTATCAAATACTTGTGTCTTGTGTAAATGAGTTTTATGAATGTTTCAATGTTTGTTTACATGCATTTACATTTATGCTATGATATTGCATGCATGAAGTAGAAAAGCTTCAATGGTCGACTATGCAAGTAATGAGTACTAATGATTAATTGATAAGAGTTTTTAAGGGTACTGATTCACCCCTCCCCTCTAAGTACACACCCTTCCATTATTCCAACTAAACATAATTATGTGTTGGAGATTCCTATTTAGTTTCCTGAGGCATCATATATTTTGAGTTTTCTTCCTACATATTGGGGAGGATTCACTGATACACCTATAGAATTGTTTCTTCCTAAAGAGAAGAACATCATTAAATTGTCATGGAGTGGTTTCTACATTGATCTAGGAGCATCTACCATACTTGCACATTCTACATTGAGGATTTTCTTCTTTGTCTCTCTTCCTAATTCTAATTTTGAGGATATATCCTTGTCTCTGGAGCATGATCCAAATTCTTACATGGATCAGTTACTATTGGTTCCTTACTTGTCACCTTCTATTGGGTATGTTCTTGATTGGTTTGTGGCATCTTACTCAACCAAGGACATAGCAACATGTGAACATGCTTTAGAGACATCTTCATAATTGATTTGGATTCCCCTTCCTCCTATCCATAATGGGAACCATTCTTGCATTTGTACTTGGGATATCTTCTTCTTAAGGGGATAAATGTTGTTTTTGGGAATTGGTCTATGTTTTGCCTTCAAGAACTCACCATTTTTGTAAGATATCATTCGTTATGGGGTATATCATATCTCCTTATTTCCTTTCTATGGGGGGTTATTTGATTGTATATACATGATGTATTTTGTACTAGTGGGTCTTGATGACTCCATCAATCCATGCGTCTTTTTTTTTTTTTATCTCTCTCTCTCTCTCTCTTTTTCTTTTGTTTTGTGGGGGGGGATTCCTATGAATTTTCCCTCTTTCTCCACTTTACGAGAGAATGTATCGCATTTTAATTTTCATATTGTACATGGATACCTAATATGGCCTAGTAGCTAGGACACATCTTGCATTGTCATCTAACATTGTGATTTTAAGTACATTCCCCTAAGTTGCACTTGAGGGGGCGTGTTGGTGTAATTAAATATTCTTAATTACACTATACTTAAGCTTACTTAGAATAATGCATTACATAGTAGTTTTCATTGTAGAAACATAGGATCTTGCATCTTATTTGAGCACACGATGTAGGAGAATTCCACTTTAGGTGGTGATAGTTGTTATCTCATTCCACTTTATGTGTGAGATCCACCTTTATTTATCTTATCACATTATCATCCTCTCATTGTTGCACATGTTTGCACATACTTCATTGTACAATGGAGCATGATCCACCTTTGGTGGACATGTGATTCCACCTAGTGTGGTTGATAGGTTATCACTTGCATATCTCCTAGTTATCATGCATTGTCTATATATTCAGGCATATCTACACTAATAATTTGGGGCAAATTTTTTACGACTGTGCTATTTCTTTTACTTCGTCAGATTTTACAAAGGGAAATTTGATTTTATTTTTAGACATTTCCCATGTTCATCAGAATTATGATGACATATGATGATGTTGGAATTACGACCACCATGGGCATTACTTTAAAAAAAAAAGAGTTAATGTTATCTCATTTTCATGCGAGCCCTTGTAAGTTTGAGAAACCATATCAAAGGTATGAAATTGTGTTTTTTTATCTTTCTCATCTATGAAATTGCTTCCTCCTAAATTTTTTTCAGAGACCATGTTTATAATCTTGTTTTCTTTGCAGTGTCCAACTGTAGGAGTCCACTCTATCTCTGAACAATATCTATTATGCTTACTTCAAGAGATAGAAGAACAAGTATGAGTATTTTGCATAAATGTTAAAGCATAATGTTGATGTCAACTATATGTTGATAGAATGTTAAACATAATTCCGATGTCATCTAAACCCTATACCATAGAATGCCAATGCCATCTATTATGCTTACCATATAACAAATGTAGAATGTATATTATATATTTGGACATGCATTTCTCATTGTATATTTTACTAAATACATCAGAATGGACTCATGAGATAGTTTAGACAAGTAGCCAACTCTCTATTGATGAATTTGTGATTCCTCCTTGAATCAATCAACACCTAAGGTTGAGGTTAATGTTCCCTCAAGGTGAATTAGACTTTGTGTTATAGTTCTTAATAAGGATAGGTTGGGCACTAATCATTGGCATCTCGTGGATCAAATAGGACCAATTGTATGGGTTTCTTAAATACCTTTCCAATTTTTTTATGTTGGTCCATAGGTTCTCATCTTGTTGGTCCACTTGGCCATTGGTTCATTAGATGAAATTTGTGTAAGAAAACTAGAAACTTATCCAATACAAACAAAAAAGAGCACCAGTATGGGAAACTAGTGACAAGTTGGTTGTAGTAACAAGGAAATTTTTTTTGGGCTCTTTGTGCCCAAGTTTGAGAGTAAATTTTGTTTGATGAAGTTTCCATATCATTCTAGATTCATTTCAAGTCAGAATCCATATACTCTCAATAATCTACCTTGCATGCACCCGTTAATTTATTTTCAGCATTCATTCATTTCCAACATTATCACATATATTTTATGGTAGTCTAATATTTTGTTCTCAGCCACAAGAATTACTAATTAGTAATAACCATTAAGGGGATACAAAATCATTTAGGGGATACAAAATCAAAATAAGGGGGATAAAAAAATCAAAATAAGACTCATATATGATAATTTTATGTATAGCCTTGTCTACTTCTAATAAGATCACAATCAACTCTTGAGATTGTCTCATGATTTTAAAATCATTAACTCCAGAAAAATGCATCTCCATACTAGGAGTATCCATCATCAATGTGGTCTTCCAATGACCAATCAACATCACTTCATCATCCTTCTTATATTTTCATTCCTCTTAGCACCCAACCACTTCCTCATTCATCTTTATGGCTTCCTCATTAGCCTTATCATCAGTTGTCATATGGGTACCTATTTGTCTTGTACCCTCCAAATGACATAGCATTGTCCCAAATTGGATCATCTCACCTTTTTTAATCCCTCCATGACTTGAATCTCTTCTACTCATATCATAAACACTCTCTACCATTGATTTCTTATCATCAAGAACATTTTCATCACAAGGTTCATTGGCAACTACCTGTTTCTCACACTTTACATCTGCATCCATCTAGTTCTCTTTTCCTTCCAATTGACACCTCACCTCTTCCTCTTCCATCAATATCTCCATCCTATCTGCCTCTTGTACATATTCTTCTTCAATGGTTGCATGTTTCAAAGCACCTTCCTTCCCTCATCATATTCATGTCCATATTTCATTAGGAAACCAATCTTCTCAAACACTCCAATGTTTCTAAACACCTTCAATGATGCATTTTTCTCCTCCAATAGCACCAACACAACCTTCCTCCCATCCTTTGTGAAAATGTATGTGTTCTCTCTACCATCATGTAGGGTACGGCTCTCAAATTCACATGTCCTCCCAAGGACCATATGACAATCCCTCAAATGTATTATATCACACAAAATAACATCATTGTATGAGCCAATGGTGAAGGGAATATATTCTTTCTCCTTCACATTAACCCAATGTTTAGCATCCAAACCTTGTGCTCTGTAAGCCATGTCATGTGTTATCCTTGGTAGATTCAACTTGTCAATCATTTAAATTGAAACAATGTTTGCAAATGAACCACTAGAAACAATAAATTTACAAAACTTATCCTTGCACTTACATTGTGTCCTAAATAAAGAGTACCTCTGAGTGCACCTCACACCCAAGTCTTCTTCATCCATGATGATTTTCATACCCACTATCAATCTTCAATCTTAGACCTACAAGGACCTACTTCCTTAATCTGATACAAATTTTGTGTAGAGGGTTCCCCCCACATGGAAATCCTCCCAAACATATATGATAGGTTCCTCAATCCCATCAAAGGAGAAAACTCAACACCATGGTAACATCTCCTCTAATAGGATCACTCACAAGATCCCTCAACCTTTCATTCACAAGTCTGATCACTACCCTACTTCTTTAGACATGATACACTCACTTGAACATTGGTCCATTAGACCCCTACCTATACTCTTGATTCTTCTTCAAATGCCTTGAGAATTTTCCCATACAACTCCATCACACAACACTCTATTCAAATAAACTCTTGCAATAAAAAATCAGAACTTGCAACCCACTGTCCAACCTTGGTATCCATGACACTTCTCTACAACCAATCAACATGTCCTTACCTTGGACCATAGTACTCCTCAAAATACTTGGCTATCCTCTTTCCTCTCCAATTATCTACTCACAACCCTCATAGAACTCTCCAACACACCTTGTATAGATAAAGCCTTTAACCTAACTCTGTTACTATATTATTGTCTCAGAGATAGTCATAGTCCCCTTTTATTAGACCAAAACATGTGCATCACTCTACATGGCACTCTGCAACTCTTGGGGCAATTACTCTACATTTTCTTCCATATCATTACCAAACATGGAGATCAAAATCTTATGCATTTCAAGGGTATTACATTTTTATTCTCACGAGATACCCTAGATCAGGGTTCTGACAGTTTCTATTCAAAACTAAATACCTTCTTAAATACTTAATGAAAATTATAGCCAGAACAACCAAAACAACGTAGATTCTATGTAATAAACCATGAAATCAATGGGTCTTCAAAATAATCACAAAATAACTGAGATCAAATGCCAAAAAGTCACTGTTATTACTGACTAAACATGGAAAGTACAAGGAATTCAACTTTTATTAATCAAAAACCTTGTATTGCATAGTGTGATGAAATTATTGATCTTCTACAATCTTCAAGAATAATCTTTACTATTCATTTTAGTATTTGTATCACAACTCACCATCACCTACTAGGCTTTATGGACTTTCAAATAATAGATCAAAATCAAACCAAACTTTCAGACAATTCAAGAACAATCTTCATACACTTTGGATAACCGATCACATATTGAAACATAATGAATTTTTGAAATGACCCCCAACTCACTCCATCTGACCCTTCCAATTTCTTCATGTGGTTCCCAACTACTCAAGCACAACCAAGCCCCCTTATTACATGGTCCACACCAAACTCCAAATAGGTTCATACTATGTACCATGAAATCTATCATAGAAATAAGAAAATAGGGCATAAGGAACCTTTTTATTGAGGGATTCTTTTGGTTGTAACCTATCTTGAACCCTTTCAACAAATCCTTGAGCCACTACAAAACCCTAAGCTGTTGGAAATAATTGTTTAATTGTGTGTTGTCCTTGATGTTACACAAATGTCATATCAGTCACTAGACAGAGTCTACCGAGCTAAGAATGTTCAGCAAGGCAGTTTACCGAGTCTACCGAGTTTAGACGGTAAGAAAAGCAATTTACAGAGTCTACCGAACACTCAAAGTATACTATATCGAGAAGTTAGCTACTGCCGGGCTCACTCGGTCAACAAACAAAATTCAGTCTTTACCGAGTTCAGTCGGTCATCAAAGAATATATGAAGGAAAGTCAGTCTTTACTGAGTTCGCAGTACTTACCGAGTTCAGTCAGTTACCAAAGGATTTAGCAGAATCTGCAGTATTCACCGAGCATCAGTTGAATATCATTTCTGGTCTATGTCGGCCTCCAAAGGTTATTATTTGTGTTAAATATGTATGCAGCCAACCAATGTAATATGTAATTAATTGAAACTTGTAATTGGGCCGACTTGATAACTTGAAGGGTATATAAGAAAGATCAAGTTGCGAATTCAAAAGTGTGTGTGTAAGTGCAGAGAGATAAAATGTGAAGAAGCAGGAATGTGCGAATTCTGATGAAGGATTAAGTAATATCCTTGAGGTGCTGCAAAGATATATGTGATCAGTGAGGATCTATTGGAGCAGAACAGAGATCTTTATCAGCAAGATAAGTTGTATTTATTCAGATCACTTCATTGTTGCTTTCTAACAATTGTAGCAGTGATACCGAAA
>MU224267.1:2649322-2680759 GCA_018584345.1 Thuja plicata
TGTTGAAAACTTTAATTAAATAAATGAATTAAATATTCATTTATCTTCAAAGAGATAACTCCAATCAGATCACATGGGTTACTCCGCCCATCTCTCCAGTTCACATGGGTAACTCCACCCACCTCTTTAGTTCTAAAAGGTAACTCACAATTAGCTCTTCAGTCAACCAAACTCTATCTCCTCTTTACTAATTGAAGAGGTGGAGTTTACTGATGGCTTCTCCAGTTCCTTTTAATCTCAACTGTTCATCTCCCTATCTCTGGGATTGTACTCAAGCGTTCATATCATCCCCAATTCCTATATAATAAACCCTTCATAACCATTTGAAGGATCCAATATTTCAAGCTCTCGTGCACCATTACTCCGTCAGTTTGGTTCTAGTATTCAATCCATCTTGCGATCACACGCACATTTCAATTAGCAAATTATCAACACTTCTCAAGTCATAGACGCTGCCCACACTAATACTGAGCATCAAAAACATCATTTCAGAAGGAGTAGAGAGAGACAATAGAAAATTCAAGCACTTTGGGGTTTGCATTCATTTGTTTTCCTTTCTTTTCTTGTACATTTTATTGGTTATGTTTCAATTTATTCATTTTAGTTAGTTTTTGTGTATTTGATTTCTATCATTGTAAATCGGAGATACTAACCCCTGCCTTTGGAAAGCTTGGGAACCATGAATAACGAAAGAGAGGCATACATTTTGGTGAACTTGATGTGAATCAAATAACTCAAATATCTCTTGCAGGTAGTAGACAGAATCAATCAGCCAAGACCATACGGTCGCACACCTAAATTTTCAACTTTTGCTCGATATCTGCGGTATTTTGCAATTGTTTCTATTTTGCCACAATTGACAAAATCATACCACAATTGACTGGTTTAATACTGCAATTGATTGTAGGCTTTCGCATCGCTATTCTGTCATCTTCTATCTTTCTATCTTCTGGTATTTTGCCGCAAGTGATTGTATTTTACCATTGTTGCCTATAATTTGTTGCAATTTCCTGTACTATACCGTAATTGACCAATCTGTGCTGCAATCAAAAGCATCATGCCAAAAAGAAAATTTATTTTCCACAATCACCAATATTCTACCATAACTGACCAAAGTTTGCCACAATTGAACAACCAGTACCATAATTAACTCAAAAGCCACATTTCTGTCTATTTTTCTTGATTTCTGTGTAGGGCTGACTGACAGTGAATGACAAAAAAGGTAATCAAATGCATACCAAATGCTAGAGCATTAAGAAATATAAGGAGGAGAACCATCAACTATCAATCACAATAAAGGGCTATTCTCATAATCGCAGCTGAAGATCAAAGCGAAGCATACACCAGGTACATTGATTCAATCAAGAGATTTGCAAGTAAGTATAAAGTCACCATTAATTTCAGCAATCTCAATAATCTCAAAGTATCTGGATATTCTGTTGTTTTGGATTGAAAAGATTTCATTTCTTGAGATACTAAACACTTTCTTTGATAGGTTCAAATTGAGGAGACAAGATAACAATACAACCTAAAATTTATTCACTTGTCAATTTGGGCCTAAAAAGAACAGTGTTTGTCACACATCTTACATCTCACATTTCAGAATTTGGTGCTTAAAATTGGCGTGGGGACTAAAATTGAACAAAGGAAAAAAATCTCTCAAATTGGTGCATTAAAATTGAACAAGCAATCAACACCTACTTTTTGCGCTTAAAACTAAACACTTGTACTTGTATGGTGGTGTAGCTTAGTTCACATTTCAAACTTTCAGAGCTTAATGATTTTACTTGTGTCTTTCATTTTGGGTGCACTTGCATAATTTGTTAGATTAGACACGTTTATAATTTTTAGAAAGGCATGTCCGAGGAATGCGCTTCTTCCTCAGAGATCGACCTTAAACCGGTAATCCTTCTGATCAGTATATAAACAAGGTGTGAACCAAAGTTATGTCTTATCTAGCCAAGCTCGAGTGAGGTGTGTTGATGATAGTCTGGATCAGGTGAATATCCCTAAGGAGCTAGCATGTTCAACTAGGCTCTTAAGTGAGTCACACACATACAAACCGATTGGATAGACACCACGGACCCTTACTACAACCTTTTTAATTAGAGGCCAACCCGATCTACCTCTGAATAGATACCTTATTATAGTGCAAGGGGTTGCAGAATTTCCCCCAAGATTTCCAACATATGTGTCCTAAGGTATTTGTGTAGTGAAAGATCTTCAGTCCATGGCAATAATACCTGGCAAAGGCAAAAATACGGGTGCCTAAGTCATGGACCTTCATGTCCTAGTAGTGTGACAATTGTTGTGTGAGCTAATGGACATTCAAGCATTGGGCCTATAACATTGTATTCTGAAGCCATTGACCTAGATTAATCTGACTGTTCATTGTTGAGACCTTGTGATAACCTTGCAACTTGAAAAAGTTGTAGAACATACACATTGTCAGTCTTCAGTCTTCAGCCTTCAAAACACAGTGTCTGTTGTGCTTGTTCTTTGGTCAATTTCTAAAAATGCAAAAACAAACATCCAAACTATCAAAAATGAGTCAAACGTGTTAAATTTTAGGGTTTTCAACATCAATTGTCTTGCAAATCAGAAGCCTTCTTCCAGAAAATCAAAATTTTCAAACAATGATACTTATCTTCTAGTCTTCTTTGAGACTATTTCCTGTTTACTGCAATTGCCCACATTTTTCTGCAATTGACAGAAGTTTTATGTAGTTAAACTTGTTTAATGCTACAATCGACCTATTTATTACCTCAATCAGTGATAAGTTATCGCAATTGACCATTCACTTTACCGCAAATGGCTTAGTTGTGCCATAGTTGACCAGAGATATTTTACACCTATTCTAACCTAAAAACCTTGAAAAATACTCTCCATTTTTTGTGTCAAAGACCAGTGTCTATCCTAGAAAAATGTGAAGAACATTGTGTGAATCTCTAAACATTAAAGATCATCCCATCTTTTGAAGCACAATTATTGTCTAGAACATTGTTAGTTTGAAAGCTCAGACTCAAAATATCTTGATCTCATCATCTCAAACATCATCATTATCTCTATCAGTGACTTTGTCCCAGGCAAAGGTCGACAAATCTTATCTTTTACAACATCAAAACTTTGAGATCAAGATAAATCAACATCTATCCTTAGAATTACCATTGTCCAAAACATAACTCGGACTTCCTTAGAAAGGTTATCCTTTTTTGTTTTCTTTATATCACTTGTTTTAGTTACAAAATCTAGACCACACTATGTCTCAAACACCTCATGGAAGGCCTTACACAAGGTCAAAGGCTAGAACGCAACCTGATGAGTCTTATATCAACAGATTCCCCACTTGGGAAATAGAGTGAGAAGATGACCCTTTCACAAATACCAGTTCTACTCTATTTGTTGAAAATATCTGTGGGTCATCCTTAAACCAAAATGTCACAGAAGAGGAGCTTGAAGATATAGAAAAAGATTCTTATTCCACACAAGTAGTTGATAGTGTTGTAGAGAGGAATCCCAAACGTTTCTTAGCCATGCTAATAAAGAAGGGAGTCAAACTCCTCGCTGAATTGAGTGTGTCGACCATATGGCCCAAAAACCATCTCGTAGGTCAAAACACTACTTATCCCTCTCAGATACTACATGTGGTCTCCCAAATTTTCCCACCTTTCACACTACCAACATTGGCACGGACGATACCCAATCAAACCAATTGTGCAAACCAAGCAAGCACATCTTCCACTCAAAGCATGAAAGGCTCGCAAATAAGTGTACCCATGGTCACTAGTATGCCTCCACCTTTGGTCTCATGGCCTAGCCAATCAACCTCTCATGCTATGCCTTCCATCCCACCCACAAATAGAAACTATTCCGAAACTATGTCATTGTTGCAATCAATTCCTACTAGTCTTGGGATCAACACATCATTCTCGTAGGGATTCATCTCTGCAGGTCTGACTTAGAGTCAATGCCCACCCAAGACTACACCTTTAATCATTCAAAAACCAATCTAACCACATCAACAACAACCCCAACAATAGAAACCCTAGCTTCAGTTGCCACAAATCCAACCCCAACAACAACAACCCCGACTTCAGTTGCCACAAATCCAACCCCAACAACAAAAACCCCAGCTTTAGTTGCCACAAATCCAACCTCAGCAGCAACAACACCAACCCCAACCCCAACAATATCAACCCCAGTAGAAAACCCCACCTTGGGCCACTCACGTGCCCCCATTTCAGAATCATACAGTGGGAAATCAATATTAAGTTCCAAGGATGAGGTCCTATGTTCCTACTCAAGGGACACAAAGGTGCAACCTCACACCCACTACAACACAGAGGTACAACATCACACATCAACCTTAGAATCAAACAGACATGTTGATCCAACAAATGCAAACCCTTCAAACCTAAATGATGGATATGCAAAATCAGGGGCAAACTAAATCCTACCCCGCAAAGGATTTATACCCATACCCCTTTGACCACTCTCTTCAGATGTCTCCATTCCCAACTCACTTCTCGGTACCAAAATTTGACAAATATAGGGGCAATACCAACCCTATTGAACATATCCGAGAGTTTTTTGCTAGTTGTGTTGAAGTCATGCATGATGAAATGTACTTAATGTGACTATTCCCATGAAGCTTAGCCGGACCAGCAATGGAATGGTTCACGCCTCTATCTCATGGAATTCAGTCTTGGGGTGAACTAGCTAAAAAATTCATCGCTCACTTCCATCATAACGTCGAGCGCAAGGTTAGTATCAAGGAACTTTATGATATCAAACAAAAGGATGGAGAGTCTTTTGTGAAATTCCTATAGAGATGGAGGAATACTGCAAACTGAATAATGTATGATGTGCCCGAGAAAGACCTAATAGTCATGTTTGTGGATAATCTGATCCCAAACATGTCATTCACAACAGAATTTCAGTTACCTCTGAACTTTACAAAACTCATCGAACAAGGAGTTCATTATGAGAAGGACTTAGTAAAATGAGGAATCCTTGCAGATCCCACACAAATGAATACAAACAAGACTACAACAGACAAAGCTAAGTAGTGGAACAAAAACAAGGATGTCACTAATGATGGTGTCATTGATGTGAAGATAGTTAATTACGCACAACCCAAAGTGTCACTGTAAGGTGCGCCTGTGGCCAACCAACAACCTATGGTTCCCGATCCACAAGCATACACTCAAACCAAACCCCCCCTGTCCAAGTGGCTACTATGTCAAACAATTAGCAATAGACTCAACGCAAACCACGGTTTCAATTCCGGCAACAAGATTTCACACCATTAGGAGAGATGATAGAATCAGCTTTACGAAAACTGATACGATCCAACACTATCACTCTCCCAAAAATTAGGGAATTTGAACACGATGCAAACAAACCAAGGTGGTATAATGACAATGACTTCTATGAATTTCATTGGGTGAAAGGACATAAAACACCCAACTGTTACCGATTGAAACATGTTATCCAAGATCTGATTGACACAGGGGTCATCGATGTAACAAATACCCAAACTAAAGGAACAACTGATCATATGATATTCAACAATACATTTCATGATCACAACAAAGGGAAAGCCTCCAGGTCTGGTGGATCATCAAAATAGGTCAACTATACATATGTCAATAGTGATAACATGTCAGACAAGAGTTTTCTTGTAGGGAGTACCATCCTCATCTACTATATCTACCAATCCTACTACAACCTCAGATCCACAACCAAGCCTAGTGGATCAATTAAAGCGCACACCTACCCAAATATCCATGTTTAACCTATTGTGCATATCTCTGTAGCATAAACTGGCACTTGACCAAGCCCTTCAGAATGTAGCTTTCCGAAGGGAAATAACACCTGAGAGCTTCCAAATGATGGATAACCATATATCTACTAACAAACATGCAACATTCATATACCGTGATGTACCGCCGCATAAAACCCTGCATAATGATCCTTTTCACTTGCTTGTCCAGGTCCACAAAAGTGCTATCCATAGAAACCTTGTTGATGGTGGGGCTAGATTAAACATCTATACTCTAAATTTAATCAAGCAACTAGGCTATTTAGAATCAAGCATTGATGTCACAAGGGGGATAAATATCAGAGCTTACGATGAAAAGGAAATATCCTCTAAAGCTATTATCATTCTACCTGTCTATATTGGTCTAGTGGTCAAGAACACTCCCTTCCAGATCCTAGATCTTGAGTTGGGATACAACATGTTACTAGGGAGACCATGGATACATGAAATTCAAGCCATACCTTCAACATACCATCAATACATCAAGTTCCCACACCAGGGAGAAGAAATCATCATAGAGGGAGATCCAAAACCTTTCCAATACTGTAATGCGGTCCAAATCAACACTGACAACGAGGTACCCTCAAAAAAAGATGCAAGCATCTAATCCTCTTCAGATTCAAATCCTAAATATGTCACATAGAAAGTGGGAAAGATATCCATTACTGACAAGGGTTGTGGTGAATATAGCTACGAGGAAGCTTTCACTATTACAAACATGCCTCAGAGCCCAAGAACATATGGCATGCCACAACTAGTTATTATAAAAGAAACTCTAGAGCCTATTCTATTTAGATGTCCACCCACAACTTTTGTTAGATGGGGAGACATTCCAGAAGAAAACCCATTTGAACAAGATATCAATACATGGTTGTACCAAGATCCACAAGAGACACTTCAACAACCCCTACCCATATTAAACTATGGAAATGGTTATACAATGCTGCAAAGATTCAGGTATGATGGTAAAACTGGTCTGGGGGAAAGATAACAAGGCTTAATGGAACTGTCTCTCCTCCCAACCCAGAGAAACAAGAGAGGGTTAGGCTATGGGAAACAAAGAACCAGCCCTATAATCCAAGACATCCAAGTTGATCGGGAATAAATAGCAGAGTTGCACCGGGGCAAAACCCTGAACATGTCTTGATAAGAAACATATTGTAATAGTTGTTGCACACCAAAGAGGGAACCTCTCAAACCCAAATAAACATCAACATAGCCATCAACGATAATGAAGGAATTGAGACATCTGACGAGCATTATATCAAAACTAACTCCCATGAGTACGAGTGGAGATCCCTTCACAACTCTGAACCGTTGATCCCAGACTATTCCCCTCAGTCAGCAACCACCTTACACCTTGCTGACTTGTTTGATCAATTATCCATTGACAACCAACCTTGCATCAATAAACATGTCATTAGCCATTCCTCAGGTGGTGCATCCACATCACAATCTATGTTTGCTGGAACCATATCTATAGTCCCTTTCAACCAAATAGAGTCAAACCAACACGAGGGCCTATGTCTTGTACACCCAGAACTAATAGAGTGGGATCAACAAGGACCACTTGATTTGGATGTTTTCAAGAATGATGAGGCTATTATAGACTTCATGGGACTTAGAGAGGGAATGCCATCAGGAGACCACAAAGCAAGTTTCTCTATTGACCTCGACATATCACCATACTTTTGGGAGGAAGCCCCTCTTTCCAGTCATCAAAACAAATTGAAAAAGAAAAAAGAATCATTAGTAAGTGAAAAATGAAAGGCGCTTACTAAAAAAAAAATGATAAAAAGATAAAACAAGACGTATCTTCTAGTGAAAACCTCACTGAGGTGTTAGAAGATGGAAAGAAGGAACTCCTCCCCTTGACATAGGAAAAATCATCATTACTAACAGAAGAAATATAGGAAGTCAACTTGGGAGATGAAAAGAACCCAACGAACATCTACTTGGAAAAATCACTCACCCCAAAGGAAAGAGAACAGTTCATCAGTTTCTTCAAGAAAAGGATGATCAATTTTGCATGGTCCTACTTAGATATGTCAGGATTACATCCAGAGCTTGTACTGCATCATCTCCTATTGCTACCCAATGCCAAACCTGTCAAACAAAAGCTAAGAAAGATGCATCCCCATGTTGTATTTCTAGTTAAGGAAGAATTGAAAAAAATCCTAGATGCTAAGTTCATAAGACCAATCCCCTATGCAGATTGGATATCTAACCTAGTACCAATTATAAAGCATAGTGGTCAGATTCGAATTTGCATAGACTTCAGAGATCTCAACATAGCTTGTCCCAAAGATGACTTTCCTTTGCCTAACATTGATATGATAGTAGATCTAACTGCTAGCCATCAAATTCTATCACTCATGGATGGGTTTTTAGGGTATAATCAAATAAGGATCACACCAGAGGACCAACACAAAAAAAATTTCACATGTCCTTGGGGCACATATTGTTGGAATGTCATGTCATTTGGTCTAAAAAATGTTGGAGCAATGTATCAAAGGGCCATGACAACTATCTTTCATGATCTCATCCACAAAACAATGGAAGACTATGTGGACAACATACTAGCCAAGTCAATGCTTCATAAGGATCATCTACAAGTATTGGGACCAATCTTTGACAAAATGTAGGAATACAAATTCCATTTAAACCCAAATAAATGTGCATTTGAGGTCATAGAAAGAAAGCTACTGGGGTTCATAGTGTCACATAGGGGCATTGATGTAGACCCAGAGAAAGTCAAAGAAAAATTGGACATGCCACCACTGTCAAACCTAAGGAAACTAAGGGGGTTACAAGGAAGGATCCAATCAATCAGGTGCTTCATAGCCCAGCTAGTAGAAAAGTGCCACCCATTCCAATATCTACTGCACAAAGACATCAAATTCATATGGACAGAGCAATGTGAACAAGCATTCCAAATATTCAAGGACTAACTACTCAAGTCTCCTATATTGGTGCCACCAGTCCAAGGTAGACCATTACTTCTATATATCTCAGCAACAGAATCAGCATTAGGCATACTCTTAGCACAACATGATGAAACAGGTAAGGAAAGCTCCATCTACTATCTAAGAAGAACATTGGTAGGATATGAGCTCAACTATACGCCAATTGAAAAATCATGGCTTGCAGTTGTATTCACTTCATAGAAGCTAAGACAGTATATGTTGAGTTACCAAACAAAGTTGATAGCATATATTGATCCTTTAAAGTACCTCCTAAGAAAATCAATGCTCACCAGATGACTTTCAAAGTGGGTAATGATCTTAAGTAAATTTGACATTGAGTACGTAGATAGAAAGGCCATCAAAGGGCAAGTGATTGCAGACCAACTAGCAGAGGCACCTATTCACGATCATCAGCCTATCATTTCCAAATTTTCCAATGAATCTATTATGACACTACAACTAGCGATTGAGGTATGGAAACTATACTTTGATGGGTCATGCATGAACCATGGTTCAGGGGCGGGAATAGTGCTCATCACTCCAAATAATGATACAATTCCAAAATCTTTCAGACTCAACTTCCCCTACACAAATAACATAGTAGAGTATGAAGCACTGGTCATCAGTTTAAAGATATCAATTCAATGGAGAATCAAGAACCTTAAGGTCAACAAATATTCGTAGTTGGTCATTAGCCTAGTCAAAAATGATTATATCACAAAAGATGAGAAGCTAATATGATACAAAGCACAGATGGAAAGATTGTGCACTAAGTTCCAATACATCTTCTTCAAGAAAATACCATGAGATTAGAACAAAGCTACAGACATGATGGCTACCATAGCATCACTGATCTATATGGTAGGCAATGAAACATGATTTCAGTTTCTAGTGGAGAAACTCATGGTGCCATCACATCAAGCATCCATCACAGAATCAACACATGTCCTTGTTGGTCTTGAACCCCATGGTACCAAGATGTATACAATTACCTCCAAAATAGTTTCTTACCTCCCAACTTGTCTAGAAACTAGAGAAAGTCCCTCATCTGCCAAGCCTCTAGGTGTACCATCCTCTCAACTACTCTATATAGATGAAGTCTAGATGGAACACTACTACAATGTCTCACTTCCATAGAATCTGAGAGAGCTATGTACAAGGTACATGAAGGAATTTGTGGAACCCACGGAGGTGGAAACAACTTAGCTAAGAAGATCATCCGCATGGGATACTACTAGCCCATAGTAGAGATAGATGCAAAAAAATATGTACAAAGGTGTAGGAAATGTCAAATTCATAGAGACCTCATCCATGCACCAACCCAAGAATTAAATCCTATCACTTCACCATTGCCATTTTCCATGTGGGGATTTGAACTAGTGGGAAAAATTACACCTTCTTTAGCAAATGGACACAAATACATCATAGCAGCAACATAGTACTTCACTAAGTGGGGGGAAGA
Organism: Thuja plicata; assembly: GCA_018584345.1. Lineage (NCBI taxonomy): Eukaryota > Viridiplantae > Streptophyta > Pinopsida > Cupressales > Cupressaceae > Thuja > Thuja plicata. Next base: position 2,659,575 of record MU224267.1, read on the forward strand.
AATTCCCCTCACTTACATAACCGGAAAGCAGATATCAATGTTCATACTTAACCACATCATCTATCGATATGGGATCCCTCAAACCATCCTGAAAGATCATGGTACGCCTTTCCAAAACAAAGATGTTGAAGAGCTATGTGAACAGTTCCAAATCAAACAAGGGTTCTCTTCATTTTATTATCCTCAAGGGAATGGCCAAGCTGAAGCTACAAACAAATTTTTTTTGAAAATCTTGAAGAAAATAGTGAATGATTCAGGGCGAGACTGGAATTTACAAATTAGTGGAAATTCCTACCCCTCGAAGTGGAAATCTCATCCCTAAGGATATCATTGAAGACAAATGGACACAAATACATCATAGCAGCAATAGAGTAATTCACTAAGTGGGTGGAAGTAATTCCTCTCACTTACATAACTGAAAAGCAGATATCAATGTTAATACTTAACCACATCATCTGCCAATACGAGCTCCCTCAAACCATCCTGATAGATCATGGTATGCATTTCCAAAACAAATATGTTGAAGAGCTATGTGAACAGTTCCAAATCAAACAAGGGTTCTCTTTATTTTATTATCCTCAAGGGAATGGCCAAGCCGAAGCTACAAACAAAACAATTTTGAAAATCTTGAAGAAAATAGTGAATGATTCAGGGCGAGACTGACATTTACAACTTAGTATAAATCCCTACCCCTCGAAGTGGAAATCCCATCCCTAAGGATATAATTTATATTTTTTCACATTAGCAGAGCATTTTGGGCATTCAAATGTTCCAGGAAAAGTTTGTGTCACCTTTTACTTGCATTTTTTGTTGTCAGCTAGTTGAGGGCATGAGAGGTAGTAAAATTTTTCCAAATGGAGTTTTTTTATTGAAGCTTTAACACATACATTTTCTTCTTCAAAAATTGTTCTATTAAGAAATGATGATATAGATACTAGATGTTCAAAGTTGTGTGTAGGTAGGAGGCTCTTTGACAATGAAGTGTGTGTATGGTCTATGGCTTTTGTGGCATACCACACTTGCAGTGTTGATGTTTCCAAAAAATTAGGATTCAATATAATTGTTGTTGGAGATATAGTGTCTATTGCTATTCCATGCCATGATATAATACGAGCGGAGTTGATGAGGACAATAGGGGGGAATTTCTTGAGAGGCATTTTGGATATTTTATTTCCTACATTTTCATAATGATTTCCCCAAAGTGTGACATCGATTATACAATCTAACATATCCATGATGTTAATTGTACATTTCCTTGTTTTCATTCCATTTTTCTTGTGAATTATTGATGTATTAGAGATAGATAGGACAATTCTAATGAAATCAACAAGGAAATTAATAGGAAAGCATTGTAAAGAATCTATACTCCTAATATGGAAACTATTAGAACCTGATTTCAGATGAAGACTATAGAGTAGCAAGACTCAGTGAACTAGAACTACTAGACGAAAGAAGATAACATGCGTTCAACCACTTACAAGGCTATCAGAATCACCTTAGAAGGAGTTATCAAAAGAAGATGAGGCCATGAAAATTTGAGGTAGGATATCTTGTCCTCATGGAAAATCAAAAGAACCAAGCAGAAAGAGTGAAACCAGGAAAGTTCGAGCCTAACTGGCTAGGACCATATATCATTGTTAGCTCTACCCAGAGTGGGGTATACCAACTGGAAAGACTAGAAGGAGATCAACTCCCTCACTACATCAACAACATGCACCTCATGAGGTTCTATGCTTGAGGCCTCAATGGTTAAGGCACCTATCTACATATCCAGAAAATACAAAAAAAAAATCAAAAAATACAAAATGTTACCTTGGTGAAAACCTGGCAATCAGGCGCCTTGGTGACAACAAAAAAAATTAAAAAAACAAAAAGTTAAGAGAAAAAAAATCGCTCTCTCAGTGAAAACTTGGAAAATAGGCACTATTGAGTAGGTATCTTGGTGAAAACCTGGCAAATAGGTGCCAAGTGTTCAAATCCAGCTTCACCATCAATGAACTCCAATCAAAAGCTTTAGCACACTTTAAATGCAAGACTGACTACCCAACCTGTATCCAAAAGCACAAACCCCTCTGAGCACCAACACTTATCCATGGTTAGTACTGGTCCACCAGACTAGGTGGTGATTCTAAATGTCCTGAAAAAATCCCCAAAAATTGGAAAACTCATCAAAAAACCTAAAAAGATAAAAAAAAATGTCCTGAAAAAAATCAATCCTTAATCAAAAACATTCAAAAAAATTGCAAAATCTCAAGCAATAAAACCAACTTGGTTATCAAGAGAGCAAGAGGGTGATCACGCCCAGTCAATCAATGCCACAACCATGAGCTTTGCAAATCAGCATTGGGCCCATCTGAGACAGCTTTATCAATCTATCAAATCTATCAGCAAGCAACTGGTGAGCAAGACAATCTATCAAATGTCACAATCATGAGCTTTGTGAATCAACATTGGGCCCATCTAACACATCTTGATCAGCCACCAAAAAAATGATCAAAATCAATCAATCATATAAATCATCTTACACAGTGATGGATACGCTAAAAAATAGACAGGTCAGTCTTATATGAGTCATCTATTACTAGAACCAGAAACACTCAAGTAATCAAGCCAATAAAGCCTATCAAAAGAGTCAAGCCAATCAAGAAAATCCAACTGAATCAAGGAACCATCCAAACATGTTGACTAGGTCAATCAGTCGGTTACATGTCAATCTATATTTCATAGTTATGTTCTTACGCTACTCCAAGATCCACCAAGTGAGGAGAGTAGCTATGATGGACCATTACTTATTTTCTTTGATTATTGTCTGTTGAATTTTCACTTCAATTTTAGGGCCATGATGATTTAGGATAAATGCGGTAGGCATTGTCACTTATCTGGCAGCCACACAGTTCCATGATCTGAGCTTAACCTTGGGAAAGAATTGGATATTCCTTCTCTTTTATCTGCTTATTTTTTTTTTTTAGAATCAAGAGCTCATGGTGCTATTCAGATGGACTTTGAGTATGTTGGATTTCGATCTTGGTTTCTATGGTCTTTTCTTTTTTTCAATCAAGAGCTCACAATGCTATCTAGATGGACTCTGGGTGCGTAGGAGTTCTATCTTGTTTGCTTTGGTATTTCCTTTACAGAATCAAGAGCTCACGGTGTTATCTAGATGGACTCTCGGTGCATAGGAGTTCTATCTTGGTTTCCTTTTTCAGTTTATTCAGAGGGAAAAGCGGTATCCAGATGGTCAATATTTGGGTGCTTTTGGCTCTCTTTCTTTTCAAACAAGGAACATAGTTGAACCCAAATGGTCAATATTTGGGTGTACTAAGTTCTCTTTCTATTTCAATCTCTTTACTCCTAGTTATCAAGAGTTCATGGTGGTATCCAGATGGTATGTGATCTGGATGCATTGGACGCTCTTCAAAATTTCATAAAAAACATACAATGATGACAAATATTGGAAATAGGGGCAGCGACTTGGGGCACTCATCATTTCTATCAATTCATAGCTACCACAAAAATAAAAATTCCTTTCTATCATTCCATATCTATAAAATAAATCCCAGAGTGCATATTTCCAAACTAAATTCCTTCTAACTAACGCATGTATTACTCAGATATTTTTGTACATAATATATTGCATTCGTTCCATTTAAAAGCTTAAAAAAAAAATGAAAAAAAAAACATCACAGTTGCATACATGGTAAATCATAAATAACATGCATCCATAAGCATCTCATATAAACATGCATTTCATTTCCACCATCCTGCATAAACATGTCAGTATCATAGGAAAAGTAAATCATCTATCTACGAGTTTGCATAATAGAATCGCATTGCATAAAGAATTTTAACATCTAAAAAAATCATGTAGAAACTATACATATAGCAAGTAAATCAATAGATGCATCTCATATAATCCAAATATTTGAGTAAAATGAACGGTCGCAAGTCTGAACAAAAGAGGGTAATCAACATATATATCAATAAATATCAATGTGTCGGGATACAAAAATGGATAAGCCTCAGAGTATATCAAATGAACAAAATCAACATGTGCTACCTCCACCCTCATCGCCAGGTGGACGAGGGGGTGGCATATCAATAGAAGGTATCTGTGATGAACTAGGAGCACCAATACAACTACTCTGTGATCTCTATGATCTCTAAGCCCTACTAGATCTCTATGAAGCTATATAGTTGGGAACCCTCTAATCAGAAAGAACTGCACCCTCATAGTGGCGCCTCCAATACTCAATCTCTCTCTGAGCATCACACCCAGATTTATAGTATCGGTCTAGCACATCTTGATGTGAAACATCTTGTACACTGTCAATAAAAGTTTTGACCTCCGCTTGATCTTGTCTCTCTCTAGCCTTTGTCACAGTCATCCTGGCCTCAATTGATGTAACCCTAGCCTCCAAAGTAGTGGTACATGCATCAGAGGAGGCAAGTCTGGCCTGTAAGTCAGCAACCTGCTATGTGAGTCTCTCCAATTTGGTGAGATATACGTCCATCCCTCCCATGGACACATCCATGTCCCCCTCCTTAGCTCTTTCACCCAATCCCTCATCACCCCTCCTCCTCACTACCAAAGAATCCTCACTCTTAGAACTCCCACCAGTACTGCTGCATGTACTGCCACTATCATTAGATGAGATCATACCTACACTCTCCACATCCAAGGCCTCAATATCAATATCTACTATCTCTACATCCACATCCTCCACAATCACCCTATCCTCCTCTCTCAGATCCAACATAGCACCAGTACACTAACATACTCTTTGCACTAACTGAGGTGCCTCCTCCTCCATCACCTCTTCATCCTCCAAAATGGCCCTCAATCCAACTCTCTAACTACCAGAACACCCACCCCTCATCTGGACCCCACCACCAGCACCCCCAGGACTAGGATCACCTCCACCATCATGTCCCCTCCCCATCCTCCATCTCTACCTCCATCCCATCCTCCATGTCAGCCTCAAAATCTTCCTCTGTCTCAGCCCCCATCTCTCCCTCCGTCTTGATCACCCCTACCTTGTCATGCCTATTGGTACCTCCTCATTATAGTCCTAGCAATAGGATGAGAGACATCTATAAGTGAAATAGGATTGGTCTATGCCCACCGAGCATCATACTGGGGAATGGTGCATGCAAGATGATCAAATTCAAATATCAGTACCACATTGGATAAGGAAACAAGTATCATAAAGCAGATAGACTAAGAGAGAAAAAGGGAACTACACAAAAAAAAATCACTGAACAAACATACCTGCATCTATAGTGGCAGATCGCCATGTCCAAGCAATAGGAAGTAAGCCTACAAACTCAGTCTGCACAACATCTAGTGAAATGACACCACCCCAGACCGTAGCATCCCTCAACCTATGAGAAAATTAAGCATACGTTTCAGACACATCCCATTGCTCCCCTAACTATCACAACACCCTATCAGTGTTGTGAAAATTAATCATATGTACATGGTCAGTGACACGACCAATCAGGTATCTCTGTTGACAACAAAAAGGAAGATGGATATCCTCTCCATCCCACACAGGGAACTCTCTATATGGTCTCCAAATGAAATAGGGAATCATATCCAACTGCTGACACCAATACAACAAATGACCCATGTGGGTTTGAATGATGGCTCCATCATACATGAACACATAAGGCCTATCTGCAGGTAGATTACGTGAACCAACAGGATGACACATAGCAATGTGCTCCCACGCCCATATTTGCATAAGGGTAGCACCATAGTCGAGTGACTTACCATTAAGGTAAGCCATGTAAAACATATGATAGTGCATATGAGCCAACATACATGGTCCCCATGCATATATAGTATGATCACAGACCATACTCTGCAATACAAAACCAAAGCCAATAGAGAATCTGTGTTGGTGTCGATCAGGGCATAAGATGCCACATATCAAACTACCTAATAAGGTAGACAACCTATCAAGGCCCAAGAAAAATTGGGACCATGGAATATCATATGCGCCAGACAAACCAAGTTGATCCCGGGGCAATCCAGATAAATCAGTCAAGGAAACAATACCAGGACGGGTGGCATACTCAACAAGTGCACCCAGGATCAGAAGCTAAAGAATGTGGTACACATCCTCCAATGTAATAGTACACTCTCTAATGGGTAACCAAAAAGTGCATGTCTCTGATTTCCATCACTCTACAAGAGCTGAGATTAGACCCCTGTTGGTCGTGATCTCTGGCATATAACAAATCTAATATAAACCTAAGTCTCTAAGTACTGACCTCTCATCCTCAGAGAGCTGGAACCTATATACAAGTCCCGTTAGTCTAGACTCCCGACAATGCAAAATCCTCCTAGTGAACTACACACAGCAATAAATTAGAAATATATCAGTATTAGTCATAGAGGGAAGTGTAAGAAACTAGCATAAGTAGAAATGAAACCAAGGAAATCAGGCAAATAGTCAAAATAGGCAATTACGGCAATAAACCCTACAAGTGCGGTAGTGTTATGCGATTGAAAAAAACAATAGTCAATTATGGAAAAGAAAATGCAATTGCTGCATGCAAACAAGGCCAATGTGGAACTCTTATCAATTACAGCATAAAGCTGGCAATTACGGCATTAAAACCACAATTGCCACAAAACTGCAGACAATTGCGGCAACCTTGGCTAAATGACAAAAAACAAAAAAAATTCAAATAAATAAATATAGGCATTAATAACATGCAAAGCAAGAACACTCACTAGATGTCCTACGCTAGCTGGCCTCAGATATGTCTGGACTCAGTCAGATATGTGTGTGACTTCAGGTAAGCCCGCCACCACATGAAAATAGGAGGAAAAGAAAAGAAAACTAAGAACAAACTTACCAAGAATTCAAGAGCTCCAAGAAGGCAATGTGACAAATGAATGGCTCTCTTGACTACTTATAGGGATTTCTAGAAACCCTAATTTCTCTAGGAAGTCAAAATTTTCTTTTTGGTCCCCAGAAACTTCGACAGTCAATATCAGAGGCAATATAAAGCATTTTTCAAATCAGTCAGCTACCTAGATTCATAAATTGCAGTTTCAACAAATTAACGCTCATGTCGCAACTTTTCACTCAAATTTGTTGAGGGGGCATAAATACACCTACTATCACCAGGGCAAGCTGGGGCAAGATCAAAATTAGAGAATCTTTGACACACTACAACAAGTCACATTGCATCAAAGAGGGGAAAATGTAGACACCCAAAAATGGATAGGCTTGCGACTTTACATTAAAAACACTAATTTCCATCTATTAATTAATGGTTTTTTAATCATTAATTAATAATCTATTTTCCTCTAAATTCATTCCCCAAATCATCTAATCAAATTCTCAAAATTAATTAAATAATTAATTTTAACTAATTAATTAATCTTAATTAATTAATTACCATTAATTAAATTCAATTTCTATAGTTTAAATTAAAATATTTAAACTTACTAATTAAATTCTTCCAATTAAATTAATTTAATTTCATCAAATAAAGAAATTCTAAATAAAAAAGAATTCAATTATCTCACATGTTGAAAACTTTAATTAAATAAATGAATTAAATATTCATTTATCTTCAAAGAGATAACTCCAACCAGATCACATGTGTTACTCCACCCATCTCTCCAGTTCACATGGGTAACTCCACCCACCTCTTCAGTTCTAAAAGGTAACTCACAATTAGCTCTTCAGTCAACCAAACTCTATCTTCTCTTTACCAATTGAAGAGGTGGAGTTTACTGCTGGCTTCTCCAATTCCTTTTAATCTTAACTATTCATCTCCCTATCTCTGGGATTGATCTCAAGTATTCATATCATCCCCAATTCCTATATAATAAACCCTTCATAACCATTTGAAGGATCCAGGATTTCAATCTCTCATGCGCCATTACTTTGTCAGTTTGTTTCTAGCATTCAAGTCATCTTACGATCACATACACATTTCAATTAGGGAATTCTCGACACTTCTCAAGTCATAGATGCTGCCCACACCAATACTAAGCATCAAAAATAGCGTTGCGGAAGGAGTAGAGAGAGAAAATAGAATCTTCAAGCACTTTGGGATTTGCATTCATTTGTTTTCCTTTCTTTGCTTGTACATTTTATTGGTTACGTTTCAAGTTATTCGTTTTAGTTAGTTTTTGTGTATTTGATTTCTATCATTGTTAACCGGAGCTACTAACCCCCGCCTTTGGAAATCTTGGGAACCATAGATCATTAGAGAGGGGCGTACAAATAGTCACATACATTTAATTATAAATATTACAGTAAAATGGTCAAAAAAATTATGTAATGGTTTATTTCATTCAACTGGGTAAGTACCAAGTTAAAGATATGAAGGTATATATTGAGCCTCTTATCGATGAGTTTCTGAGTTATGAAATGGTGTCACTATGTATGATGTCTCTAGACCAATAGGACAAAGACAATTTCAATTCCATGTAATTCTTGTATGGACAATACATGATGCCCCAGGGCTAACACATTTTTTGGGTATTTTATAGTTTTCAAGTTGCGCATGATAATTATAATTATAAAAATTAACATATTTAATCCAATTAAACATTATCTTATAGGTCTTCAAACAAAGGTAAAATTTGCATGTCCAGTTTGTGGTCCAAAGATAAAATCTCATCATTAAAAAAGTTTAGGAAAGAAGGTCTTTGATGAGTATAGGCACTTCCTCCACAAAAATCATAAGTATGAAAATATTGAAAAATACCTTTTAAATGGGAAAGAAGAGACTACATCAAAGCCACAAAGAATGACACATCGCCTATGGAAGTTGGAATATAATAGAATTAATCGTCAAAATAATGTCATTCCATCTAATGGTTTATGATTGGAATTTATATTTTTCTATTGTGTTTTATTTACTGATGATGTAATTGACGATCTTGAAGGTCATCAAGGCATTAATGACCACCTTCCAAAGGGACTAAAAAGTTGTCCCAGACAATTTAGTAAATTTACCTACTACGAGTATCTACAAATTGTGCATTTGTTTAATACTATGCATATTGTAAATAATATAACAGAGAAATTATGGGAAATATTGGATGGAAGGCGTGACAAAGAAAAAATTGTCAGAATTTGTAGTGGCATTCGTGAATCCAATCATGCAATGAAAATTTTTATTCAATCAAATAGAAATGGAGACCAAATTAATATAAGTGCCCTTCCTTGGTTATTAACGGACCAGCAAAGCAATGCTATAAAATAAGTCATACAAAAAATTCTATTTCCCACAAGATTTGCTACCAACATAAACAATCTCATATCAAAGAAAAGTGAATTTGGGCTAGGGATAAAAATGCATAATTGGAATACCTTCATTAAGGTAATTCAAGCTCTTCTATATTTATTATATATTTCTAAACTTCATGTACTTCTCATTGTATTATGTTAGAAAATAATGAAAAGATCATTTTATACTTGTTGTAGTATGTTCTACCTCTATCTCTCCTAGACCACTTCGACAATAATGTCAAGCAAGTCATATATGATCTTGGAAAATACATGAGGTAACTAGTGATATTTCTTCAATTAGTTGTATAGATATTAATTTTTTGATTTGTTTTACTTGTTATGTAATAAATTGTATATTATTTTATAAAGTCTCATTTATATATTTTTGTGTCTTGAATCTCTTGTAGGTGGTCATGTAAAGAAATCTATAAAGAACATATAAAATATTGAAAGAAAAATTTCTCATCAAATGTGTGAAATGTAAAAGTGTCTACCTTCAAATTTTTTTAATGCACAAGAATATTACCTCATATACCAAGTTGAGGAGATTGAACTGTGTGGACCTGTACACAGTAGGTCAATGTGGATGGTTGAGAGGCACTTGAAATTTTTGAAGGCTTTGGCTCAACAAAAAGCGCATCCTAAGGGTTCTATGGTGGAGGGATATATGGTATACTAGACTATGGTGTACATTACTGAATATCTTCCTAATTTTGTAGCAAAGATCTATGTAGATTGCATTTGGAATCCCAACCCCATCAACAAATTAGAATGGGAGTAATTTATGGGGAAAGGTAGATTGAGGAAACTGAGAGGTAATTATAAGATCTTATTATAGTTAATTAATTCTTAATCTTAAAAATAAATCAGTTGTAAATCATCTATTTATTTTTTGTACAGTTGGTCGAGACTGGGATGCACTACATTTGTATATTGAAAAAAATATTGATTGGATGACGGTATGGGTTAAACGATGTCAACATTATGGTCACACATTAACATGGGAAGGTGTGGCTTCATTGGTTAAAGAAGATCATCTTAACGGAGATTCCAATGTTATGCGAAGGGAAATTAATTTAGCATATGGTTTAAGAGATAAACAGGTATGTATAAATTTATTAATCACCCATATATTTGTCAACTCATGATGCAATAATTTTTACATGTTTTACATATTGCAGGTCAAACACCACAACGCTATGTGTTGCAATGGTCATAAATTTCACATAAAAAAAGTTGGGTGACACGAAGAAAACTTGTGATTTTGGGATAGCTACAGTGTTTGAGGTGACTAATATTTCATCTAGAAATGACATACATTCTCAAGAGTCTCAAAATTGATACTATGGCATTTTGGATGATATACTTAAGTGTGACTTTAATTCTTTCAAATTAGTTATGTTCATCATCAAATGGTAAAAGCTATGACTGAATCAAAATGATCCTGATAGAACTGTTATTGAACATGATAATAGATTTTAAATGGTTAATACAAGGTTGTTTGAGCTAGTTGGGGATGATCCCTATGTTCTTCCAAGCCAATGTGAGCATGGTTTTTACTCAAAGGTTCCACATAAACCAGGTTGGTCATCTTTTGTTAAACATGATCCAAGAGGAAGGTTGATAGAGTATAATGTGATGGAAGAAGAAGACACTAAAGAAGTAGAAAATGATGTAGATAATGATCATGATCGACAATTAGTCGAAGATATTCCTGATGGAAATGTTCATGAAGAAGAAAAAGATGGTGATGGTGATGGTGATGGTGAGGGTGATGGTGATGGTGATGGTGATGACAGTGACAGTGACAGTGGTGGTGAGAGTGACAGTGACGGTGACAGTGATGGTGAGGATGGTGATGATGATGATGGCGGTGGTGGTAGTGGTGGTGATGATGAAAATGATGACGATGACAACAACAACAACAACAATAATGACGACAAAAATAACAACAAGGACAAAAATGATGATGATGACGATGATGATGATGACGATGATGATAATGATGATGATGATGACGAGGATGAGGATGATGATGATGATAATGATGGTGATGATGAGGATGACGATGATGACGATAATGATGATGATGACGACGATGATGATGATGACAATGGCGACGACAATGACGATGACGACGACGACGATGACAACGACGATGACGACGACGACGACGATGATGATGATGATGATGATGATGATGATGATGATGATGACAACGGTGATGATGATGATGACAACGATGACGATCATGATCATGATGGTCACAATGATGAGTTGGATGAAGAAGAAGATCAATGGAATGAATGAAATGTATGAGGTATGTGATTAGTATATTATCTATTTAATATTGATTTCTTGATAGAAATTTATTTGACTTATATGGAGATGGAGATAGAGAGTGTGTCTATTTATGTGATATTTTTTGAACTTTGTGTTTATTTATGGAATGTGGACTGTTTATTAGCTATATGATGGATGGTGATTTAAAATCCATATGTGATGGATTACATGTTTATGATGAAACATGTGACATTTCTTGAACTTTTTGTTTATTTATGGAATGTGGATTGTTTATTAGTTATGTGATGGACGGTGATTTATTATACATATGTGATGGATTACATGTTTATGATGATACATATGTGATACTTATAATCCTCAATTACATTTACGATGATACATATGTGATGCTTATGATACTTATGATACATATGTATTTATTGTTAATCAAATTACAAATGTAATGCTTATGATGCTCAATTTTTGGTGCTAATTTAATGTATATATTTTGTATGATGATACCACCCTTGGTGGAATAGGTAATTAAATACAGACATCATCAATATTTTTTTGAGGATCCTACATAGTCTACATAAATTAAAAGTAAGGAATAATAAAATATACAATGATTATGATTATTGCATATTGTTCGTGTTGTCTACTATGTAATTTTTAGCTAGCATGAGATAATTGAATTACATATGTAGGAACTTGAACCCTTTCACGAGGATCCCACATAGTCTCATGGGTCGACATGTATAAGTCAATACACCATATAGAAACATTTTATTTAATACAATTATCAACACTTGAGGCCCTAGTTGGACTTATTCAAATTTTAATCTCAAAATCAATTTTAGGGTCGGCTTCTTCATCAACATTACCCTCATTTGCAAAATATCTCTCTCATTACAAACTATCTCTCTCATTTAATGGAGTGCAAGTACCACCAAAAAGGTATTTTCTAAATGTGTCTCCCTATAGTGAGGGAAATACAAGAATAGAAGATGAAATTGAGACATGTAGTAGGTCTAAAATAGGGAGATCAAATAGAGGTCAAAAGATTAGAAGAAAATTCAATAAACACATGGAATTTTTCCTTGCTTAAGGAGGGTCATGTTCTTATGATGATGAGACCAAAAGCAACATTGAGGTGCCCTTGAGGTACAAAAATCTATAAAAACAATGGGTAACCAAATAACTTCCTCCAATAAACATTGATTTTTGTGTTAACGAGAGGATATATCACATAGCACCTTCGTCATTACATTGTTTGGGCCTATTCTCCATGAACGACATAAAGGTATGTTACAATAAAGTTATTGAATTGATGGAGTATGTTAGACCTTGTTACAATTACAAAAATTGGATGCAGATTATTCGATATAAAAAAAAGTATGCACTCTCATCAAATTATATATAAAAGAAAGATAATGATCAAAGTAAAATAGTGGCTATATACATTGATGGAAGGCCAAAAGAAATAGGGAATATTGTAGGTTTTATAAATAGTACATGACCTGGGTCAACTAATAAGCAACCCAATTGTATGTTTGAGGTGCGTGAGGGAAATCATGTATTTGTATGTGTAATAAAATTAATATGTATGGGGGAAGAGTTTCTAATCGACTACAATTTGAATCACATATATACAAACAAAGTTACTAGCACGGGGGTGGTATGTACTATATACCATTTAAACCAACCTCTAATTAATGACTCCAAAATACCATTTTATTATTAAGTTTTTTTGATAAGTCTATTGGTTTCATTTTGCTAACTTTTTTTATATTTAATCTTTGTCATAGGGCCACATGGATCCATCACATAGCATAGACAGGGATGTTACTCCCAACCCTTCTACCGAGTAAATAAACTTCATTTTAATTGTACAAATTAGATAGAAGAAAAATGTTATATTATTATGTTCTTTTCTTGTCACAGACGGATGTTAGGGAAAAGGGAAAGGCACCTGCAATACCTCAGGACATCTTAACAAAGCTGGACTCAGTATTCTACGATGATGAAATTGCACTTTCCAAAAACCCAGTCCAAATGATTAAAAATTATATTGTAAAAATTAATACATAAATTATTGGTTTTTCATGCATAGACCCTCAAATTGATGAGATAAAAGAGAGGGTACAAAAATTGATGCAGCAAGCAGGAAACTTGGAAGTAAGTAGCAATGAAATCTTTAATTATAACAAAAGTTCAATAATGATTTATATTTTATACTCTTTTATGTAAATAACTAAAATATGTACGTGTTATTTTTACATATTTTTTATGCGTCCTCATCTATTTGGTGGCCATGATCAGGGTACTACAGGTAGTTCAGGTGATGACCATGTTTTATACATTATTAGTACTCCTACTTTGAGCTTGTGAACTTTCTTTTTTAAATGCTGGTTTTATTGCTCATATATTTATTATGTAGTTGATGTAGAGGGATCTATTGATGATCTTCATGAATGATCATTCATACCTTAAGGAAATCATCATACCCCTCTCAAAAAATTATTCCACTCCTTGACTCCTTGCACCCCTCTCTGATCATTGTGAAGTTGTGCTTTACTGACAATTTAGACTCTTATCAATCTCGTTACTGACCACTGTCCTATTACCTTGGATATTTCACATTGACTAATTCTCTGATCCATCATACCATTACTTGAACTTGGACTCTTATCCCTACTTTAGACACTTCCAGGCTTTTCCCATACAAAATAAACTCACAATAATCTAACCACAGACACTTTTACAATTAGGATCTAAACTTAAGACCCCACTGTCCAACCTAAGACAATAAATTTTATCTATACAAACCCTTATCAACTCATTCTCTCTTATGATCTTCACTTGGAATCAAATAATTCAACTAATCTTCCAAGGATCCTACTGATTCAATCACCTTTTCATCATGTTTTTTGCTAAATACAATATTCTAGAGGCATGTTCACATATCCATCAGTAAGAAATCAATTAACTTTATCATTAGAATGAATATCTAATCAACATTAGCAACCACATCTTATTCAGGGTCATACTTTCAAATCATTCCTCCACTGGATCAACCATACAACTAGGTCTCAAACCTACTAGGCTACAATAGTAACCCTTCCAAATCCCAATATCACATCATTCCACAATAATTCTCTCAAAACAATCAGAGGTCAATACCTTTAACCATTTACCATTAGTCTGTGCACACCTGTTTGTTCATAAATGTCATCAACAACCTTTCATTTCTCTATCCACAACACATTAGTCTTGAAAAATATTCAACAAATAATAATCCATGATCTTCTTAATACTAATCTATGTCCCCTAAATGTTACCATCCACATTCAAACAAACAACCTTCACTAAAAATGAAAGGTTCACAACAATTCTATTACCAATCTCAAGAACTGATCTAATAGCAAATATATCTTTAGTAGATGTGATTATCATTACCATTTTGAATTTTCTTCATGCCTCCAAAGTCCTTTTATGTTTCCCACACCAAAAATGAGTCCTGTGTTTCCCATATCAACATCTACAAAAAAACATCAGACACATCCGCAACTCTTGACCACAATCATATGAATAGTATTCTTAACCATGTTTCAATCACCCAAAAAAATTTCAATACACTAACACAGTCCTTGACTAATCCATATCCTTCTTTAGTAGTAAGATGCAACTTGGAACTGTCATCATCCCTCCATTGACAGTCAACAACATCTATAACAAAAAACCTTGATCAAATGTCAGTAAGATCCTTTATTCCCTTTCCACTAACAAATTATCAACATCCAATTGGATATTTGAACAATCATTTAATCAGATAAAATAGTAACTGATCACTAGTCTGAGTGTTACACAATGACAGTTAGTTGTATACCCAAAACTCTTGCAAATAAATTCATCACTCATGAATACTAAATCAATGCATGCTCCAGGTGTTCAATACATTTATTGGCCATGTTGATTATTAGATTCAATCCCCCAATCATATAGTTATCAATAAATTCAAAAATAACAAGGACTGCATTGTCAACAACATAGTAAATTCACTATAATAGCCCGCTAGGGCATCAAATTTCTCCCAAGAAACACAACCATTCAATTACAAACCAAGTAGATTTAAAATTTCAATTAATCCACTTGAAAATATCCTAGAATGAGATATCACAAAAAAATCCCAAAATGGGTTTAAAACAAAGTTAATTCATCCTTCAACACTTCCCAATAGAATTCAAGAAGCATTAAATCTATTTACTTATAACAAAAATGCCCAAACAGTGACTAGCATGACTTTACTCAGAAAATATTAGAAAACACAATTTCTTACACCTACCAAATACTTTATTCATTGATTAAATATGATACATTTACTATGATCATCAACCCTATCATCTCAAATCTATATGTCATCCTTTATACATCATATTTGCATCCTCAAACAAGGATGAGCACTTGATTTTCCTCTTCCTGCAAGGTGACAGTCAGAAGTGCATTGGATTTTAAAAATTTTCAATATTCCTCCTAAATTCACACACTTAAATAGAAAATTTCAAGCATTTGATATTTTTTCATGGACATAACTGTCCAACCACCTTTTAGGACCGAAGACTCACTTGTTACTTTGTTTTGCAACTTTTTGCAAGGGTTGCATAATGCAACTTGTTACCATCTTTGACATGAATGACCAAAATATTGCATGGGCCTTCTTAACACAATAAGATGGTCCTAAAACAACATATTAAATCCCTTATGTCCTTCATTGAGTAATTTTACATATTTTTACTCTCTTAACCAATTCAAGACCTTAATAGACAATTTTGACAACTTTGTACAAATAGCTTCAATTCGCCTTACATATTGGTTTGTCATGACTCAAAATGAATTTAAATGAACTTATGAATTCAAAAATTAATGAATTTTTCATAATAGAGCCATTTGACCTTTAGTAACCTCCTTTCCAAATTCATCAACACCTTTCCTTATAAAAGGTTCACTCAATCCCTTCACTAACAGTCACCCTTGTATCAATGACTGACCAAAAAGTGCTTCTTTGACTCTTTTCACACCATTACAAGACTCTATTGGACTCATTACATGTCCATTATCTTACCAAGATCTACTGACCCACACAAACATAACCTTGACTTAACTGTCCACAAAAATTTACCTTGACCAGTCCATGTCTTCATAACCCTTTCAACCATAACCAAACAATTTATTCACCCATTGATCAAACTAGAGACATTATTAGACCCTTCTAACATTCTTTCAATCACTTTAAAATGTTTGTTAACATTGATCCATTATAGAAATCAAGACAACAATGACTACCCCATATTAGCCTCACACAACTACCATGTATCCAATCACCATACCTTGGACAACATTGTACACAAAAAAGGAAGCCAATTTGTTTACACTCTTGGATAATCCTGTCACATCCATTCACTTGGTCCCTGACCGTACACAACACAAATTGTGAACCAAACTAATAACATTTACCCACTGTTACCACTGTCACTTTAGAAAATTTTGTCATACCTCTCAGACAATCACTTTTTAAATACCTTCCTCTGATCAATTGGCCTCAACTTCACTTGGAATGGATGGACCCATGTTCCCTATACCTTCCATTCCCTTGGCACACCTTCTAAATACCTTCTAATTATTTAGTATGGTATGTACTCTCAAAACTTGCAAGCTTACTATTGTTTAATATATTATTGCTCCTACACCATTATTGCTAACATATTTAATAGTTTGTATATTTAATGTATTATTCTTAAGGTCATGTCAATGATCCTACGAAAATTCCTCCTCATCCATGGTCAACCTCACATGTATTTCCAAATGAAATGTTGGCAACATGCAACATGTAGACATCCTCTATTGCACATCATATTCGTAGATTCCTCTTTTGCTCTCTCTTTTGTTATGTGTTTATTTCCCTTGAAGTGTTCTTTCTTGGGGGAATTTCATAGTAGATTCATTTTTTGTAGCAAGAGATGCACATGAGGATGTGCCAGAGGAAACTACTGGTGATAACATACCATCATTTCCTCGACCTTCCCATATTTCTAGTACGGGAACGTTGCATGCCAAATTGGAGGTGAGTGACGAAGAATTGATTCCCTCAAAGATACAAAAGGTTCCACGTACTTTAAAATTATTATTTTATATAGCCTAATTGTAATTTACTTATTGATAACTCTTTTTGGACTAATGATCCCATGATTTTTTTGCAGAAAATGATATTTTTATAAAAATATTAATGACATTGTAGATATTCAGGCCCATCATACGTAAAAGGTGGAACATCATATATGAACTAAATCTAATCAACTATTTTGATTTCATATCATTTCTAGAATATTTTTCCTTTGATCCATTTCTTGAACTATATTAAAGGTAGCTTCGGTTCATTTCTAAATATAACATGTTTTTTTTTTCTTAAAAGGTGGAATGAACAAGAAAAAAGGTTAAAAGATGAACTCACAAACTGTATGGTTGGGTTTTTTGGAGATGACACATTTGACAAAACCAAGCTCCTTGAGAAATATAGCACATATATAAAGTATGTGAGGTACCAATATAGGGCACATTTAGAGAGGAACATAAAGTACGAGCATCCCCCCATGATTCCAGAGAAGGAGTGGAAGGATTTGATTTTGGATGCGAAGGAGAGAATTGAAAGGAAAAAAGGAAATACACTAGCAAACACCAGAAGAAGGTATGTGATACTATTAAGAATGTAATTATGTACTACTTACTCTTTATATTTATATTATCTAACATATTTCAAACTTTTCATAGACTGAGTGACACATCAAAGGAAACCAAGGCAAGACAATAAAAGCACAGGCAACACAAGCTCGGCTTTGGTGGTTATATGAAACTTGCTGCACAAATTGTAATGTCAATAAATGAAATATCACATCAAAATATTTATAAATTGCAAATATTTTTTTTATGAAAAAATACAAGAAAAATTCATGACACTAAGGAAAAATACAGGACTATGAGTTCAATCGAGTGCCCACAGAAGATGCCAAGAGAATTTCCTACCAGCAAGGCTATACAGCCGCGACTGAATGGCTACAAGAATTGAGTGGGAAAATAGGAGATACTCATGCATCCATCACATAGGTAAATAATCTAAATGAAAATTATTTCAAATTGAATACTTTACCAATAATCTATTTGATGTGAAGTTCCAACATAAAGTGACTATATTTGTTTTAAATAAGCAAGCAATGATAACAATGTGCATGACATTGGAATGCAACATGTTAATCACGGAGCACAACCTGCACATGATGAAGGTTTGAATGTGCATCCCATTAGTGGAGGTATTCATTTTATATTCAATTTTTTATATATAATTATTAATACAATTAAACATCTTAAATTAAAATTGGTGTATTTCAAGTCTAGAGGATCTAGAGGGTGTTCAGCATGTTGAGGTTGAGGTTAGACAAAATTATCTGGAAGATGATGTGGCCCCATCAGGTAAAGAGTGTCATGGTTATGTTCTTTAAATTAATGAAATACTTGTAACAATAATAATAAAATGTTTTGAATTTAACCCATTTGTTTGTTATTGTAGAGGACCCCCCTTTACATCAATGTCCTCATCCTCACTATAGGACTAGGCATACATTGAGATCACGAGTAGAGGGAAAAATAATTGAAGAGGGAAGAAATGATGAAGAAAATGATGCTCCACTTAGTCTTTTCATAGCTTCACAAAAAAAATGTTTGTAATCTACCTTATTTTATAATGACTAAATTTTATGTGTTAATGAATGTTCATGAATGATATGTGTTAATGAATATTGATTAGTGTTGCATGTTAATTAATGTTAATGAATGTTATGTGTTAATGAATGAAGGTTATATTTTATTTATGGATGAAAGAATGAATGAATTTTATATGTCAATGGGGAATTTAGATTGATGTTAGGTGGGGTCAAATGAGCTTCCACCTTCACATGGTTGACCCTATTAAGTAGATAATATTAAACTATTCTCAAAACAAAGCAAAGCTCAATAAGATAACACACTTTTCAATATTTCATTATGTTGCACAGTTAATCTTGTTGAATAATGTATATTGAATCTTAATTGCAGGGTCCAATTGAGCCAAAATGAACAACAACACCACAAGTTGTTAAGTCTAATGAACTCCCATATTATCTTGTTTGTACATTAACACTATGAGTTGCTTCAGGTGTTGATATCCATGGCACGACTGTAAAAGTTGTGAATATGCCTCATCCTTGTAATTTTTTTATTAGTTGACATTTTCTTTAGCATTTTTTAATTTGGTGTTCTAATTTTTTGGAGACTTTTGAAGTTTACTTATGAAGATCAGATGAGTGTTTTGAAGCCATTTTACTGGTATATCTGTAGGTCAGACTCCTCTTTACTGGTAAGCTTGTCTCTTCTTGTCTCTAAGATATTGAAATTTGGAACCCTCATGAAACTCATATCACTCTTGATGCTCTTTAATATTAGACCTATTCTATTCTTTATGAGTTGTACTTCCTTGAAATATTATCTCAAAACCCTTACATGGTGTTACTCCTTTTATTCTATACTCCTTTGATTCTATACATTGTATCACTTTAGAATTTGGATATCTCTCTTTTATTGTATTTTATGGATAGTTATTTATATCTCTCATGTATTTTGTTATGAAGAGTGCTTTTCTTTTATAACATCAAGAATTGTGATCCATTTTTTCTCATTGCGGAAGATACTTGTAACAGATTTGTACCTTTATTTGGGCTACTCATACCTTGGTTGTACTTCACTGATATAAAGCATTGTCCTTCCATTGTAATGTTTCAAATATCTTTGTCTATGATAGTAACTTGAGTGCTCATTTTATCATATCAACATCATGTTGTTCTTACATTGAAAGTTGTTTTCTTTCTCTCTTATGCTGAAGATGATATTGTTCTAGCATATTGTTTTCAAAATTATAACAATGGTAATAAGGTCCTTTATTTGTAGAAAATGTCTAATCATGAAAAATAGATTGTACCTCTCTATTATTTTCTATAATGTTATGTATCTTTTCATAATCTTCTCATACTGGAACTTTCTTTTATATTTACTTAATATCAGACATCTCTAATAACATATATATTCTTTCTGTAAGATTCTTTAATCTCATTTTGTAACTAGATTAAGATGTTTTTTCTAAAGGTCATCCTCTTCCAGTTACACATTCCTGGCATGGGTGGATTCCATCTGTCTATATGGAAAGTGAAGCATTTGAACAAGGTATGGTTGTTTGATACAGTCTGCACTCACAGTTATATATATATATATATATATATATATATATATATATATATATAAGTTTTGATGTCTTATTATTCATTAACGTATATGGGGTTAGAAAATTTTGAATATGACATTGATCTAGCACTCACATATAATTTTGTGTTTTATTGGACATGTCTAGTAAAGATTGAACAAATCACATGAATGATGAAGGGTGCTCCCCTTAATACCACAAACACATAACATAAACAGAGAAACAACAACAATATGCAAGAACAGAAAATTGGCTTCTTATTATCTCCACAAATGTGGAATTACAAACTTTCAGAA
>MU224267.1:2681258-2728242 GCA_018584345.1 Thuja plicata
CCAAGAAAGAAATCAGATCATTCTGAGCACATACGAAAATTACCAAAAATAGTAACTTTCCATAAATAGCAGCTCTGCACAAAATAGCCCTTATTGAATATAAAAACAGAAATATTTTTGGGTGATGTAAGATTGCTCTTACACCCAGGATGCTCCTGCATCAATGAATTTGCACTATTCATTATCTTAGAACTTATGCTTAAACTAACTAAGAGTATAGGACTAACTTTTTGGAGCAATTGGATATATTAATAATAAATTTACTATATTTCACTTGCAATGCCAACCCTTCTTTGTGATTATATTACCACCAAATTGACTTACATGCTTTATAAATCCGCAACAGGATACTTTTTAACCTAATTGTTCACAACGTGGCATACCCATAATGAGGCATATTGATAGTAATGCTTTAGCACAACCCATCAAATCATATAGATTCTTTAAAATGAATCTGGTCTACATCCTTCACCTATTCTAGCTCTTGGTTGGGTCATGTCCCAATCAACACCAAATCTTGGCCTTTATGCTCTTCATAATTTTGTCTTACTATTGTGCATTTATGTCCCAAACTATTGTGGACTAGATTACTCCATGTATGGTCCACCTCCAATTAACACCTTCTAATTTTATCTTACCACACAAACCCTCTTTTGTTATTACACATTTCTCTTGTCCCAATAATATTGGAAATATTTAGTCCTTACTCCATGCTAACATCTAATCCTTTCTAACAATTTGTGATTTTTTACAACTCTTACAACTCTATATTTCTCTACCAAATGGATACTCACTCACTACCCCCTTCATAGTTGTGGCTTCTTTAAACATTTTAACTTCTTAAATTTGTATAGGACAACTTACTACAATCACAAAGACACTTCTTAAATCTCAAAGACACTTAACACTCCAAGATGTAAATAAAAAATAGATTGAACTAACCCCGTCAATGGAAACTACGATCAACTCAAAACCATATTTTTACCTCACTTTATCTAGATTTTCCTCATACATGGTGGGATAGATCATCATATAAGAACACTAATGTAGATCCTCAGGGCCCAAAAGGCTCATTCACTATTAAAGGTTTCTTCCCTCACTTAACCCACACTAAATCCTTCATTTGTTGATTCATTTTTTTTATTGATTCACATGACTAACTTTGATTGCATCTCCTTCTTAGGACTGATTCCCTTCCATGTAAAAAATCTTTTTCTTCTACTTGTTCCTCTAAGAGACTCACTCTTTTATCTCATTCTATTCTCATTCTAAGACTTCTTAACACATCCTTAGTTTCATCCAACACTGGTCTTTACAACACTAATGACATACTCCTAACACTGATCACTACTTCATGCTATAATTACCTTTATTCTTTCATTTAATATCTCAGTCCTACCCTTAACCATTTCATTTTTTAAAAAAATGCATGTTTATATTAACCCTTCAAGATTATATCAAAAATGTTGATCCAATGACATTTTGGGTCATTTAGATGGCAATTGTATGATCCAATGCCATTTTGAGGCTATTATAATTGTATACTTTTAGGTTAGGAAATAAGATATTTTTCAATTTGAATTATGTCCTTGTCATTTTGGGGTTCAAAAACTATTGATATTGGCATATTATGATGGTTTAAGTGTGGTAGTGTTGTTTTTGCTACCAAAATTCAAACCCCAATGGAGGTGTTATTATTGAGTACTTATGTTGGGGATGAGGTCCACACTTGTGACCTTGCTGTGAAAAATATCTCCTACTTATCAATTATTATCTTGTCAATTTGGGGAACCAAGGGATGACAATCAACTTTCTTGAATAGATTCACATGGTGGACAATTGCACCAAGTTTCACTAGGCTTCACACATACACCTCAATGCTCTACAACTTGCACACCATGACCTTACATCCAATCATGGGTTCCAACACCATGAAATATCTTCTTAGACCCAACCAAATGGGATTAAACTAGTTTTAGGCTCCCACAAAAAGATCTTGTACCCAAACCACAAACTCACATTCCAAACTAGGCTTATTCCCTCAATTAGGACAGTAGACCCTATTTTTCCCACTTTGCACAAACATCTTCCAAAAAATTAGACAAAAAATTATATATTTGGATACCCTTTTGGATGTTGTATAACATATCATAAATTGATTTTTTTTTTCAACCAATAGGACTATCCCACACCTTGCTTCCTACTTCAAGAGTCCTAATTAGCCCAAATTTACAAAGCAAGTACACTTTAAACTTGCTTCCCAGACCTAATACTTTACACAATATCTTATTTTGACTCCAAAGCAATTTTTGAAAAGTTAGTTTGTAGAGAAACACTCTTCTTATAGGTTAACCACGAAACCCTCTCTATTAAGTCCCTAAAACTAGGGAATCTTCACATCTACCCCATAACTCACTTCCAGAATCTCTCCTTCGGGATTAGCCATGTATTTATAATATTATTACACATTTCATACTCAAAAAATACCCTCATTAAGGTCAATACCCTTTTTTTACACCTATGCCACCATTCCCATGCACCTTTCATGCACAATCCTCAACTTTGATTTGATGATCACCCACAACGCCTTCACAACTACATCAAAAAAATTATGATTTTTTTGTAAAAAATATCTCCTACTTATCAATTATGATCTTGTCAAGTTTGGGTGCCAAAATTAAATAACATCCATACTACATTTTTAATTGTGTAGTTAGTTTTTCTTTATTTGACTAGCCATTTGGATATAGGTCATATTACTAAATATGTTCACTCCAATTTCTATTAGGAAGCTTAGTTTATTATTTTTAATAGGTTTTCTATTTTTGTACTGGAAATATATAAATTAGTTGTATTCAAAGTAAAACAAAGGAGAAGGTATGTTGCATTTTTGGTGGTCAGAATCGGAGCCACAGTAGGACTCATTAAATTACATTTGGAGGTTTATTCACAAGTGCTCATCAATGCTTTTAAAAAAATTCATTCAGAGGTGTGGCACCTGCAACCTATAGTAAACATAGTCCTTAATATGATACATACCTTCACAGACTTTAAACTTAGCCACACTTATCGTGAAGGAAATATGGAAGCTGATATTTTATCAAAGTGGGTTGATAACTTTGAAAAAGTGGGTGAAGTAAGGATGGAACAATTCAGCCCCAACGGATAGATCACCAAAACTTTAAATAAATTTAGAGTGGGAGATGGTGGAGGTGCATTGCTCAATTGAATGAGGTGTTAGGTTGTGTTGGGGGAATAAATGCCTACTCATTGTATTAGTGAAAGATGAGTTAGAATATTGAGGTGGCATGCTTCTCTAGGCTAATTAAGGCTTACTCATATTTTTTGAATGATGAGCCAAAATGAGTGTTTTAACAAGCTTCAAAAGGGATCAATGGCTAGTATTTATGTTGAAGGGACAAAAAGATTTGGAGATGGCTTTTTGCATGCGGGAGATAGCTGAGAAAAGGCCAAATTTGACATAAGTTATCCTGCAATGAATGAGGATATGATAGATTTGACAGGACATAGAATGTCGTGGGAGAAAGTTGTGGTTACAATTTTCCTTTTTAAGGAAAACCTCATTAATCATATGGGTGCAATTAATGACACCTTTTACCTTGTGCCTTGGTTTTTTTTTTTTACTTTGTACAGGTTTTTGGAGATCGAAAAGATGCATGCCAACTTCATGGTGAACTCAAAGCGCTAGATGAAGTCATTTCCAGGTGCAACGAGTCAAGAAAGAATTTATGGTCTTTTGAGGATAAAGACTGAGCCTATGGTAAATTTTGTTATTGGTGTCTTAGGGCTAAAATTTCAAGAGTTTAAGGTGATGTGCAAAGATAACTTGGAAATAATCTCCATGGTAGTTGCATGGGGCTTTGAACTTGGAAAGCCTATTGAGGTGGTTGAATGGGTGCCCAAATCACTGTTTGCAGAATATTTGTTGACAGGCCTAGACTCCATTCTAGAATGGGTCATTCATGGTGTTGGAACATATATATCTGAATGCATTGAAGATGACAAGGAAGTAGGGGAATGTGGGTTTATCCCATTTGTATGGTGTATTGGAAAAGATGACAAGGAAGGCTATAAACAATAGATTAGAACTGAGTAGGACAAAGTTAAAGAGGAGATTCACAAGAAGGAAGAAATTGAAAAAGTTACAAATTAGAACACACATGGAGCCATTCCATGAAGGGCACGCACTGGCTTTCCAATGAGGGCCAGAATGATTGATGTTGAATGGCCAACCGAGTAAGATAATGGAGTGGGCCAATGTTTTTTGGTTTAAGTTTTTTGAAATCTTGGTGACTTCTTTTTCATCTGGTTCTGTAAGCTTAGTGCTTCTCTTTGAAATATATGTTTAAATATTCTTTTGTATAGGGCTGGGAAGTAAATGTTTATAATGATAGTTAGGGTTGGTTTTTTTGGGATTAATGGGAAGTAGTACTGAGAGGGGAGGGGTGAATCAGTACCTCTAAAACTTTTAACACTTTTCACCTTTCTTCATTAGCAATCAATATTTATTGTATTACCGACCAAATCTGATGTTCTTTCTTATGCATGTAGTATTAATTCATAAACATAATTATATGCAAAATTCATAGAAACATTCATGAAAGTAATAGACACATAACACAAGATATGATATCGCAAAAAACTCCTGTTAGGAAAAAAACTGCGGTGGGGATGGCACCCACAAAAATTCACTATCTGCAGAATGGAAGGGAGCCAGTTAAGGCTTACAATTTGATCACTTTTGATGATCTATCCTATTAGGAGTATTAATGTGGAGACCTGTTAGGATCTACTCTATTAAGGGCTTTAGAAACACTGATGTAGTGTGCACTCAGTTAAGAGATTTACAATAGGATTACTAAATCCACCTTCCTTGAAATGATTTCTTAAGTGTACCCCACTTGTTAGAATGTGTATAATATGTATGACCTGACTGTATGCAATCTATAATTTCTGATTATAGATCTATTAAATCTTACAGTATATGAATATCACCTATAGTGATTGATTAATACCTTTTCCTGCTTGTCAGTATCCTTGGTTATTGTTCTTGAAAACTGATTTGATCTTTGTCTGTGCTACTGCATGAATTCTCTTGTCTAGTGCTTAGATGCTCTCAGTGTCTACAATCATCATCAAACAACATGTTCACAATTGATTGAGCATCTATTTATAGAATTTCTTTGACCTATTTTATAATCACACATTACAATGTTAACTCTAGATCCAAGGTATAAAACTTGACCTTGATCCTTTAGTTTGCATGTTTTAAATCAGTTAAACTGATAAAAATAAAATTACATTACTTTTCCCTCACGTAATGGATTTAAAAACAAATCAAGAAGCTAAATATAAAACTTCAGTGATTTATCTGATGTGGAAAGTCGGATCCACTTTTTGCGGGATGAAACTGACTCTTGGTATCTAATTGTTGGTGTGAACTGAAATTATATCAGTGTTCCTTCTTTGAACTAATCATCCAGTTCCCTTCATCTATCAGGTTCCACTCTTGAATATTTCATTGGGTTGTACTGTTGGTTACTCGTCAGGTTCCTTTGTCTTTTCTATCATTGGGTAACACTGAATAGTGTTGTGTCAAGATGCTTTGTACTTAGCAGTATCGATAACCTTGGTGTCGGGTAGTGTTGTGCCCTATCTATTGGTGTAGTATAAACTAATGGTGTTTATCATGTTTTTCCTTGCATATACTAATGGAAAAATATAATTTCTTCAATCTCCCCCTTTGACATTAGTATCAAAAACTGATATGTGCAAAATACTAAAGTGTTTAGTATGTACAACATGTATATATCCTTGTCATTATATGACTCCCCCTAACTGTATGCATCAATATAGTATAAGTATATGTACATGTATACTTGCCTTTGTACTATACATTCCCCTTTTTTCATAATCTTTCCTCTTTTAATGACTGACTGTACATATCATTTCCCCCTTTTTACTGACTAATTGTACATATCATTTCCCCCTTTTTTCATAATCATGACAAAAATGTAGAACTTATAAGTTGTCAAAAATGTGACAAAAATGTGTAACTTACAGAGTGTCAAGAATGTGGGAGTGACTATTCTTGATATCTTCCATCATTTTCTCCCATTTTCATTTGAGGAGTTCCAGTGCCATGTGCTCTAGTTCAATCCTGGCATGCATATCATAAATTTTGTCTAGGACAGACATTTCTGGGGTGGCAATAAGTGTTCTTTCCTTTGTCATATGATGTTGTAGTAATGTGAGAGTTGGTAAGAGTTGAGCTTGAAGCTCATTCACCTCATCTTTGAACTTTGTTTCTGCAATCTATATATCCTATCTCAGCTTCCAAGCTTGCTTGAACTAGTCATTGTGCAATTTTATTGCATCTTCACTGTTTGTGAGACCTTGTGCATTGGCTTGAAGATCAGCATCAATTTGTGCTATCTTATCGGTATACTCCTTTGTGAGTTGATCCAATGTGCATAATTTTTGTATCAAGGCTATAACTTCTGAAATTATGGGGTCTAATGTGCTTACCAGTTCAGATAGCTTCACCTTTTGCAGTGCCACTTCTTGGCTTATCTTCTCTGCTAACTTGAATTCATATTTCTTTTCAAGTCTTTCTTCCATAGATTTTTTAGCATCTATATTATAAGATGTGATAGTATTGGTGAGAACCACTAATTGATCAAGCACGGGAGCTATTTGATCAACATTTGTATCAGGTGTAATTTTCTGAAGTATTCCTTTTGCAACTTCAAGTACCTTTGATTCTTTTGTGGCCTTTCTTAGCTTATCCTGGATAGCTTTCCTTTCACAAAGTCTTGCATACTTTTTCAACTCAGTAGGATCCAATGTTCTAGGATCACATACTAGAATCTCAATTATTTCATCCAAAGTGACTAGATTTTTGTTCTTTCTTTTCTTCTTCCTTGAGATTTTTGTATAAGAAGATGTATGATCTACCATTTCTAGTTCATTTGTTTTCTCTGAGGCACTCGGTGAAGGCTCTATAGATGAAACTTCTTGTGCCTTCTGCTCGGGGTTCACTTGTCGGTTAGGTGAAGACATATCTTCATCAACCTTAGGTGTTTCAGCAGATTTATCTTCTATTTTCTTTTGTGGTTCATCTATCTTTTCTTCTTCAGTCTTCTCCTTTTGCTTTTCCTCTTCTACTCATTTTTCTCCTTCTTTATTCTGATCAGTAGACTTGTCTTTCTGATCATCAGTAGTAGCTTGTTCTGCAGTTGTATCTTTGGGTTCATTTGTTGTGTCCTTTGTTTATGCATCACCCTTTTCTATGGGTATGCTTGTATCTGTAGTAGATTCTTCATTTCCTTCTATCAGATTGATGGCCTTCTTCAATACTGGCATATTGTTCTGTGTACCCACATGTGTTGCATCTATAGTTGTGTCATGTTCATCGATTTGAGCTTGTTGAACAATGACATCTTCATCCTTTTGAATTTGTTCTACAGGGTCCAGTCCTATTATGTTAATGATGGAAGTGTCTGGCCATGTCTCATTAGAAACATCCATATCCTTATTTCCTTGTGTCTCCAATGCTTGTTTCTTTTCCTGGTCTTTAAGAGATATGAATATTACATCATCATCCTTCTTTGGATCCTTATCAGAATCATAGTGAGTAATATCTTGAATGTCAAGATCATACATGACTTTATCTAAGTCAATGGGCTCAGTATCCTCCATATTATCCAAAGCAATGTGCTATAGACTTTCTTTTTCTTTTTTCTCCTCTATGTGAGGTGTCTTGGTGAGAAGTAATGGATTCTCACAACTTGTTGATTTTGTAGGTAGATCAAGAATTTGTCTCCATTTAGCATCTTTCATGTTGTCTAGCTCTAAGAACTTATCCTATAGCACCTTGTAGGCTCTTATCTTTGCCACAAATTTATTTGAATTCTTTTTCATCATTTATTTTATTTCTTCCATTTTGGATTTGGGAGGCATGAGTGTTACAAGTATCCTCTCCCTTGTTTCCCTTTCTGTGTGCAAAGCATAAGAACATCGTGCTAAAATTCAGGCACTCAGTTCTTTTGGAATTTTGTTAGCAAACTCAACTGGTACATATTTGAACTTGACCATAGCCCTAATTATTGCATCTTCTATTTTATTTTTGTCCTCAGGCTCCAGTTTTACCCATTGTCTAATTTTCCTATCAGTCATGCTACCTGTATTAGCAATTGAATCAACAGTCTCATCAATTGTTCTAGGGGTTAAAATTTTCTTTTCTACTTCACGCTCATCCTATTTTAAATCTTCAATCTCTGCCTTGGTTCTGACCAGTCTTCTCCTCCTTTTGGTAGGTTCTTTCTTCTCTAATTTCTACTTCCTCTTAGAGGTCCTCACTTGACCTTTCTTAAGAGGTGTTGTATCTTTCTTTGCAATTTGGCTCCTTTTCCTTTGAGCTGCTGTGGTCCTTGGTTTCTTGGCTGGAGGTGGAGGCACATCAGACTCTTTGCATTTAGAATCTATTTCTTTCTTATCTTCCTCTTCACCGATGGTACCCTTTTCATTGGTGTCCTTTATTTGTTCTTTCTCCTCCTCATTTACCGACAACAACTTCTCAAGATTCTTTACCATCTTGTTTTTCTTGTTGATAGTCCTCTTTATGACTAGGCCTATTTTTATCTTATACTTTGCCTCTTCATATGTTCTGAACCTTGGTTTCTTACTATCAAGTGGTTCATTCAAGAGTGCATCAATTGCATTTGTTTCTTGATCTATGTTTATCTCATAGTCAAGTGGTGGTAACCAGGCTGTTCTTGGTACAACTGGTTTAATGTGAGTAAAATATGAATCCACCATAAAGCATATCTCATCCCTATGATTTTCAATTAATTGTTTAGGGATCCTTACTCTCTCCATCATCTTTTGCTTGAAATCAAGGAAGTATTCAATCATCATTGAATCAAAGTTGTCACCTAGTGACTTTATAAGGTCACTTATTTGCAATGTGACTGACTTGGTGGTGTCCCACTTCACTTTGCCAACTGAAGGAAAGTATTCTTGAAAATAAAAGAATATACACACTATAAGTGAGTCAAAATTGCATGTGTTTGTCTTGGCAGACCTGATTATTGTCATATTCTCATCAAGTTGCTTCAGTAGGATCTCACATAGATCCACCTATATTCCCTTTGTGACAATATTATAAGTTGTTCTTACTGTTGTTGATGCTATGTTGTTTAGCCTTCTTTCTTGAAAGATTTTGTAACCTATCACACATGCACTGAACCTCAGTTCCTCATTAGTTATGGTGTTTAACTTAAGTCCTCAGTTATCCTACAACATTGGTGAGTTTCTCAACTTCTGGTCAAGAGGGATGCTTGTGAGATTTTGTCTTGTCGGTTATAGGGTAACCTGTTATAGCATGTAACACATCCTTTGTAATCTTCTTGGGTTCATCCAACCATAGCTTCTGATCATGCATTCTTCTTAGTACCAACCTAATCCAGTCAGTTTTGAAAACCCTCAAGAAATATAGGTTATTTTTTATCCCTTTTACTTGCAAGTGCTTGTGTTCTTCCTTTAGGTTCCCTTGATCATCACATAGCTTCTTATAAGCTTGATCTATCTCCAGATCACCAATCTCAGAAATATTGCAGTGGATGTATGATCTAACGTCTTCTATCAACAAAACCCTAGGTGTATTTTTTGAAAATGTGCCAGAATCATCAGGTTACAATGCAATCTCTAGGCATATCTTGTATTTTGGTTCCACATAAGTGTTATTCTTGATTAACTTAATAGCGTTCTTCTTTTCACTCTTCAATTTGACTGTTCTTGACATCGTTTCCATTGTTTCAAATTTAGGGCTCTTTCAAAAATAATAACAGAGTTCTCGGTACACTTGGTACTTACTTTGATCTGTGTAGCTTGTGAGTGAACAGTTTGGAGTGTGTTGGATCGAGTCGAGGACGCTTTGCTAACTGCTCTATTTTCACTTTGTTTTTTCTCGGCTCTATTTTCTCAATTCACATGTGAAAAATGAAGTGCTTCCATTGAGTATTTATAGACTTTTTCCCTAAGTCTGCCATAAATTCTCAACAACTCATCGGGTCATGAAGACGGATTTAATCTGGTAAACTCTTAAATAACATTGTCAGTGTTGACAAGATGCTCAAGATAGTTGTTAAGATTGTTGCTTTCACTGACAGATTGCGGTGCAGTGTCAAGACAACTTTGTAACTTTTCTTCCTTACCGACGGGTGTCAGGTTACATTAGTGACTTAGCCTTTTTATGTGTTGACCGATGATTCTTGGTAAGTGTAGATAGCTCATCCTTTTATGTTCACCGATGATTTTCAGTATGTGTTTACCGACAGGGTTGTTTTCTCATAATTGTAACAAGTAACATAATATGCATCTTTATTCATGCATATTTTAACTCTCTATCAATTTGTATAATGGAAATGATGTAAAATATGACTTGGTGTAGTGCATTTCCATACTTCCTTATTCATCTTTTAGGCAGGGGTGGTGATTTCACTAGATCCATGGGATGAGGTGTCACCTTCTGCATTGCTTTCTCTAGCTTCCTTAATGGTTGAAGATTTCCTCCACATTTTCTTTCTCATTTTATTGATTTCTTCAATGGTGTTAACATTTGCAAAAGTGGTGGTTTCTGTTATTCGGTCTCTGTAGTCTTTCTTTAGATGTCCAACCTTATGACAATGTAAACATGCCATTCTAGGGTTGGTCCATCCTCTAGACCTTTTGGTCCATGTTCTCATGCTTTTTGTAATAATGTGACCATATCTGCCACATGTTGTGCAGTTTATTCATGTATTGTAGTCCCAAACATATGAATTACGAACTCTGCTTGGTTTATATCCATTTTCTTGATTTTTGGGTTTCCATGCTTCAATTTTCTTCTTCCTACATTCAAGAGACGTGTGCCCATGCATTTTGAAAGTGGGACAATACTTTTCCATATAGGTTTCCTTCTTTGGTTCTTTCACCTATGATTTACATTCATATGCTTTATGTGCTTTCTTGCTACAATTATAACAATGTCCTATGAATGTAAATGTGGATTTAGGAATACCTTTTTCTTTTCTCCTGCAAATATTTGAGGTGTGGCCTTGCTTTCCATAGTGATTTCATGTCAGCTTCCTTATTCTATGATTGATGTAGGCATCTTTTGGATCAGCTTCATTTGATGACTCTCCATGCTCGGTGTACCCTAGTCCAGTGTTGGTGTTGGGTCTTCTTTGTGCATTCAAGAATTCATCCATCATTTTTTACTCTCTTCAACTCTCTTAATCATGTCATTATTTTGTTTCTAAATTTTGACCTCATGCTTTAGTTTCTCATTCTCTTCTCTTAGTTCACCGATAATCTATATTCTTTCAATGAGTTCCATATTCATTATATTTGCCTCTTGACTCATAAGAATAATCTGATCTGTAACTTCATGGTGATGCTCAGTAAGTCTTTGTATCTCAGACTCCTTTTCTTGTAGCTTTTCTATGATCTTTCTTCTATCATTAATATCTAGTGTTCTTTCTTGTTCAGCTTCCCTTGCATTTTTCATGACATCAATCATTCTTACCATCTGTGTCTCTTGACCTATTTGCAGAGATTTGACTTGTCCAGCCAGATGTAGATTGATTTCAGTCAGGCTTGTGATGCTTTCTTCTAATGTATCTAATGCCTTTCTTGTATTTGATCCTGAAGACAAAGAAATCTGGAATCTCTTCCTCATGATAATCTGTCTCATTACAGTGAGATGCCATATTGTTTCTTTCATCCAACAACTATCTCATGTTGATTCTAGCTTCTTTATACTGTTCATAGAACATCTGAATTTCAAGCTTTTTATTGTCAATATTTTTATCAAGTCTATACTTCTCCATTGTATGATCTTTTCTCTTAAGCCTTTAAGCTTTCCAAGAAGAGACTCAGATTTGATGCCAATTTTTGGGATTAATGGGAAGTAGTACTGAGAGGGGAGGGGTGAATCAGTACCTCTAAAACTTTTAACACTTTTCACCTTTCTTCATTAGCAATCAATCTTTATTGTATTACTGACCAAATTTGATGTTCTTTCTTATGCATGTATTATTAATTCATAAACTTAATTGTATGCAACATTCATAGAAACATTCATGAAAGTAATAGACACATAACACAAGATATGATATCGCAGAAAACTCCTGTTAGGAAGTAAAAAATGCGGTGGGGATGGCACCCACAAAACTTCACTATTTGCAGAATGGAAGGGAGCCGATTAAGGCTTATAATTTGATCACTTCTGATGATCTACCCTATTAGGAGTATTAATGTGGAGACATATTAGGATCTACTCTGTCAAGAGCTTTAGCAACACTGATGTAGTGTGCACTCGGTTAAGATATTTACAATAGGATTGTTAAATCCCCCTTCCTTGAAAGGATTTCTTAAGTGTACCCCACTTGTTAGAATGTGTACAATATGTATGACCTGACTGTATGCAATCTATAATTTTTTATTACAGATCCATTAAAGCTTACAATATATGAATATCACCTTTAGTGATTGATTAATACCTTTTCCTGCTCATCGGTAGCCTTGGTTCTTGTTCTTGAAAACTGATTTGATCTTTGTCTAGGCTATTGCATTAATTCTCTCATCTGATCCTTAGATGCTCTTAGTGGCTACAATCATCATCGAACAACATGTTCACAATTGATTGAGAATCTATTTATAGAATTTCTTTGACCTATTTTAGAATCACCCATTACAATGTTAACTCTAGATCCAAGGTATACAACTTGACCTTGATCCTTTAGTTTTCATGTTTTAAATAAGTTAAACTGATAAAAATAATAATAATTACATTTCTTTCCCCTCACTTAATGGATTTATAAACAAATCAAGAAGCTAAATATAAAACTTTAGTGAGTTATCTAACGTGGAAAGTTAGATCCACTTTTTGTGAGATGTAACTGACTCTCAGTATCTAATTGTCAGTGTGAACTGAAAGTCTATCGGTGTTCCTTCTTTGAACTGATCGTCAGGTTCCCTTCATCTATCGGGTTCCACTCTTGACTATTTTTTTAGGTTGTACTATTGGTTACTTGTCGGGTTCTTTTGTCTTTTATGTCATCGAGTAACACTAAATAGTGTTGCGTTGGGATGCTTTGTACTTAGCAGTATCATTAACCTTGGCATCGGGTAGTGTTGTGCCCTATCTGTCAATGTAGTATAAACCGATGGTGTTTATCATGTTTTTCCTTGCATATACTAATGGAAAAATATAATGTCTTCAGGTTTTTTGTTACAAACTATAGTAATTTTTCTCAAAGGTGAGCTTGATGTATATGTTTAATGGTTGAGGGCCAAGAGACTTTTTCTTTCTGAAGTTTGAACTTATGTAAAAATTATATATTATTATTAATAAAATCATCTATTACCTACAAAAAAAAAGGAGAAGGTGCATATCTCTTTCAAAGAGTTTTCTTTTGTGAAGTTTGGATGATATATCGATTCTAGTAAAACTATCTTGTTTGTCAATTCAAAATATTTTTTCATTTTTTCAAATTAATGGTTACAATACATTCAACCACTTGTTTGTGTATTGTTCTTTAAATTCATAGCATATTTAAAATTAGTAGTACAAAATTTATTCCCTCATGTATGTTCATTGAATGTAAACTTATATAATAAACTTGAATTGAAGATGAGATACCTCAAACTAACTTCCATTATACATGATGGTTGAAGAACAAGTTGATTCATTGGACACCTTCAAGGATTTCATTAAGAAAAAACATGAACATGATGACCTAGTTTTCTAAACTTCTCTAACACACTAAGGATAACCTATAATCAAATACCAAATTAATGAGAAGACTATTTGGTAGTCATTTACCTTAGAAGGCCCAATTAAAATGGCATTTGCAACCTCTTCTTAGATTTTGAGGTAATAACACTTGCCCTACTTAAATCCAAGCTTCATGCTCAAGAATCATGGGAAGCTAAGTTGTTATCAAGGGAGGTAAACCCTAATAATTAATATTTTTATTTATTCATGAATGATAATTCCATGTTTGAAATGATAATTTATGAAATAAATTAAGAAATATTACGGTGGAGATATGTACAAATAGAAGTATATGCAATGATAGTTATGTTAACAAAAAAAAGGCTTATCAATTTAGGACTATAATAAAGTTTTCCAGGTATTTTCAACAAAATTTTGGCATCCATAATACAAAGAAGTAGTGCATCTTAAAATATTGAAGAATTATTTAGACAAAATAGAGGAAGGAATCTTTTCAAAACACCAATCCAAATGAAGGTGGTAGTAATTTCTTAAGAAAACAACCAACAAAGGAGTTTTCATTGTAGGCACCAATACTAAAGAAATCCATGAAGAAAGTAGAGGTATTAGTAGATGTTGTGAAGTCCATAGGAGCCTTTGGCATAATACCCAATAAAAATTTCATGACAAGAAGATAAGGAGTGGAGGAAGATTTTCATTTTCTATATCCTTTTGAGAAGAAGGATGATGATCAAATAATTAGTTGATATTTCCAAAGTGTTACCGCATGAGGATAAGAAATGCTTGTGTTAGATTGTAATATTATTCTAGGAGTTATATACCTCTATACAAAGAGAAACATATGCAATTATGATTGCTTCAACAAGAAAAACACTAGTCAATTTATGACTTTATTAATTCCTTCCAAACATTTTTAACTAATCTTGGCACTTAAGATTCAAAGAAGTCTATTTTTTGTGTCCCTATATGTTCCTAGAAGCATTCCTTGAAAATTGGGAAACATTCTATGGATGTTTTTGGATGTTGCTTTTGGATTTTATTGTGTAAGTATTTTTTGCATCAATTTTTTGGAACACACTTTGTGATCCATCATCAAGATGAAAAAAATGTTGATGCAAAAATGAAGTATGATACGAAACGTTAATGTAAAAAATGCTTACCCAATAAAATTTAGATGCAACATCCAAATAACCCATGGATTATGGAAATATACTCACTTTGATTCCTATGTAAATTTATCATCTATGTTGCATAAATTACATCTAGGTTTCCTAAAGTGCTAGACATGTGGCTGACAAAATCCAAATGACCTAAAGAGAGACCCTAATAGACTTGTAAGCTTTATTTTCAGCATTCAAATTAACAAATTCTTTGTAGCAGAATCAAATGACAAATAGGTAATAGTACAAAGAAACAATAATGTGGCCTAATACAATCACATGCATTGAATCTTTATCAATTGATTGAAAATACAGTCATCTCCATGGACTTTTATACCATGCTTTTGGAAAAAAGACATCCCCTCCTGGTATCTATCTTCCATCTCTAGGTGATTAAATTTTAAAATAATTTTTGATGATGATATTCAAATATTGATACAATTAATATTGGAAAGGAAGCTCTCAAAATATTTGTAAGGAAGCCCAAAAATAAATTTAAAATAGATCACTAATTTCTTCTTCCACATTAGTCACACTAGTGCAGACATTCTAAATGAAAAATTTAAAAATAAGGAGAATCATCTTCAATTATAGTAAACCTAAATCCTCATAGAAGGTCTTGAAAGGGAGGGGACGTGACTTTTCAATCCTTGTGTCTTATGCCCCTAAAAATACTTTTGCATCATACTCAAGGCTCAAATAAACAAAATCACCCAATTTACCTTATTGCCATAATGTCATATTGGTGACTCAAGGATTTACATATAACAAGGACCAACTTTTGTTTACATACATGATCACAAGACTTGATCATAGTCTCAAAAGGAACATCAATCCTAATCATATGGGACAGTTGAGAACCATAAAATAGTGCTTCAACCCTACAAATTTACACATCTATGCATGGTGTCACTTTACCTTAACATGAACCATGAACTCTTGGTTCTATACCCCAACCCTTGCTACATGAATCCAATGTTATGAATAGATACATTAAACCTTTGAGTGGATTTGAAACACACCTTCCTTCATTACACTTATGTTTGGTAACAACACCCTAAACAATTTTGGCCAACTCACTATGAAATAAAACTTCCAATCCTTTGTATTCTCACTATCTTTGATAAAATTCAGCATGTATCACAATGGAATTCCAAAGTACACTCGTGGCTACAAATTTGTATTTACAAAAGTAGTTATATGACCCTTTACAAGCAATGAAATACTTCTCATTGAAAGGTGATGCATGAGCATCAAGGACCCTTTGAGGCTACCATGACCATTTTGGTCAAATATATGTATAATTCCATTATGATACCATTTATTTTCTTTTAAAGGTTAAATAAGGTTATCCCATGTATCAAATTAAACTTGTATGGCCATTGAGCCATTTTGTAGCCTTTAAGGTAACTAGGTCCTGTATTGATCAATACTGGTCAAAGCTACCAGAAGTGGTCAAAAGTGATAAATATGGTGGATTTCATGTTTTTGTATTATATTTATCATTTTTGTGAAGTCCTAGGTCAATAGAAGGTCATTTTCTCACAAAATGTAAAAATTGCAAAATTGCTCAAAAGTTGCTTGACAACTTTGACAATTTTGTGCAAAACTTGTCATTATGCCTCTCAAATGTCCAAAAACTTTAAAAGTTGGTTAAATCAGTTGTAAAATATCTGAAATGATCCCATAAATCCCCTTTAATTTGGTGATTGACCAACATTGAGAGAAAATGTGTTTGAAAAGGAGAAACATTAATAATAATAAATCTGATTTTTTTGCAACATTAATTGTTTATTAGATGTTAGAACTCTTTTCCATTGATTGATTTTCACTCTAAACCTATGCGGATCTTTAGGATGGTGATTTAATTCATTATAGAATTTTTTGGAGTCTTGTTCATGACTTATGGAGGTAGATTGAATTTATTCTTTCAAAACAGACATAAAACCCTCCCCATTAAGGGTTTCAAGACAAATTGATTCATTATTCACAAGTTCACCGTTCAAAAAATCTCAAAGTATGGAATATAGTATTATTTTTAATTCTCTTTTAAATTATATAGGTCTCTTGATGATTGGATGTATCCATTGGAAGAAAATTGAGGCCCTATCGGGATTGTCAATGTTGGAATAATGGAATGGTGTGTACTGAGAGGGGAGGGGTGAATCAATACCCTTTAAAACTTTTTATCAATTAACCCTTAATGATCTTTCCTTTCATTACCAACCATATTTATTTTATACCTTATGCATGTAATATCAAAACATAAACTTAATTGCATGTAAACATTCATAGAAACATTCATGAAAAGTAGTTACACATGACACAAGAATTGGTAATGTAGAAAACCCGTGTTAGAAGGTAAAAACTACAGTGGGGATGAAACCCACAAAGCTTCACTATCTGCAGAATGGAAGGTGTCGGTTAAGGCTACAAGTGTGATCACTTCTAATGATGTTACCCTATTATGAGTAACATTTTAGACTGGTTAGGTCTACTCGGTTAAGAGATTTAGCAACATTGTTAAGTGTGCACTTGGTTAAGAGATTTACAATAAGACTGTTAAATCCACCTTCTTAAAGGATTTCTTCTATTTTCTAGAATTGTTAGAGAGTATTCAAAAATACTTGTTGACCTGATGGTATGCAATCTTGAATTTCTGAATACATATCCTTTAAGTTCACAATGTATATGTATCACCTATAGTGATTGCTTAATACCTCTGTTATGCTTGGTAGCCTTGAATCTTGTTCTTCATAACTATATTTTTTCTTTTGTGTCCTTCTGCATGAAACTCTTTTTCTGATCCATAGATGTCTGTTGTGGCTAAAATCCTCATGTTCTTCTTGATTACTACATCTATTTATACAATGTATTGACCTATTTAGGTTTCACACTTTACAATAAAAACTCTATGATTAATGGTTTACAACTTGACCTTGATCTCCTAGTTTACATGTTTACAATTAGTTAGACTGATTTAAAAAATTACATATGATTTACTTGTTCCTCAAGAAATGGTTTTACAGCTAAGAATAAAGTTAATTATAAAACTAAAGTGTTTTATCTAACGTGTAACTCAGATCTGCATTTCTCAGAAATAAAAATATCTCTCGGTAGACTGGTGCTCGGGTTTCTCTATAGTATTTTCTCGATGAAGTGAACTGTCTGTCAGTTTACTCTGTAAACTATGTTCTTGGTTTACACTATAAACTATCTATCGGTGATAGTGAATATTGATGTTCACTTTGCATTTAACATTTTTGGTGACCATTGCACTTGTCTATTTTTGGTGTCCTCTGCACTTGACTGTTTCAGTGTCTATTGTGCTTGACTGAATGTTGTCACTCGGTGATCATGTTACCGACAGTCCAAAAATTGTTTCCTTGTATACTGTAAGGTGTAAATTTGGATGATCTCCTAAATAGAGTTTTTACAATAGAGATTTGTATATAAAAGAGACCTATGCCATAATTTAACCATTTACATTTAATTTGCATTTGATAATGGATATAGATTTGGAAATGAAAGCAAAGATAAATGGAGTAAAATACCTACCTCACATCATAGCAGATCTGAAAATGCCATATTCTAAAGCTTGTGTTGAGTTTCCAGAAAATATGAGACCGGATCTAGAATGGAAACACAGAGATGAACAAAACCCAAAAATCTTTTTCCGTTCTGACATAGTTCCAATTTGTACCCTCAAGTCAATGTCACCATTGACCCAAAATTTCCAATTCTGACCTAGGGCATAATGGACCTGAAATTTTTCTGACAGGAATTCTATTTTTGGATCCCAAAAGTTTTCCAAAAAGGGTATTTGGATTTGTGCTCTGATCCACTATTTCCAAACTTGTAACTCCTAAAACAACACCTGCAAATATCTTTAAAAGAGGGGTTTTGGGGTGGCTATATAGGGTTTATCCTTATTCAAACCCCTATTTTGGTGATCTACACCTCCATGAATAGCCAAATATAGTATAATTTATGTGTGTGTTGCTCTTGGAAAGAGCTTCGAATGTGTGATGTCAAGATCTAATCCTCTAGATTAAAACCCTAACATGAATTAAAAATGAGAAAGCAATGCATAGATTTGAATATGATAAAGAAAGCATACCAAGCCCCCAAGTCTAAAGTATTCCTACCAAACTCACAATTCATAGTTGCTACCCCATGATAGTATCTTTTGAATGCATGATGGTTGAAAATGGTGGATCCAAGAGAAAGGAAGGAAGGAAGAAGTCTCTCTTGCTCCAAAGAAGATCCACAATGGTTTGTCCACAAAAATGCTTGTATGTATCAATGCATAATCATATCTTGTCCTTCTATATCATCCTCTTGCATCCTCATCATGTCATAATTGTAATTGCATCATATCATCTTACGATTCTCTTTCATGTCAAAATGAAGGCAAAAGAGAGTGTTTATATAGAGATCTCAATATAGACCTCCTAGGGAAATGCAAGGGACCCAAATTCAAATTTCAACTTGAATTATGGTCCAATTATAATCATCAACCAAGGAGGGGATGTATTAATCATAATATTGGGGAAAACAATTCCACATCCAGACCTGTGGACCTATTTTAAGTTTTAGAACCCCGCTAAGCTCTAGATTTGAAAGCAGGACCACCACCTGAGAGAGGTCAAGGTCTACCTCGACCTTGACCTCGACCTAGGTCAAGGAAAACCTCAACCTTGACCTAGGTCAACGTTGACCTCAATTCTGACCTAGGTCAGAATCAACCTCAACCCAGACCTGAGGTTTCAAGCTGGTCTCCTTGGGAAATCTGCAGGATTTCCAGTTCAACTGGGGACCTAGGAAGGTGAGAAAACACACCAGAATGCTGGATAGAGGCACAAAGGCCAAAGAGTTGGTATGATGAATATTTAGGAGAGCCAATACATAGGTTCTACCTAAAAATGGAGTCATAGAAAGGGAGATTAAGGAGGACCCAAAGGA
Organism: Thuja plicata; assembly: GCA_018584345.1. Lineage (NCBI taxonomy): Eukaryota > Viridiplantae > Streptophyta > Pinopsida > Cupressales > Cupressaceae > Thuja > Thuja plicata. The sequence goes on from MU224267.1 coordinate 2,701,188, forward strand.
TCCTGACCCTAATTTCACCTAGAAATGCATAATAAAGTGCATGTGCATCCTAAATGCAAATATAATATGAAAATGTTCTAAATGAGGGTGCTAAACCTACCAAAATGGAAGTTCTTCCATTTTAAGATGATAAATTTAGCCCCCACTTTAGCTTATGTATGACACTACATGAATATGCAAGCTAAAGTAAGAAAACATTATAAAGTAAAAAGGATATAGCCAAGTCCTCAATGTGGAGATCCTGCAAGAAACTGTTAGTATCCCCAACCTGTAGTACACAAGGTTAATGAAAATCCATAAAGCACCTAAGCCTTACTAAGATGGTTTTTAGAAGTGCATAGATCCCCTTATGCCCCCTATTTCAATTTACTAATTCTGAAAGGTGAAACAAGGTAATAAATTAGATCTATACACTGGATATGAAATTTATTTGAAAAGTCCTTTCCTAAACCATTTAGGGGGATTCAAAATATTCCTAAACTAATTTAAGAGGTTAGGTATCTAAATCAAAATTCCAACACCATTGATATCACTAAAAATGGAGCTACCAAACTCAAGCTATGATGAAAAGAGTGAATACCTATCTAAATGCATGTAAAGGGGAATTCAAATTTGACCTAAGTAAATTCAAATAAAACCCTAATTTGCAGCTATAAATAAGATGAAGAACACTTACCTTCTGATTCTTACCATTTGCAGAGCTTGGAAGCAAGGATAAAAATTTCAAAGAGAGAACTTTGAGTGAGTCACATGGAGGTCTTGAGAGAGTGGCCAGTAGACAACCACTGCCTGAGGTAGGTTCCTTGTTTTGATGTTTTTGATTGAGAAATTCCTATTTTTATAGGGAAGGTCGACCTTGACACAAAAAGGTCAACCCTGACCCAGTTATGTTAACCTTGACCCTTGAAGGTTGACCATAACTGGGAAGGTCCTATCCTTTCTGGGGATAAGGTTGACCCTGACCCAAGAAGGTTGACCCTGACCCAGAAAGGTTGACCTTGACCCAAAAAGGTTGACCTTGACCCAAAAAGTTTGACCTTGACCCGAAAAGGTTGACCTTGACTAGGTCAAGCGAGTATTGTAGTTGTTTGATGATAGATTATTGATATGATGTTTGTGTTGACATGATCTTTTCCGTCTCTGAGAGCACCCCTTTGGAGGGCTTTTACTGACTATCAAAGAGAACTTGTCCGAGCTACAGAAAGAGGAGATACAACTATTGAGAGATGTGGGATTGTACTGGGTAGAATTCCTACCATAGATGAGGTTCCATCGGTCCATGATATCAGCCATGATAGAGAGGTGGGATGAGGACACTTGTTCCTTCCATCTTCCACCAGGAGATATCACGATCACATTGGAGGATGTATACAGAATCCTACGACTTCCAGTATGAGGAGAGCCTATTAGACCAAGAATGCAATAGGGTCCTCTCGATGTGTTTTCAGATGGGGAGTATTGTTTGGGATGAGTACTGCAGATGAGGACCCGGTCAGGTCAAATCACTCTATCAGTCATACTAGTAGGTCTGACACCCTTGGTATGGAGAATGATGCTATGTATACTCTCTTTGGTTGTAATACCCAACACAAAGGGTACAATTTTCTTAGCACCATTCACCCATCTTGTACGTAGGATGGAGAATGATAGGATTGTTTTCTTATGGGGCCGCAACATGCTTGCCCATCTTTACCATGAGTTGATTCAGTTAGTGAGATTTTAGTGAGAGAGACTTACAGTGTGTACCTTGCTACAGGTTTGGATGTTTGAGCATTAAACATGTACTCAACCATAGGGTGTTCCAGTGATGGTAGATGTGAGTACACCAAGAGCCTTTGCATATCTACTATCAGATGTCTGGCAGTACAGAGATAGCCTCTTTTGGAGGGTACGCTTTGACCATATACCAAGTATTGATGTGATATGGAGACCATACTATCAGATGAAAGGATGCCCAAATACTCGACACTAGTTGAGACACTCCCAGCGGCACAAGTTTCTAGAGGGTCCTACCATTCATGCATTGATGCCATATTATTATGATAGAGTGATGAGATAGTTTGGCTTGACACAGGGGGTCCCCTGGACAGTACCTCGGTACAAATTTCCAATGAGATATTATCAGAGACCCGACGCCATACGCTGACCCACAATAGAAGATATTATAGATAGCAAGATAGATGAAACCAAGGATATAGAGGTAGATCCCAATGTATCCCACTCAAGTGTGAGTATAGATTATATTAGATATAGGAGTCTACATGGGACCCACCCCATCTTCCCTAATGACTACCCTACAAGTGATCCAGGTCTTTCAGAGAGGATGTACCAAGGTGGTGACCTACCAGAGGAGGAGGAGGGGGATCATAGAGATGAGGAGGATCCCATCCCTAGGGGAGTTCCCATGGAGGAGGAGAGGGCATAGGAGAGAGTAGAAGAGAGAGAAGATGAAAGAGCATATGAGAGATCAGAGGATGTGCCCCCAGATGGTAGTACAGGTGCAGGTGATCAGGTGATCCATGTTGTACCATTGAGATCACGATGAACTCCTCATGCACATATAGAGACACCACCACCTAGACCTAGACATAGCGAGTGAGGATAGGGTATTCAATCCATTCCTCCACCATCTAGATCTTTTGGTGACACCCAGGAGGAAGCTCCAGGTATCGTACATGTAATTTTGATTAGAATATTTCAAGTAAATGTTTTTTTCTAGAAGAGTTACTAAAAGATAAATATGTTTGAATTATGCAGCTAGCATAACAAAGTGGAGGAGCTTTGTATCTGAGGTTCTGAAGGATACATGTATATCCTATCGACTACTAGCTAGCGAGCAAGAGTCCCTTATCGGACAGAGAGATCCCGATAGACATGCATATATTTTTGCATGCGTCTAGCTAGAGCTAAGGTTATGCAAAGAAATAGAAGAGAAATTGATGATTGTCCTACAAAGAGCTCATGAGCACAACTATGAGATGAGCATATCAAGGAGTCACACACGGACTACCATACCAAGACCTTCAGCCTCACATCATAGAGCAGAAAGAGTTGGGAGCCACCAACCCTTAGAGCGTAGAGATAGAGATTGATAGCCATGGCATATGTGCCCTATATGTACCAAACTCATGGAAGTTTATAGATATATGAAAAAAAAAATTCCTTCCCAGTTAGTTCTATGATTGATTACTTGTTCTTTTCATCAATACACAAAAACTTAACATAAAGAAAGAATGAATTTATGTATGCATATATTCAAATCACATAACCTACAAAACATACATAACTATTCTATAGGGAATACATAAATACACAAAAAATTGATGTCTTAGGGATAATAACATTTAAGATGCATGATATTTATAGGTTCCTTAAGGGGAACACCATTCATATCAGCAATCTTATAAGCACCTGAAGTAAAATCCTCAATTACCTCAAAAGTTCCAAGCCAATTAGGGATAAATTTCCCTTTTTCACCAGGTAAAGCATTCACATTCCTTTGATTTTCATATAAGATAAAATCACCTACCAAAAATGATCGTTCAATCACCTTATGATTATACTATTTTTGAAGTGATTTATGATAAGCCTTAATATGCTCCAAAGCATTTATTCATTTTTCATCCAACATTTCTAATTCTTGTAATCGTTGTTCCCAGAAAGTATCCTTATCAATTATCCCATGGAATGAAATGCGTAAAGAAGGTATTTCTAATTCTAATGGCATAATAGCATCAGTACCATAAACAAGATTATAAGGAGAAGTACCTGTGGCAATGCGGACACTAGTCCTATAAGCCCATAAAGTGTAAGTAAGTTGAGTATGCTAGTCTTTCGCATGCTTATTGACTATTTTCCTTAAGATTTGTTCAATAAATTTGTTTGATACTTCGGCTTGACCATTAGATTGAGGATAGTAGGGAGTAGAAAATCTATGTTGAATATGATATTTCTCTAAGAATTTTTTGACTTCTTTATTCTTGAAAGAAGTGTCATTATCCAAAACTATCGTTGAAGGAATACCAAATCGTGCTATAATATGATTAAGAATAAAATCACAAATAACATCTGTAGTAGTAGAATGGAGCGAAATAGCCTCTACCCACTTTTTAAAGTAATCTGTAGTTGTGAGGATGTATGTATGTCCTTGAGAAGAAGCTGGTGAGATTTTTCCAATAAGATCAAAACCCCAAATACTAAAAGGCCACAGAGCAACTTGATTACGAATCTCACGAGTAGGAGCATGAATTAAGTTACCATGTTGCTGACACTTAGGACACTTCTTAACAATTGTAAAATAATCTTTTTCCATTATTTTCCAATAATATCCCATTCTAAGAAGTTTATTAACTAAAGATTTCCCACCAAAATGTCCCCCACAAGAACTAGAATGGGCTTCTGCTAAAGCTATCAAAACTTTGGTTCTACCAAGACATCTTAATAGAAAACCATGATAAGAACATTTATAAAGTGTATCACCCAAAATGATATAACATGCTGCAAGCTTCCTAATATGATTACACAAGTTCCTTGTTGATTCAGGAAATGTATTGTCTTTCAAAAAATGAAAGATATGTGAATATCATTCATCCAAATGCAAGTTAAAACAATCAGTAGTAACCTTATTATAAATTGCAAGGTGTTTAAGAGTGTGTATAGTAAATTGAAAGTCTTTGGCATTGTTCTTGAGGAAAACCAAGGAAGCTACACTTGCCATGGCGTCTACATGTTGATTATCTTTCCTAGGTAAAGTCTGAATCGTATAAGAAGAAAATTGTAAAATAATATCAAGAGCCAATTCTTTATATTGTGTCATTTTATCAGTCTTAGTCTGATAACCCCCTTTGATTTTTTCAATAATCAATTGTGAATCCCCATAGATTTCCAAGTTTTTAATATGAAGGGATGAAGTTTCTCATAAGCCAACTACAAGAGCTTCATATTCTGCAATATTATCGGTTCAAGGAAAGGTCAATTTATATGACAGAGCGATTGGTTTCTTTGTAGGAGGGACCAAGATAATTCCTACACCAGAGTCTTTCTTGTATCTAGAACCATCAAAATATAATTCCCAAACATCTTCTTGCTTAGTAGATAAAATATTCTCATCAAGGAATTCTATTGAGGTAATGCTTGTATTAGAATGAGGACAAGGAGCTTCAGCTAGATAATTAGTTAAGGCTTATCCTTTAATTGACTTTTGAAGAATGAAATTAAGATCAAATTCTGTAAATAACATCACCCACTTAGCCAGATGACCAGAGAGATCTATTTTTAAGAAAAGGTGTTTGAGAGGATCAAATTTAACAATCACATTAACCTCAATGTTCAATAGATAATGCCTGAGTTTTTGACAAGCATAAACTAAAGCCAAGAATTGTCTTTCTAAATCAGTATATCTTGTTTCATAGTCAAGTAAAGTCTGACTGATGTAGTATACCGGTCTTTCCTTATCTTTGCTATCATGTTGAGTCAACAATGCACTCACAACATGGGAAGTACCAGAAGTATATAGATAGAAGGGTTTATTAAATTGATAAGGTTGCAAAATAGGAGGATTAGCAAGATACTCCTTAAATTTCTCAAAGGATTGTTTACATTCTTGGTTCCAAGAACAAGTGGTATCTTTTATAAGAAAGGAGGTGAAAGGAATAGTTCTATTAGCTAAGTTAGAAACAAAGTGATGAATAGCTTGTATTTGTCCTTGGAAACTACGTAATTGAGAAATATTCATAGGAGGAGGCATGCTAACAATAGCATCAATATTTTCAATATCGACCTCTATGCCTTTCTTAGAGATTATAAATCCTAATAATTTACTAGAATCAACTCCAAAAGCACATTTCTTAGGATTTAATCTCACATTATAACTCCTAATTCTTTCAAATATTTGCCTTAAAATAAACATATGGTCCTCTCTTTGTATATATTTTTCCAAGATGTCATCTACATAATCTTCTAGAATCTTATGGATGTAATCATGAAAAATTCAAGGTCATAGCACGTTGATAATTTGCTCCCGCATTTTGTAATCCAAAAGGCATCATGACCCAAAAAAATGTTCCCCAAGGTGTGATAAATGCAGTCTTAAGTTGGTCTTCAATAGGAATAAAGATTTGATTATAACCTAAAAACCCATCCATAAAAGATAACAAAGCATGACCCGCTATTGAATCCACAATCATATCAATATTGGGTAAGGGGAAATCATCTTTTAAGGATACTTTATTTAAATCTAAAAAATCAGTGCACATCCTTATCTTATTTTATCCTTTAGAAATAGCTACAATATTAGAAATCCATTCAGAGTAATCAATAGCATGGATGAACCCAACACCTAATAATTTTTCAATTTCAACTTTAACTAACAACGCAATGCCCTAATTCATCTTTTGGATTTTTTGTTTCACACGTTTGACATTAGGTTTAAGAACAATATTTTGAGTAACAATCTTAGGATCTATACCTGGCATATCTGAATATGTCCAAGAAAATATATCCTTATATTCAAGCAAGAGGGAAACCAATTGATCATGTTCATCTTGGCTCAAACATTTCCCCACTTTGATTTTTTTTTCAGAGTCATTCTCATCCATTTGAACTTCCGTAGTATCAGTTATTAATAAATTACTTTGCATGAGAGAGTCCATTAGGAAAGGAGAAATATCTTGTTCATCACATTCTCCAAAATAGGCTTTATTATTCAAAAAATAAGGCTTTCTCCTTTTATGATGAAACATAGGTAGATATTGATAAGCTCCTAAAAATTAGCTAGGGCTTCATCCTCAAGAAAAATATCCAAACTAGGTTTTTGATCCATGTCAAGGAGAAGCAGATTAACCAATTTTAAATGTCCACCATAGATATGATTGACTTTAAGAGGAAAAGCTGATGGTTGTTTATAAGGATTAAATCCTATCCCATAAGTATAATCATAAACTTCATTGTCCAAGGGCACTTGTATACCTTGTTCATATTTTCCACATCCTTTCCCATTGAATCCTAATTTCCTAACTAGATGATAAACAGAACCATATCTATCAGCCATATCAGATTAAGTTAAAGGAGTGGCATATGTCACAATTTCATAACAATCTAGTTTTATTGTCTCAATTTTTTCTTCAAGGGAAGCAGCAACAAAGTTACTTTTTAATTCCCCAGAAAGTGGAGAAGGAATAAAAACTTGTTTTTAAAACCCATTTTGTTCCTTCATGAACTCTAGATCAGAAACTTTGTATTCTCCCATAAAAGAAGGATTAAAATCCAATGTTCCCCAATCATCTTCGGTTAAAGAAGAGGATAGAGCTTCAACTTGTTTAACTTCAGGTGGTTTCTCAAGTTCCTTACTTGGTTGTATAGGTTTGGAAATCATAGCATATTTTGTATTTAAGAAAGGATTTGGTGCATCATCTGCATGTAGTGTATACATCAGATTGTTATAAATGAACCTAACCTTGCGATGAAGAGGAGAAGGAATCACATGCATAGTATGTAACCAAGGTCTTCCTAACAAAAGGTTATAATTGAGAGGTCTAGGCATAACATGAATAGGTGTGTTAAGAAGAACTGGACCAACCTTAATAGGTAGTGTAATAATACCCAAATTTTTCTTTGCAATGTTATCAAATCCATGAATAGGGATATTACCTGGTTGAATGGTTATAAGATCAGCTTTAATAGCCTTAAGCATATCCATGATACAAACATTATGCCCAGATCCATTTTCAATTAATGTTCTATGAATGATACTCTGATTAATAGAAACAAAAACCATAAGAGCATCATATTGATTATGCACCTCAACAGAAGGTAAATCATCATCACTGAACACACTAGGAGGTATAGAAGGTATAGTATGCATGCACTCCAAAAATGAATTAATATTCTCTTGGTTAGGGGGCAGAGCTAGAAGAGTAGATAAAGCTTTTTTTAATGCCTCATGATATGTAGGAGAAGTTTGAAGTAATCCCATAAAGATATCTTAGCTAGAGTAGCACGTAATTTCTCAACTAAGTCATACTCCTTAAAGGAAGAAGGTAACCTAGGTGCTTGGGGAATCACGGGTTGAGAAGGAGGTAAAGAAGCTCAGACTATAGGTTGAGGATTATTTCATGTGTGATAAGCATGTGAAATGGAATCTATATTATCAAAGAAATCCAAAGGATCTCTAGGCTTACCCTTAATAGTTATTTGAGAACATCCTTTTACTGTCATCAAAGGTTTAGGGAATAACATTCTAGGTGCCTCAATGTTGCAAATAGTAGAACATGAAGGTAACCATGCACACATCGTATGGTAAAGGTCAATTGGAGAAGTTGTGGAGTAGGATGAAATAGGAATAGGATCCATGGAGATCCCATTCGAACCATTTTTATTCTCACTTCCATGTACCTCATTAAGGGATCTATTCTCTTGTACCATAAAATCCTCATCAAATTATTCAAAACAAGAGTCATACATGTTCAACACACAATAAAATTACAAGCATGTAAATGTTATTGTGTTTTTTTTTTAAAGAAATTTTATAATTTTTATGTATTTTTGGAATATAAATGCAAGAGCATAAAAGAAAACCTACTTCTATATGAATTCAAGATATAATATGATATGTAAATCTAACACCAAAGAGAAAGAGTTGTTTATCATGGGTTCACCAAAATGTAAGGTGTAAATTTGGATGATCTCCTAAATAGAGTTTGCACAATAGAGATTTGTATATAAAAGAGACCTATGCCATAATTTAACCATTTACATTTAATTTTCATTTGATAATGGATATATATTTGGAAATGAAAGAAAAGATTAATGGAATAAAATACCTACCTCACATCATAACAGATCTGAAAATGTCATTTTATGAATCTTGTGTTGAGTTTCTAGAAAATCTGAGACCGGATCTAGAATGGAAATGCAAAGATGAACAAAACCCAGAAATCTTTTTCTATTCTGACATAGTTCTGATTTGTACCCTCAAGTCAATGTCACCATTGACCCAGAATTTCTGATTCCAACCTAGGGAACAATTGACCTAAAAAATTTTCAATAGGAATTCTATTTTTAGATCCTGAAAGTTTGCCAAAAAGGGTATCCGGATCTGTGCTCTAATACACTGTTTCCAAACCTGTAACTCCCAAAACAGCACCTGCAAATATCTGTAAAAGAGGGGTTTTGGGGTGGCTATATAGGGTTTTTCCTTATTCAAACCCCCTTTTTCTGATCTCCACCTCCACGAATAGCCGGATATAGTAGAATGTATGTGTGTGTGTTGCTCTTGGAAAGAGCTTTGAATGTGTGATGTCAAGATCTAATCCTCTAGATTAAAACCCTAACATGAATTGAAAATGAGAAAGCAATGCATAAATTTGAATATGATAAAGAAAGCATACCAAGCCCCCAAGGCTAAATTATTCCTACCAAACTCACAATCCATAGTTTCTACCCCATGATAGTATCTTTTGAATGCTTGAAGGTTGAAAATGGTGGATCCAAGAAGAAGGAAGGAAGGAATAAGTCTCTCCTGCTCCAAAGAAGATCCACAATGGTTTGTACACAAAAATACTTGTATGTATAAATGGATCATCATATTTTTTCCTTCTATATCATCCTCTTAATTTCTTGCATCCTCATCATGTCATAATCATAATTGCATCATATCATCTTACGATTCTCTTTCATGTCAAAATGAAGTCAAAATAGAGTGTTTATATAGAGATCTCAATATAGACCTCCTAGGGCAATGCAAGGGACCCAAATTCAAATTTAACATTGAATTATGGTCCAATTACAATCACCAACCAAGGAGGGGATGTATTAATCTGAATATCAGGGAAAACACTTCTGCATCTGGACCCAGTGACCTATTTTAAGTTTTAGAACCCCGATGAGCTCCACATTTGAAAGCGGGGACCACCACCTGACAGAGGGCAAGGTCAACCTTGACCTTGACCTAGGTCAAGGAAGACCTCAACCTTGACCTAGGTCAAGGTCAACCTTGATTCTGACCTAGGTCAGAATCAACCTCAACCCAGACCTGAGGTTTCAGGCTGGTCTCCTTGGGAAATCTGTAGGATTCCCAGGTCAACCAGGGACCCATGAAGGTGAGAAAACACACCAGAATGCTAGATAGAGGCACAAAGGCCAAAGATTGGGTATGATGAATATTTAGGAGAGAAAATACATAGGTTATACCTAAAAATGGAGTCATAGAAAGGGATATTAAGGAGGACCCAAAGGATCCTAACCCTAATTTCACCTAGAAATGTAGAATCAAGTGCATGTGCATCCTAAATGCAAATCTAATATGAAAATGTATTAAATGAGGGTGCTAAACCTACGAAAATGGAATTGCTTCCATTTTAAGATGATACATATACTAATGATAAATATGATCCTTTAGGGTTATCAATCTCCCCCTTTGGCATTAGTATCAAAAACTGATGTGGGCAAACTAAAATATGTATATACACCAAGTGTATACCTTGTCAATGACTCCCCCTATGTGCATGCCTCAGTATGTACATGTTTCTACATTTTTTAATTCCCTCTTTGGTCTTTGACATGTTTTTCCCTTTTGTACATTTTTTTCCCCTTTTGATGTATACATATAATATCCCCCTTTATACATATAGTTTCCCCCTTTCACATATAATTTCCCCCTTTTTTGAAATTAATGACAAAGGTGTAATACTTATAGCTCGTCAAGTATGTGGGAATGGTATTTTAGAAAGTTTGTCATTATCTTCTCCCATTTCTCTTGGAGGTGTTCTAGGGTCATGTACTCCAATGTGAGTCTGGTGTGCATGTCATATATATTCTTTGTAATAGACATCTCTGGGGTGGAAATCAATGATTTTTCCAAAGTCATATGTTTTAATAGAAGTGTGAGATTCAGGAGTAACATAGCCTACAACTTGATTACTTCATCTCTGATTCTACTTTCAGTCTTTTGAAGTTCTAGTCTCAACTGTTTTGCTTCTACAATCTTCTCATAATGCAACTTGAATGCATTGTTGTCGGTCGTGAGACTCTGTGCACTAGCCTTAAGATCTCCATCTATTTTGGCTATCTTTTCACTATGCTTGGTAGTGAACTGTTCTATTGTGCACAACTTTTGAACTAGTTTAACTACTTCTGATAATATAGGTTCCATTGTAGTTACTAATTTAGAAAGTTTTACCTTATTTTCTTCCACTTCTTGGCTGATTTTCTTGGTTAATTTGTATTGACACTTCTGCTCAGCATATTTCTCGATGAATTTGTCTGCATCTACATTCTTTGATGTAATGGTGTCAGTGAGTGCTTCTAATTGATCAAGTAATGGAGATTTTTGATCAATGTTAGTGTCAAGAAAAATCTAAAATAATATTTCTTTGGTTCTTTCTACGCCTTGTGAGCTCTTGTGCTCCTTCCTAAGCTTGTCATGTATTTCCTTTCTTTTACAGAGTTCTCCATATTTAAAAAGTGACTCTGGATCCAATGTTCTAGGATCACAGTCTGGTATATCAATAATTTCATCTAATGTTACCGGTGATTTTCTCTTCTTCTTCTTCTTTGAAATAGTAGTGGAAGTAGGGGTATGTAGAACTATGGCTAGTTCATGGTCTTTCTCTTTCTTCGGTGATTGTGTGGGAGGTGTGGTGACTTTTGTGTGCTACTTGGTATTGACCTATTGTTCGATAGTGGACGTCTCCACATCAACCTTGTCTATATCTATAGCCTTTTCACCTTTAGTGTTCTTGTTGGTGGCATCACTCAGTTTATCCTCTCCACTTACGTCTTTCTTCTCTTCATTTGTATCTGTCTACTTCTCTTGTTCATCACCTATGTCTATTAGTATGTTTGCATCAGGTTCAGGAATCTTCTCCTTTTCTTCTGAAATGATATTGATAGCTTGTATCAATAGAGGCATTTGACGTGGTATATTTACCTATACAACATCCATTTTATCCATTTCCTTTTCTTGCTCGGCGGTATCAGTTACATCTTCATCTTTCTTGGGCTCATCATCAGAATCAATAAGTGTTATATCTTTGATTATGACTTATGTTGTTTCCCCTAATGATTGTAGTATTTGAGGTACATCATCCATGGCTTTGGTTACCTCTTTTGTCAGTTCAACTGGATTGATGTCCTCGGTGTCATTTATGAAGATGTGTTTTGGGCTCGGTGTGGCCTCCTCATACTGAGGTGTCTTGGTAAGAGCCAGTACCTTCTCAGGGCTTGATGTATTCTCCTTAGGTGGATTGAATATTTCATTCCAAGTTTCATTTCTTTCTTTGTCAAGCTCTATTAAACTACCCTCTAGTACTTTGTAAGCTCTTGTCTTAGCTTAAAATTTCTTTGCATGCTTCTTCATCATGTCATCAATTTATTCAACTTTTGACTCTGGTGGCATGATTGTAACGAGGGATCTTTCCCTTATCTATTTCTTTGTATGCAAGGAATATGTCCATCTTGCTGATATTCTTTCATTAAGCTCTTGTGGCATCATCCTATTAAATTGTATAGGTACACATTTGAATCCATCATTTCTTTAATGATGGATTCTTCTATCTTATTCTGATCCTTGAGTTTCAGAGTTAGCCATTGTCTAACCTTAGGAATTGATATGCTACCTGATTTGATGATTGATGCAGCAATCTCATTAATTGTCTTAGGAATTTTGTTCTTTGTAGGTTGGAGTGTTTTTTCACTCTCATCCTATTCAATGTCATCCTTATCCTCTTTTCCTCTAATGTATTTTCTTCTTTTCCTCAGTGCATTTTGCCCAGTTTGAGGCTTTATCTTATAAGTCCTCTCTGTACCTTTCTTAACTGGTGGTGAGTTATCACCTTTTGTAGTCTGACTCCTAGTTCTTGATGCAACAATAGTTCTTGGTTTCTTTACTGGTGGTGCATCTGATTCAGTTGACTTAGAGTCACTCAATTATTCACCTTCACCGATGGGTGACTGTCCCTTGGTGTCATATTTTTGTTATGATTCTTTAGCATTAACCAACAGTTTCTTCTCAAGTGTTTTTACCATTTTAGTCTTATTTCTGTCAATTTTCTTTACTACTAATCTTATTTTGATTCTAGTCCTAGCTTCTTCATATGTGCCAAATCTTGGTAATGATTTGTCCACTACTTCATTTAGTAAGGCTTTAATAGAATTTGTGGCTTGATCAATGTTGATCTCATAATCAAGTGGTGGTAACCATGTTGTCCTTGGTATAGATGGTTTTATTAAAGTGGTGTCAGTATCCACTATGAAACATCTATCATCCTTATACTGTTCCACCAGTTGTTTGAGTATTCTCATTATTTTATGCATTCTGTCCTTGAAGGTAGTGAAGTATGCATCTAGGAATGATGTAAAATTGTCCCCTCATGACTTAATATATTCACTAATTTGTATAGTGATTGGTCGATTTGTGTCCCAATTGAGATTACCGATAGATGGGAAGAAATTCTGAAAGTAGAAAAATGTGCACATGAGGAGTGAACAAAACTTACATGAATTAGATCTAGCTGACCTAATATTCCTCATTTTCTCCTCCAATTACTTCATTAGAAGCTCGGATAAGTCCAATTATAATCCTTTCTTCATAATCTTATAGGTAGTGTCAATGGATCTGCATGCTATGTTGTTCAATAGGCTGGCTTGGAATACCTTGTATCCCAGTACACATGCACCAAATGTCATCTCTAGATCAGTGATGGAGTTAACCTTTAAACCTCTATCATCCCATACTACACCTATCATCTTTTCAATCTTGTGACGAGAAGAATGTTTAAGGGATTTTTCCTTTTCGGTTACTGGATGACTAGTTACTACATGAATTACATCCTTAGTGATTGGTTTTGGTTCATCCAACCAAATTTTCCTATCATGTACTCGACTGAGTACTATCCGCATCCACTCATTTTTTAACTCTTTTGGAAACATTAGGGCATTTGTTAACCCTTTCACCTCAATATGTTTATGTTCATCTTTTAGGTTTCCATCTGTACAAAGCTTCTTGTAAGCTTCTTCAACTTCAAGATCTCTGATTTCTACAACCTTGCAATAGATATATGCTTGGATGTCTTCAACTAGAAAAACCCTAGGAGGTATACTTGAGAATGCTCCTTGGTCATCTAGTTGTGAAGAAACCTCTAGGAAAAATTTATACTTGGGCTCTTCACAAGTTGTATTCTTGATCAGATTGACCTTCTTGTCCTTAGTATTCTTGATCTTTGTGTCATGCCCAAAATTTGGGCAAAAACACACAATCAAAAATTTTAAAAAACATAATCTTAAGGGTTAACTAAACTACCTCAATGGTAGAAAGTGCACACAAAATTATGTAGAGGAAAAACAATAATCCAGAAAGGTCAACCAAGGAGGAATAGCTTTCAGAGCTGTCCTATAGGGATCCCTAAGCTACAACTTTGATCATCCCAAATTTTGATACTTGGTCTCTTCATAGGTTTTATTCTTGATCAGATTGACCTTCTTGTCCTTAGTATTCTTGATCTTTGCAACTCGTGATGTGGTTTCCATTTTTTGTAGAATTAGGGCATTCTTTGTAAATGATCTATTTTCTCAGTGAGTCTTAGATACTCACTGGATCTTGGTTGTAGATGTTGGGAATCTGTCAGAGTAGCCGTGAATGTGCTTGTGAATGTCTCAACAATCTGGTCGCTCTTCTTTTCTCTATTCTTTTCTCTACTTTTCTCTCTTAAGCACTTGAAGAATAAATGAGATTTTCATCGCCCTTTTATAGATGATTCTGTAAGTGGTGCATTAAATTCTTCACCTACTTCTTGGTGGTCAAAGACAGAGTCACTCGGTCATCATGCAAACTTCTTGGCTCGAGGTAAGTGTCAACTCAATTAAATTTTCACATGTTCACCGATGATGCTCAGTATGTAGCAAAGACTTGATTGTCTTTATACATGATTACCAATGATGCTCGGTTTACATTAATAGCTTGGTTTCTTTTGTATGTACACTGATGATTCTCAGTATGTATTGACCGACGAGATTGGATTCACAAATTCATAACAAGTAATACCATAGTGCATCTCCATTCATGCTAATTTGGCATATTATCAATGTATATTGGAACTGATGTAAGCTATAGCTTTATATAGTGAAACTCCATACTTGTTTTTCTTAAGTGGGGGTAGTGATATCACCAGATCCATTGGATGAGGTGTCACCAACTATGGTGCTTGGTCCAACATCATCTTTGCTTGTAGCTTTCCTCCACATTTTATTTCTCATTCTCTTTATTTCTTCAATGGTATTTCCATTAGAAAAAGTGTCTGACTCTGTCACTCAGTCTCTACAGTCCTTTCTTAGGTGACTGACCTTATGACAGTGTAAGCATGCCATTCCAAAGTTAATCTAGTTCCTAGACCTTCGTATCCATTTCCTGATGTATTTTTCAGCTATGTGTCCATATCTACCACATGATGTGAAATTTACCCATGTGTTTTAATCCCAAACATATGAGTTACCAACTCTTCTCGGTTGATAAGCATTTTCTTGTTCTTTTGGTTTCCATGCTTGCTTTTTATTTTTCCTACATTCATGAGAGATGTGTCCATGCATTTTGCAAGTAGAACAATATTTTTCCATGTAGGATTCCTTCTTTTTTTGGTTCATCTTAGATCTGCATTCATGTGCTTTGTGTCCATGCTTGTTACAGATATAACATTTACTTATGAATATAGAAGTGGATTTAGGAATACCTTTTTCTTTTCTCCTGCAAACATTTGATGTGTGGCCTAGTTTTCCATAGTGACTGCATGACTTCTTCTTTGTTCTTGGATTTATGTAGACATCTTTGTGATCACCTTAGTTTTCTGATTCTCCATGCTCGGTATACCCTAGACTGGTATTGTTGTTGAGTCTTCTTTGTCCATTCAGGAAATCATCCATTCTTTTTGTACTCTCTTCAGCTTTCTTGATCATACCATTATGTTGTTGTTGAATCCTTACTTCATACTTTAATTTCTCATTTTCTTCTCTTAGTTCACCAATAGCCTCCAATTTTCCATTGAGTTCTATGTTCACTCAGTTTGCCTCATGACTCATAAGAACTATTTGATTGGTGATCTCGTGATGGTGTTCAGTAAGTATTTGTATTTCAGTTTCTCTCTCTCTTGCAACTTCTTAGTGATCTTCCTCCTGTCATAAATAGCTAGTGTTCTTTCTTGTTCAGCTTGTATAACATTATTCATAACATCAATCATCCTTACCATATGTGTCTCTTGACTGATTTGTAGTACCTTTACTTGTTCAGTCAGATGTTGATTGATTTCATTCAAACTTGTAATGCTTCCTTCATATGCGTCTGATGTATTGCTAGATGTAGATCTTCATGACTCAAACAAATCAGGTATCTCTTCTTCATGATAGTTTGTTTCATTGTAGCGAGATGCCATAACTTTTATTTCATCTGGTATCTCTCTCATCTTGATTCTTTCTTATTTATATTACTCATAGAAGATATGTATCTATAACTTCTGATTCTCAATATTCTTATCAAGCTTATACATTTCCATTGTATGATATTTTCTCTCAAGTGATTTAAACTTTTCCAAATAAGAGATCTAGCTCTGATAGCAATTTTTGGAATAATGGAATGGTGTGTACTAAGAGGGGAGGGGTGAATCAATACCCTTTAAAACTTTTTATCAATTAACCCTTAATGATCTTTCCTCACATTACCGACCATATTGCTTTTATACCTTATGCATGTAATACCAAAACATAAACTTAATTGCATATAAACATTCATGAAAAGTAGTTACACATGACACAAGAATTGGTAACATAGAAAACCCTTGTTAGAAGGTTAAAACTATGATGGGGATGAAACCCACAAAGCTTCACTATCTGTAGACTAGAACGTGCTAGTTAAGGCTACAAGTGTGATCACTTATGATGATTTACCCTATTAGGAGTAACATTTTAGACTAGTTAGGTCTACTCAGTTAAGAGATTTAGCAACACTGTTAAGTGTGCACTCAGTTAAGAGATTTACAATAAGACTGTTAAGTCCACCTTCTCAAAGGATTTCTTCTATTTGCTACAATTCTTAGAGAGTAGTCAAAAATACTTGTTGACCTGATGGTATGCAATCTTGAATTTTTGAATACAGATCATTTAAGTTCACAATATATATGTATCACCTATAGTGATTGATTAATACCTATGTTCTTCTCGGTAGCCTTGAATCTTGTTCTTCATAACTGAATTCTATCTTTTGTGTCCTTCTGCATGAAACTCTATTTTTGATCCATAGATGTCTACTGTGGCTACAATCCTCATGTTCTGATTAATTACTATATCTATTTATACAATGTATTGACCTATTTAGGTTTCAAGATTTACAATAAAAACTCTATGATCAAAGGTTTACAACTTGACCTTGATCTCCTAGTTTGCATGTTTACAATCAGTTATACTGATTAAATAATTACATATGCTTTAATTTTTCCTCAAGAAATGGTTTTATAGCTAAGCATAGAGCTAATTATAAAACTGAAGTGTTTTATCTGAAGTGTAACTCAGATCCATATTTCTTGGAAATAAAATTGTCTCTTGATAGATTGGTGCTCGGGTTTCTCTGTAGTATTTTCTTGGTGAAGTCTCTGAACTGTCTGTTGGTTTACTCTGTAAACTATGTTCTCGGTTTACACTATAAACTGTCTACCATTGATAGTGCATATCATTGTTCACTTTGCACTTAAAATTTTTAGAAACCATTGCACTTGTCTGTTTTTGGTGTCCTCTGCACTTGACTATTTCGGTGTCCATTTTTCTTGACTGAATGCTATCACTCAGTGATCATGTTACCGATAGTCCAAAAAAAAATTCCTTGTATACTAATGAAAAATATGATCCTTTATAATTATCCTGTCACACAATTTTCCATTAATTATGACAACAAAGTAGTTTATTTTGTGAAATTGCAGATATACATGAAGGTTCAATATGATGTATGGGGTTGAAATAGGTTTTAACTATTCTAAATGTTCCTTTTCCAGTACTTCACAAATAGTATATCATTGTTTTGGTCTCTTTATTAAGATCATTGTCAGAAAAACTGTCCTAAAATAGTCACAGTCACAGTCAGAAAGTTTTCATTGGTTATTTGAAGTTGTCTCACATTTTTTATTCACTTTAAAATCCATGTAATTGATAACCTTTGGATCCCCATTATGATCTATGTTGAAGGTGATCAAAGACAAATCATATTAAGGTTTTGTAAATCTGACTTTCTTCAATGAGTTGGCCAAACTTGGTAGGTTGTTGTTACCAAACAAAAGTGTAATGAAGGAAGTTGTACTTCAAATCCACTAAATATTTTTATGTCTTTGTTCATAAAATTGGATTCATTGGGGTCTAGAACCAAAATCTCATGGTTTTTTAAGGAGAAATGACACCATGTATGGATGTGTAAAGTTGTAGGGTTGAAACATTTTTTTATTGTTTCAACGAAGTCCGATTGAAATTCTGATGAGAGGTCATCGAAAAAATGCCCCGAATGTACTACTGCTATATTGTATTCAAATGTAATTGTCCATTATTATTTGATCATTATTGAATAAATAAATTGATCATATCATTTTGTCTCTCTTGTTTGTGCTCTCTATTGAGATTCTAGATCTTGGCATTTCATTATTTTCCTTAGGCAAATTATTAAAAATAGGATAAAGGGGAATTGAAGGAAAATTTCCCAAATGAGGCAATTTATCAAAAACTTATCTATTCCTATTTCCTCCCAAGTTGTAGACACATATGTACCCACCAAGCAAGAGATTGATTCATTGAAAGGTGGAAGTGATAGATTCTTGGGCCAATGAACAATTTGCTAAAGTTAGTTTTTTTGTCTAGAGCCTATGATATTTATGAGGAGGCTAATAAGGTTGAGGTAGAGATGTCCACATTGGCCTACTATTAGAATCATGGTATACCCAAGTATGATAAGAAGATAGGGTTGTTTAAGGAAATAAGAAAATTGGTTGCAAAAGATATTTAACAAGTGGATTTCTTAGGGGTAGAAAGATTTTACTTTATTCAGAAGAGCATTGATAGTTTTGAATTCACAAGGGATGTTATGGTATAGATAAACACTGCATTTTTAAAGGATCACCCCCATGTATATCAAGCATACACCAATTTTGAGAACTTCATTTATCATCTTAAAATGGATGCACTCCATGTTGAGACCTTTTATCCCTCCCTACTAGGTTTTTTTGGTCCTAATTGAGACACTTTCATGCTTCCGTGGAGTTTCATGTGCTTATGTTCCTGTTCTACCCCTCTTTTCTACCTTTTCTCTCTATTTCTGAGACTTGGGTACATTTCCTGAGGTCTTGACCCTCTAGGTCAAGGTCAACCTCGACCCTGACCTAGGTCAGGGTCAACCTCGACCTTGAACCAGGGTCCAAGGTCCTTGGGGTTGGGTCCCAGTTTCATGGTTTCGTCAAAATTTCATCTTTTCCCTCTTTGGGGCCACTATTTATTGAGTTAAGTGTCAAATTCGAAAATTAATATTTGAGGTAGACCTTTGTCGAGCTCTGTGTAGGATTCCTAATTTATTATTTGAGATAATCCTTCCTCAAGTTTTGTGCCTAATGCTCAAATTAACTTTGGGGTTGGCCTTACCTCAAATTTTGTGACAAAGCTCTTAAATAATTATTTTTATTTGTTCCTTAAGGGTGGACCCCTTCTAGAGTTTTGTGTCAAGACCTTAATTTGATATCTTATCCATGTGCACCTCTCTAGATTTTTGTGCCATAGTTCCTTAATTATTCCTAGACCTTAATTTAATTTCCTCTCCATGTGCACCTCTCTAGAGTTTTGTGCCATGGACCCTTAATTATTGTTTTCTATGTTGGCCATTTCTAGGGTATAGGCCTAATTGGAATTTAATTCTCCTAGGTCAACCTCTCTAGAATTTTGTACACAAGATCACTATAAAATAAGGGTTTTCCACTCTCATTTGACACATATATATATCCTCGGAAATCCATTATTATCTACAAGTTATCAAGCAATCTCAAGCTCTCTAAAGCATTCAAGACTTCTACAAGCTTCATCTTGCATTCTCAATTTAGGTACATGAGCACATTTACTTCCATGGAGACATGAATTGGCATGGTAGATGAACTTCATACTCTTCTACAATGTTCAAACAAATTCAAGTATTTATCTTGGAGGATCCGGATTCGAATCTGCCACAAGGGTTTCTATACAAGCAAGATGAATTTGTTCATTTACTTTGTTTATCTCTGCAATTTCAATTCTATTATAAGGTTAATTCCATAACCAGGGTTTGACCAAGGAAAACCCCTCCCCCCCCAAAAAAAAAACCATTTTTCTTTTAGTTGCAGGTACAGAACTATGAATTACAGAGCAGAATCGGATACCCTTTTCGGCAAACTTTCGGGATCCACAAACAGATTTCTATCATAGAAGTGCAGGTCAAGGTTGACATAAAGGGGTGAAATTGCACCCCTGTATTTGGGTCAAGGTCAACCTAAGTCAGAAAAGAAAAATATTTCTATGTTTTTTAGATCTCACAGTTTCGGTTTAGGTTAGCGGAAATCAACAATTTCTGAAACTGTTTGACAAGGTTTTCAGCAGATTATTTTTCGGAGATAAGTACTTTTTATTTCTTTATTTCAATATTAGTCTTCTAGATTTAATTTTCAAATATTCTCAATTTATCTTTCCTAAAACCTCTCTTTGTAGAGGTGAGGGAGAAGTTAACCCAAGCCATTTATCTCCTTTGTATAGATCACGAATTGACACTTACCTTTGTGTTAATTGGGTCTCATTAGAGGATAAATCTTGGTATTCTTCCTCTCCTTTGTATAGAGTGTGTATCCATTTTCACCCTATACATTTTGGTGAGCCCAACAAGCTTACCCCTTGTCTTTTGTGGAATTAGATGCCCTATTGTGTTTTTGGTGTTCAATTTCCTTTTCATGATTATAGATTTCATTTGAATGCATTTGGATCTTTCTAGATCTATTTTCTATGCATTTATTTATTCATTATCATGTTGCACAAGTTTTTTCCAAACATCCTTCTATAACTTTTGGATTAAACAAAATATTCCTCTTACCTTACCATTGCATGGTGTTACACCTAGAAAGACTTTATTTAGTGTGTGTGATGTTGCTTTGTCTTCTCTTGTATTACCTTGTAAGCATATATTAGAGCAAGAAGATGACTTTAATCTTTACCTCCATCATATTTCTCTTTATGGAGATGAGTTAAGGATTTATGTTAATTCTTCTCCTCATATATGTATTTTCTATGATCCTACTTTAGAATATAATTTACCTTATTTCCCCCTTAGGGATCAAGCTTTAGTGATTTATGGTGCTCCTACAATATGATTTATTGATAGGGATGATAATCCTCCTATTTGGGATGAACCTTTGGATTTGTATGTTTATTACTCTCTTCCTCATGAAGCCATTGTGGATGATTCTGCTTTTTGGGATGAACCCTTGGATAAAGAAATTGGTTTATCCTCTCCTCGTGAAGAAGATTTGATACAAGAGGGTGATTTATTAATGGATGACATGTTCATACATGATGGTGATTCTTTTTCTAAAAAGACACTCTTCGTATGCAAACATTTTAGAGAAAGAAGAAGACATTATAGATGCTTTACCTCCATTTGGGATTCCTTCTAGTGATGAGGCATTAGTGTAGAATGATATTAATTCCCTTAATGCTCACCCTCTTAGTGATGATCTTATGGAGAATCAAGATCCTACCTCATCTCCTCCTAGGATGTCTTCTTTTCTTCCTTCTTGTGAATCTTCTTTTAGTGTTGAGACAACTAACATGGTTTATCTAAAACCCTTGTTGACTATCAAAGGTTGTCCTTGCATTACTATCAAAGGTAAACCTAAGGAGTCTTTAGAGTCTTTCAATGATCAAGATTCAATAGGTCACACCTATCCTATAAGGAATAACCCTCAACCTAATCTAGTGGTTCCTACTTATTTACCACCTTCTCAACCCATTCTTCCTCCTCTACCCCATCTTCCTAGAAAGGAGTATAATTTGATAAACCAATTGCACAATACCCCTGCTAAGATTATTTATGGGAGCTTCTTCAAACTTCACCTACCTACCATGAAGCCTTGAAAAAATATCTAGCAACTCTTCCCACTCCACCTCATAATCAAGAGAACATCAATGCCTTCTTATAGTGCATGCATGCTACCCCAGGTCCTCCTGACATTGTATTTACTCAAAAGGATTTACCTTCTAAAGAAGTACATAATCAATATGATGCTCTTATGGTTGTTGTTACTATCAATAAGAGTATCATTCATAGGACCTTGATTGATAATAGATCTGGGCTTAATATTTGTAGCATGGACATGCTCAAAGTGATTATAGCTGATCTTTCAACTATTCAACTTGGCAATGTTCCTATATGTGGCTTTGATAACATTGATAAGAAAAAATTGGGCATCATTAACTTACCTATAAAAGTAGGTCTGATCATCCTAAATAATTCTTTTCATGTTATGCCTGGACCTCTTAATTATAACCTCATTTTGGGTAGACCTCGGTTGCATGAGTTGCATGTTGTTCCTTCCAACCTTCACCGTAAAGTCAATTTTATTCACAACAACATGATGAATACACTTCATGCGGATGATGCGCCAAATCCTTGTTTGAATATTCAAACCCACAATACTTCTATTCCTAATTGTAATCCTTCTTCCTCTAATGCTCTTCCTAGAGATGATTAGGGAACCTTGGATTTTAATCCTACCTTTATTGGAGAGTATAAGGTTTCTGATCTTGATTTTATGAAGTAACAAAGAGAGTTTGAACAATGAGTGTTTGCTTCTACTTCTAATACCCTTCGTAATAACTTTGTCGCTTCTTCTACCCACTATGAATATGTCAAACCTACTAATGATGACATTGTGACTACTAAATCTCCATTGACTCCTTCTGATATGGCTTCTCACTATGGTCCTGGTTATCACTTACTAGTTAAACAAGGATTCCATGGTCAAGGATGTGGTAAGCATAAATAGGGAATTCAAATGCCCTTATAGAATGAGGAGCATGAGAATTCTTATGGATTGGTATTTAATCCTCAAAAACACATCAATGTTGACAACATCTCAAATAACACTTCAAAACATGATGAACCTATGAAGGAATTTGACCAAGAAGTTATTTTGCCAAAGCTTCTTTGTGCTAAGCTGATTACTAGACCTAAACATAAAAAGAAACATAGCCCACACTTGAATCCTCTTCATTTTTGTTTTTATCATAGATTTCATGATCACTCTACTAATGAATTTCAAGCTTTGCATTATAATATTAGGCAGCTCATTGATAGTAAAGTTATTTATATTTCATGTGGCAATAAGTTATATTTCAATCCTATTTTCTCTAAATAACATTTATATTCCTATTATGGAGCTCCACATTATGTAAACAATGTTAGCCTAATCCTTGGGGGCTCGTTGGCTTTCATAGTGTTGTGAGTGATATAATAGGTCCCCTTTCATTCTTGTTCCTACGCTTGGGGGGAAAGGATGCCATATCCTTCTTTTATGTCTTTCTGGGATCCACTTTTTCCTTGCTTAAACAATATCTATCTATTATGTGATATCCAATCATACATGAAAATTTTGGTTTGCATGGAGGATCTATGTCCTTGATCATAACCTATTTCATTGTTTAACATTAGGTTTCCATGGTTGATAAATATCTCACCTTGGAAACTAAATAGTGTGTTATCCCTCACAAGGGTTAATTTTTCACTTCTTGCATGATATCTCTTTGTATTTGTCCCTTCCATGGCCTCAAAGGAGTTGTGACCTTCTTGGCTTGGACAGGGTGTTATCTATGGATATTGTTTTGATGTTGTTGAAGAAGAATTTATCCTTGTTCTTTTCTTTCCTTAACATGTCAAAATAGTATGTATTTTTCCATCTTAAGGAGCAGGTCATAAATACGGCCTCCCTCGTTCTATATTTTGCATTTTTGTTCTAACCTTTTGTTTTTCAGCATGCTAAATCCTCGGAAGGTAACGCACATAAGTTGCTAAATCCTGAAGAGATATGCATTTTACAAATGTATTCCATGGTGATATGATGATATGGATCCATGGGTACTTCATAAAATCTATCAGAAGACGCACTACATACATGCACAAAGTCGCCAGAAGATGCACAACTTTATGGGGTGACTATCAAGTGCTTTCTTGGTGGGCCATCCTATCCTTTTTATGGTTCAAAGTGAGATATACACATCTTACTGGGTGAGCTAGCCACTCCTCTTTCTTATTTTCTCTCTCCTATTATGATTTTGGATTTAACAAGGACACAAGTTCATTAGAGGCTTGATGGATTCCTTGTATCTTTAATCATAATAGGGATTTTTTCTTATATTATTGTTCTACTTTACCAAGAGTTTGCATTGAGCCCATACTCTTGCTAAAGTGGGGGCTAAATGTATCATCTTAAAATGGATGCACCCATGTTGAAACCTTTTAGCCCTCCCTAGTAGGTTGTTCTGGTCCTGATTCAGACACTTTCATGCTTCTATGGAGTTTCATGTGCTTATGTGCCTGTTCTACCCCTCTTTTCTACCTTTTCTCTCTGTTTCTAAGACTTGGGCACATTTCCTGAGGTCCTAACCCTTTGGGTAGAGGTCAACCTTGACCCTAACCTAGGTCAGGGTCCACCTCGACCTTCACCCCAAGGTCCAGGGTCCTTGGGGTTGGGTCCTAGTTTTAGGGTTTCATCAAAATTTCATATTTTCCCTCTTTGGGGCCACTATTTCTTGAGTTAAGCGTCAAATTCTCAAATTAATATTTGAGGTGGACCTTTCTCAATCTCTGTGTAGGATTCCTAATTTATTATTTGAGATTAGCCTTCCTCGAGTTTTATGCCTAATGCTCAAATTAATTTTGGGGTTGGCATTACATCAAATTTTGTGACAAGGCTCGTAAATAATTATTTTTATTTCTACCTTAAGGGTGGACCCCTTCTAGATTTTTTTGTCAAGACCTTAATTTTATATCTTCTCTGTGTGCACCTCTCTAGACTTTTGTTCCATGGACCCTTAATTATTTTTTTCTATGTTGGCCATTTCTAGGGTATAGGCCTAATTGGAATTTAATCCTCCTATGTCAGCCTCTCTAGAAATTTGTGCCCAAGATCACTATAAAAGAAGGGCTTTCCTCTCTCATTTGACACATATATATCTCTTGGGCAATCCATTATTATCTAGTACAAGTTATCAAGCAATCTCAAGATCTCTCAAGCATTCGAGACTTCTACATTCTTCATCTTGCATTCTCAATTCAAGTACATGAGCACATTTACTTCCATGGAGCCATGAATTGGCATGGTAGATCAACTTCATACTCTTCTACAAGGTTCAAACAACTTCAAGTATTCATCTTTGAGGATCCGAATTCGAATCCGCCACAAGGGTTTCTATACAAGCAAGGTGAATTTGTTCATTTACTTTGTTTATCTCTGCAATTTCAATTCTATTATAAGGTTAATTATAAAACCAGGGTTTGACCAAGGCAAACCCCTCCCCCCCCCAAAAAAAAAAACTATTTTTATTGTAGGTACAGGTACGTGTCTTGCCCAAAAGTTGGGCAAAAACACACAATCAAAAAAATTTAAAACACATTAAAGGGAATGGTTAACCTACCTCAAAGGTATAGCAAGTGCACGCAAAATGGTGCAGAGGTGAAATAGTAACCCGAAGGGTCAAACTAGGTAGGATAAATCTAAGCACTATCCTACAGGAATCCCTAAACTGGATACTTCGAATGACATGCAAATCGAGATAATTGACCAAAAGTCAACTATGCTCAAAAATATGTGAAAGGGATTTACTAGGGCCTGCTAAGTCCTAAGGAAGACTTAGACACGCAAACTGAGATAGTTGACCAAAAAGTTAACTATCTCTGAGAGACCTAAAACTAAAACCCTAGGGTCCAGAGGCTGCAAGGAGCACCTGGTTTGAAAATCGTGACCAACAGTGAAGGTTTGATCATAGTTGACCAAAAGTCAATCATGCACAAAGAAGGTCAAGGACGATGATAAAACACTACAAAAGGGATAAATATGTGATAAGGGGCTGGCTTGACCCACATATCAGAGGAAACATCCAAAAGCCTGCTAAACTGAGAAGTATAATCTACTTTAAAGAGATTACGTTAAAACTTACTTATTAATAAAAATTAACAATATCCTTAATCGATTTTAAAACACCTAACATATTATGGACTAACACCATTCAAAAAGTTAACCAAAGGGACATTATATAATTCTTATCTTAATTGGTTATAATGTTTCAAGAATATAAAATCATTATTAGTTTTTAAAATATACCTAACTTAATCTTTCAAAATATTTCTTATTAACACAATTAGATCTACTAATATACCTAAGGTTAGAATTACACATGATGATACAATATTAAACCACCAATCTAAGATAAGATCTTGTCTATAATGAGTCTAACCTTCTAATAGACAAATATTAAGAATTTAAATAATATAAAATGTATAACCAATAATATTACTTTATGAAATAACTAAACCTTTTAAATTCCATAATCTAAAAAAAATAAAATCCAATCTATTAATAATAATGCATTATTAACTTAAACATATAATAATAAATAAATCTAATCTAATATGCACTTTAAAACAAATCGATCTACTTTTAAACAAATCTAATCTAATCATCCAAATTTCCATTTGAATAACAATATAAGGCAACTAAAACTAATATTAAAAGAAATAGCACTAATGAAATAAAATAAAATGAAACCTAAAACTAAACCTCAAAAAAAAAAATGAAAAGTTAAATGTAATTTTTTTTGTTTCGTGTCGAAGGCATGCCGCCATAGGGGTTGGGGAAGCAGCACCGAGCCTCCCACTGTGGAGCCACAGTGGAGGCCTCCACATGACCCCACTGTGACTCCACAGTGGTGGCGGCGGAAGCCCCGCCTCCCATAGTGTAGCCACAGAGGAGGTCACTCGCGC
>MU224267.1:2766705-2800419 GCA_018584345.1 Thuja plicata
TCAACTATGCACAATTAATTACAATTAATTGAATTTAATATTTATTAAATCTCAATTACTTTAATCAAGACTTAATAATTAAATCAATTAATTAAATATAGGCATTTAATTAATATTTAATTATTAATTAGCCATATATTTCATATATCAATGTTTTAACCCTATTATAGGTGCAATAATTAACATTAATATTTACCATAAAAATTCATTAAATAAATCAAGCTAAAAGCATCAATAAATCACCTGAAACCCATCTAAATAGATAATCAACTGAAACAAACAATCAACTGAAACAGAACCCCAGCACACACAAACAAGCTCAGGAATCCATGTCACTTGACAGATTCAAACACTAGGATAGTCAATCAGATTCTTTGTCCATAAATAGGATAAAATATGGGTTTAGGGTATGGATTTGGACCTGAATACTATCTCCCCTCTATTACCATTGAGATATTGCGATAGGGCACGCTCACTCCTGCCAATTCAGGGAAGACGTAGCTTGGTACCTACAAACCTGTCATCACAAAGACGAGCATACAAGTATAAAATATAACAAACAATGGTTGAGACTAGTTTATCATGTGGATCTCACTGAAGCAAGTAACTATGACTCTGTCCCATACCATATCAAGCACGTCAAATAGTAATGCAAAACATATAAATGATCCATGTGCATATAAACCTAGGGTCAGTATTTTCAGAAAACCATAATCGAAATGACATCCTAACATATACATCAACATCATGAAATAACCAAAAATCATATGCAAATAGGAGATGAAACACTCTAAGCAATGAATCAATAGCATACTGAAACGTGATACATAAATCTCCTCTAAACCAACTGAAATAAACCACACATACATGAAAAGGCCTAAAAGAGTTTCGCAACCAAAACTGAAAACAAACTCAGAGGTGGGTATTACAAAAGCATTCCTCTAATCTGGTTGATTAGAAGATTCACCATTCTCGTTGTACCGTAATCATGTGTAGTTTTTTACTCTTCTTTGTCCATCAAGAAAAGCATCCATCTTTTTGTTGCTATCTTCAGCCTTTTTGATCAATTTATTGTGTTGATTCTGGACTTTGATTTCATGCTTCAATTTATCATTCTCTTCTCTTAGCTCACCTATGATCTGTATTCTTTCAATGAGTTCTGTATTTAATATGTTTTCTTCTTGACTCATAAGAATTATCTAGTTTGTAACCTCATGGTGATGCTCAGTGAGTCTTTGAATCTCTGATTATTTCTCTTGTAGCTTCTCTGTAATTTTCCTCCTATCATCAATGGCTAGTGTTCTTTCATTTTCAGTTTTTCTTGCATCATTCATGACATCAATCATTTTCACCATTTGAGTCTCTTGACCAATTTGCACCATCTTGATTTGATCTGTCAGATGTAGATTGATCTCTTGTAGACTTTTAATTTCTTCATATGATGCATCTGAAGCTTTGCTCATTGATGATTCCATTGTTTCAAAGTAATCTATTATTTCTAATTCTTTATAGTCTTTCTCATTCAACCTGGTTTCCATAATCTTTCTTTCATCAAGAAATTTTCTTAGTTTTATTCTTGCCTCCTTGTATTGCTTATAGTTTATTTGCATATGTAACTACTCATTCTCAATAGTCATGTCCAATCTAAACTTGTCCATTGCTCTGATCTTTTCTCTCAAGTCTTTAATCTTTTCAAGAAAGAGACTTAGCTCTGATACCAATTGTTGGAATTATATTGGAATTATGTACTAAGAGGGGAGGGGTGAATTAGTACCTCTAAAACTTTTCTTGGTTAGCCCATTAACCCTTAATCATCAGTTTATAAATTATCTTATCTATTTGTTCATATTTCTTTATGCATATGCAATCATATCATAAGTTCTTTTAGCATGTACTCATAACAGAAACATTCATGAAAATAGATAACACATAACACAAGATATGATATCACAGAAAACTCCTGTTAGGAAGTAAAAACTGTGGTGGGGATTAATACCCATAAGACTTCACTATCTGCAGATAAGAAGGGGCCGGTTAAGGCTTACAATTGGTCACTTATGATGACCTACCTTGTTAGGAGTATTATAGTGGAGACCTGTTAAGATCTACTTCATTTGAAACTTTAGCAACACTGTTAAGTGTGCACTCTGTTAAGATATTTGTAAAGAAATATTAAGTCCACCTTCTACAAAAGGATTTTAGATGTGATGCACTTGTTAGAATGCAACTACATAAGTCTTTGATATGATGATGTATGCAATCTTTAATTGCCGATAACAAATCCTATTAAGCTTCATACATATAAGTAATCATCCTTCCATGATTGAATAATACCTTTATCTTCTCGTCAGTAGCCTCTGTGTGTTCTTGATAACTGATGTGATCTGTTTCTGAACTTTGCATGAATTCTGCCTTCTACTCCTTAGATGCTCTTCGTGGCTATCAACAAAAATAAATTCATCCATTCACAATTGAGTTGAACATCTATTTATACTAGTTATTGGCTCAATTATTGATTCATGCTTTGCAAGTTAACTCTAGATCCAAGGTTTACAACTTGACCTTGATCTTTAGTTAGATATGTTTTAGATCCATTAGGATGCTTTAAAACATTTACATAAAGCTTGCTTGACCCTCAAGTTATGATTTAAAACAAATTAAAACTCTTTAAATAGAATTACATTGCTTTATCCATCGTGTAAAACTTAGATCCACTTTTTGCGGGTTCTTTAACTGACTGTCGATTCTGACGGTCAGTTTTCTTGGTCGTCGGTGTTCCTTTCTTGAACTGGTCATCGAGTATGCCTTTTCTATTCTGTTGGTTTTTTTCTCAAAACTGTGTCGCCGGTGATGCTTGTTGTCACTGGTAATACCTATAGTCCGTCGGTGATCTCTGTAGTCTGTCGGTGATCTCTGTCAATGTTTTTCACTAAGTGTACTAATGGCATAATTAATGTCATTAGTTAATGCCCAATACAACCACGTGACTTATACAAGAACAGGGGGGGAGTTAATCCATGTCACAAACTATCGTTGTAGTACACAGCACAAGGAGACCAAGGGCGTAAACCTTGCAACAATTTTTAGATGAATGCTTGGATTAAATCTTGTCGTCAGAACAAGCTACAAAAGCAGTGACCACCCTAGAAGATACTATTGGTAAAATAAAAGAATTTTTGAGAGTGGATAAGTTCAAAATAAATTGGATAGATGGGTCTAAAAGAGCCATTAAATTATTTTTGGGTATGTTACAGAGAAACAAAAATAAATGAGAGTAGTAGTATTTTAAAATTCAAAATTTGGAATATTCTTTACTCTTTCAGAATAATCTCTAATTCAAATACTTTAACTATTAGTGCACCATTAAAAGAATACAAAAAGAAATAAGAGTAGTAGTATTTTCAAATTCAAAATTTGGAATATTCTTTATTCTATTAGAATATTCTATAATTCAAATACTGGAATTGTTGGGGCACCTACAATAAATCTTAAAATAGTTTAATTGGTGGTCGTGGGATACTTTTAGCAACCTCCCTTGTTTTTTCCTAGAAAAATAAATCCTTTAACATCTTTCTCTTTCCTATAACATTCAATTTTGAAATAGAAATTTTCTCCTTCTTGATCAAATCAAAATTTCCTTCCTTATTGTAAACACAAACTTTCCCTTTGAGTGTAGTTTGAAGGTCTTATTTCCTACAATCTGGATTGCAACCATAGATTTTTTGGAAACTTTTTAGCTAATTCTCCATGCAAAAACTTCTTTTTATTTCCCTCTTCAACACTGAAGTTCCTTATGTCCATTCTTTTTATTTTTATACCATGAACTTTGAAGTTATTTTATAAATGCTACTAATTAAGTCTCTTAGATCTATGTTAGCAACTTGAATGTTGGTTGCACCTTATAGGATTTGAATTTTGGCAGGACTTTGATCCTTGATTTTGAACATTTTTTCTCTATAAATGTAAATTTTTAAGTATATCATCCTAAATTTTAAGAACCTATAATTAGATGCTCAATTAGGCCCCATTTTTGTATTCTCGATATTTTATGTTTGTTATGCTTGATCTAGCCACATATCACCTATATTTAAGGTTTTCTTTCCATATTCTTGACTCCCAAATTTGAATTTGGCCTCTTTTGGTAGGAAGAGGATTCCATGGGCATCCTCTTCTTGGGAAGAAGACACCTAGGTCAACCTCTTCCCCTAGTTTCTCCCTAAAATTTTAATCGAGGGCTCATCTCATTCATTTAGCGGGATTTTTTAGTTCCCATCAGCCTCCCTCAAGTTTTGAGCTTTGAAATGTTGTAAGAGGTATAAAAGATACCTATATATCCTCATTTTGATATACCATGATCAATATTTTAAGTGTTCTCCTACAATTTTGTATTCAAGCATTCAAGATCAATACTTCAAGCATTTTTCAAAATTCCAGAGCATCTTTAAAGGAAATCTTCTCCATTGTAGCAAGCTTCTCTCCCATTATGGCCAAGTAGAGGAGACCTCAATCAAGAAATAAGATCCTTTGTCCATCCACATCCATTCATCCATTCTTAAAGGCAAGGTACAATCAAGCATAACAACATTAAATATCTTTGAAGAGTATTTGTAGATCTATGCATTTGTGAAAGGTATCATTGATTCTTCTTCATATACATCACAATCTTAATATTGATTTATGGAGGTATATGCACTTACAAATTAGATCTAAAATGTACTTTACATGTAAATACTTTCCTTTAATGTAATTTCATTTATATCTCAAGTTTGATTCCTCAATTGGGGTTTGACTAAGGCAAACCCATTACTACCCAACATTTTCCCCATTTTTTTGTGTGGAAGAAAAGGTGACTTTCACATCCTTTTGGATCTGAAAAGTAGAGAACCTAACGGACAGTCTACAATTGATCTCAGTCAAAAATACTAGGAAAAAGATGCCCCATTCACCCTCTTCCCAGGAAAGGGATTCCCTAGGTGACCTCTTGCCTGTAAAACAACATCAAACTTATATTACAGGTCGGTGGTGTTATCTAGTTTCTAATTTTTGGTACCTGCATAGAGTTGTCTCTCTTTTGCCAGTCTGAATATTTCATAGATTGTCATTTTTGCCTATTTTTCTTATATATTGAATTATTCAATCATATCTCCCCAATAAATTCACACATTTACACACAAAATGAAGGATAATTGCACCCACCTAGCACTTAAGTCTTGTTTGGGCCTATTGGGTCATCTTCCTTCTTATTGTACAATAATAAAGAATTTGTTAGGTGTTGCAATAGGAAACCTCTCTAGAAACACTTTTTGTTTTCCTAATCACATTTTCTTATTATACATAAGCTTGTTATGAGGGTTCGAGATGTCCTAATTAGTTAACAGTATTTAGATTTTTTCTTGAATTTTGATCATTAGTTTTATTGAGAAATATTATGAAGAAGATTTTGAACCCAATATCAGTGCTTTTACAGTTATATTTTTTAAGATTAATGGGAATGATGCTTATAGCTTTCTATCTTAGTGGATATTTCGCATGAATGATTGGTATGAAATCATTTTTACTTTTAACTTCCTTAATCTAGAATAGGTTTTAATTTTTGAATACATCTTCACTTTTATAATCAATATGTGCATATGTTATGGTGGTTAAGGTTAAATGTGAACTTGTAGAAGTGATTTATGTTTTAAAAATTTTGGCTTTGTTTTCATGTTAAAAAATTGATAATATTTTGTTTGTTCATGGGCCTTGTTGGGTTGATCCAAATCAACATAATACAGAGACTCATACCAATATTGAAAATGAAAAACAAGATAAGGGGTGAATAAAAGTTAATTTTGATGGAGCGTCAAGAGGCAATCTAGGTCCTTTAGGTGCAGGGGTGGCAAGCGGGGATGGAAATTAGCAATGACATGGGGAATTTAATTATCATTAGGATGAAGAGATTATCAAATTAAACTAATAATATAGTGGAGGTCAAAGCAACATGGTTTGTAGTGTAAATGGATAACTAGAGGTGGAGAGATCCACCTTGAAGGAGATTCACAATATTATAGAACCAGTTGAAGAATTTCAGGAGGAATTTAGTAAGATTGAAAGGTTAGATGAGCCTTGTACACACCTAGATTTAAATTGATTTTCTTGTCTTTTTTAGGGTTAGAGTTGGAATCATATACCAATTAGATGATATACTTTGGTTTTAATTTATAATTTTATGGGATGTTGCACACACACTTCACATTTATTACAACCTATTCTATATAGAATTGCGGTGTTCGAGACAATGGGTAATACTTTTAAGGAAAGATTGATGTGATAGTCAATATTACTGCAGAACTATCCCATGTGTACCAACAATTACTGCTTGTTTTTTCATGACTGTCACCTTTGTACTATAATGGATTCTATCATGACTAAGTATACCTCGAGTACTGGGTGAAGTAATAGCATTTTTTATGGAATCTAGAGCCTTCTTATATAGATTTATTGTGCTTATCTGTTGAGAAATCACAATACTTGTGAGTAGGTTTGGAGTTGAGAGGTTGTAGTGATGGAGGTGAACTTCATGATTGATATAGATAAATAGTAGGTTGCCTTCATGGGTTGTATCATATAAAAGAGGTTGAAGCATATCTTTAAGTTTAATGACCCTTTTTTTTATCATACTATGGATTTTATACTTAGTGAAGAGTTCATGTATACACATTATCGCTTCAGAGTCAATTCGATTATATTTTCTATGTTCATGGCTTGGGCATTGGAGCTTGGCACAACAGAGGACACCATTTGGGTTATGTGCAAATATTTTGAGGTAGAGTGGTTATATGGGTTGGTAGACATTGTTTTTTATGTTTTCCTAGATATTGGCTTCATGACCAACATGGGCTATTGTAGGGATGTTAAAGGAATAAATGGTGATATTAATCCATTCATTTTATGAAATGCATACTCAAACAAGTCTGAATGCATTAAAGAAGATGTCTATGGATGGATGATGTTGAAGGAGTATCTCAAAAAAACATGACAAATTGGTACGACTGGAGCACAAAATTGGTTCCCATTGGAGCTAGAAAGATGCTATTTGAATGGCCCTATTGGTCCTTAGTGTTGCTACAGAATGGATGAATGATGTTGTTTTCTTTTTCTATTTGTATGGTTTAATTTTTGTTTTAAGGTTTCTTTGATGTTGGTTTCTTTTTGGCCAAATATTATCTTCATTTTTTTAGTTTCTGTCCAAAGGTTTTATAGTGTACCTATTTTTATTATGACTTCCACTATTTCATTCCTCTTGAGAATGAATTCTAAGTTTGAATCAATGCCACATAGAATTTGATATTTATGTGTAATCACAAGTTTCTTATGGATACATACTTGTATGGTTTCGGTTGTAGGATGCAGATTAGTGGTACTTGTCTGAGTTTTTGTCTTCTTGTCTCAGATTTAGTTTCAAATGTTTAGGTTTTTCTTGGGTTGTATAAAGGTTTTAATTTTATATAGGTTGTAGATGTGACTATGTTCATCCCTTTTTAGACTATTCCAAATGTAAATCTTATTTCATTAATAAAATATAATTATAATCTATTAAAGAAAAATTATAATATTTGCATGGTAAATAAGCTAAATGCACTAATGCTTTCTAGATTTTGTTGGTATTGCTATTTAAAGGTTTGACTAATCAATTAATCTCTTTTAGCCCCATTTTATCTTTTTACTTTCTTTTAAATTTGGTTAGTTTAGAAAATAATTGGAAGTAGATACTTTTCAACTTGGAAACCAGCATACCTTTTAGATAAATAGGCCACCATGAGTACTTAGCTATTCAACACTATAATTTCTTGACCAAATAGACCTTGGGAGGTTTGATATATCTTATTTTATACCTTTTTCATGAGAGGTTGAGTGGAAACATTCAACTTATGTTGAGTGCGTCAAAAGAGCCATCAATAGATTTAATAGATTTTTTGTATTCCTCAAAGTTAGGGATGTTCCAAAAGACCTTATTGTATACAATACCTTGAACATAACACCTTAAATAGTTAGGTTTAATTAGCTTATGTTATGATCCTTAATGATATATATATAACTAATATTTATACTAAGGTTAAGCATGACAAGTTTTTATCCTTATTATCTTGAGGAATATATAACATATACATAGGAAGATATCACATTAGGCTCATAACAACTTAACATTACACCCTATGCCCTATGTATATATAGGAGCTATAGACACTAAAATTTGTCCTATCGCTTATGCCTGATAATTTTACTAATATTTGTCTACATTAATTAAATAGTATTCATTATTTAATTAATTATTGTCATTCTTTCTAATTTGAATTTCAAATTCCTCATTTCCCTCCAATTTTAGTAATTGAAATATTTTAATTATTTATTAATATTTTTTCAAGATCCTCTAATTATTCTTCTAAAAATTAATTAAATATTTATTATCATTTAAGTAATCTCTTTCTCTAAGTTTTAGTTAAGTAATTGTAGTATTTAATTAAATGTATTCTTCCTTGTTCTTGTCACATAAATAAATGATTATTCCAAATCCTAACTATGTCTTCTAAAATTAAATAAATAAGTAATTTATTTAATTATTCCATTTCCCCAATGCGAATTCATTCTTCTAAACATAAATTTATTTATTTATTTATTCCCTCTCATGCACAATTAAATAAACTTTTTTAATTAATGAATGTTAATTATTCCTCCATTTCCACCCCTTTAACTGTCACTAACCAACAATTCCTCTTTTCAATCAATTCAGTCAAACTAATCATTCAATTTAGTCTTCTTAGTCATGCGACCAGTCTAATCCAAAGTGTTACCCCATCAGGATAAGAAATGCTTGTGTTAGAGTGTAATATTATTCTAGGAGTTATATGCCTGTATACAAAGAGAAATATATGCAATGATGGTTGCTTCAACAAGAAAAAGACTATTCAATTTATTAATTTATTAATTCCTTCCAAACTTTTTAAACTAATTTTGGCACTTAAGATTCAAAGAAGTATATTTATGTGTCCCTATATGTTCCTAGAAGCATTCCTTAAAAATTAGGTAACATTCTATGGATGTTTCTCGATGTTGCTTTTGGATTTTATTGTGTAAGTGTTTTTTGCATCAATTTTTTGGATCACACTCTATGATCCATCATCAAGATGAAAAAAATGTTGATGCTAAAATGGAGTATGATACAAAACGTTGATGCAAAAAATGCTTACCCAATCAAATTTAGATGCAACATCCAGATAACCCATGGATTATGGAAATCTACTCACTTTGATTCCTATGGAAATTTCTCAGCTATGTTGCATAAATTACATTTGGGTTTCCTAAAGTTTTAGACATGTGGATGAAAAAATCCAAATGACCTTAAGTGAGACCCTAATAGACTTGTAAGTTTTATTTTCAGCATTAAAGTTTACAAATTCTTTGTAGCATAATTTTTTTAATCAAATGACAAATAGATAATAGTACAAAGAAATAATAAAGTGGCCTAAGACGTTCACATGCATGGAAGATTTATCAAATGATTGAAAATAAAGTCATCTCCATCGACTTCCATACCATGCTTTTGGAAAAAAGGCATCCCCTCATGGTCTTTTTCTTCCATCTCCAGGTGATTATATTTTAGAATAATTTTTGATGATGGTATTCAAATATTGATACAATTAATCTTGGAAAGGAAGCTCTCAAAATATTTGCAAGGAAGCCCAAAAATAAATTGAAAATAGATCACTAATTTCTTCTTCCGCGTTAGTCACACTAGTGCAGACATTCAAAATGAAAAATTTAAAAATAAGGAGAAGCCTCTTCAATTATAGTAAACCTAAATCCTCATATCGGGTCTTGAAAGAAAGAGGATGTGACTTTTCAATCCTTGTGTCTTATGCTCCTACAAAGTAAAATACATCATACTCAATGATCGAATCAACAAACTCACCCAATTGACCTTATTTCCATAATGTCCTATTGGTGAATCAAGGATTGACATATAACAAGCACCAAATTTTGTTTACATACATGATCACAATACTTGATCATAGACTCAAAAGGAACATCACTCCTGATCATATGGGACAGTTGGGAACCATAAAATAGTGCTTCAACCTATGGATTTACACATCCATACATGGTGTCACTTTACCTTAACATGAACCATGAACTCTTGGTTCTAGACCCCAACCCTTGCTACATGAATCCAATGTTATGAATAGATATATTAAACCTTTGAGTGGATTTGAAAAACACCTTTTGTTGGTGTTTAAAAATTTTCTGTTATGAAAAGCCACCAATATATCTCCAGACTGATATTAAGAGTGGTTAGCTCTAAGTTTGAAAGCTCTGGAAGATAATTGGACCAACTATAGGG
Source organism: Thuja plicata (assembly GCA_018584345.1). NCBI lineage: Eukaryota > Viridiplantae > Streptophyta > Pinopsida > Cupressales > Cupressaceae > Thuja > Thuja plicata. Next base: position 2,777,084 of record MU224267.1, read on the forward strand.
TCAAGACTTCCCTTTGCACTTATGGATTTGCAAAACCAAGGTGGGTACACCTAATCCAGACTAAAAACTCAATTATTTACAACACCTTTTACTTATGGATTTGAACAATAGATAGATGGTAAGTAAGTACTAAATGCCAACCTATCATTCATTGACTCTCCACTACCATAGTGGGATAATAAGAACAACTCTAAAAGTAAAGAATTTTGGTACTGAGTTTGATTTAAATTTGTGGGATGGAAAATAGCCAAACCACTTCATATATATATTCTAATAGAAATAATAATTCTAGATCAGTGCCATATCTATTGGGAAAAATCCTAAATACAATATTGAAGCTAAAACACCTTATTGGTAACGATTCAAAGCCATAAACAGAAGAACTCTTAAACCACACACTACAAGATCCTCAAATAGATATCCAGGTAGAATCAATGTAATATCCAAAGCATTTTAATTTGATCTAAGATCAAAGACTTATGGAATACACATGCATAAGCAAAACTCATACAGTAAGCCAAAAAAATTACAACTCAATAGATAACACAAAGGAGAGACTTAAAATTTGAGGCAACTTATATTAAGTATGATGAAATCTCTTCCTGAATCAGTATGACAAGGAAATCTACAATATGACAATATGAAAAAGATTAAAGAACTTTCAATAATATCTTAATACAATCTGAAAATACATTTGCTATATCCTAGACTAGAAACAAGTATAAGCCTAATGCTTTTTTACTCTCCTAATTCTCCAGCCCCCTTTCTAAATGGCCTTGAATATTCCTTTATAGTAACAAGAATGCTAGAAGATTAGAACCATTTAGGTTAAGGGTTTACAACTAATTAATGCAAGCATTTAATTATGTAATCAAGTTGGAACTGTTTCTCTCTTTTTCCCATTCAAATTCGATATGAAAACAACATTCATGCTCCTTAGATGTGAAAACAGTACTCTAAGGTCGAAGAAAAACAAAGGCATGACCCTGAGAATAGCTCACATAAATGTAGAAAAGACTAAACGACTCTGTTTACATTTATCCTTTGATTGTAAAATTATGTCTATCAACTCTGGTCTTGAATGCATCTCCACATATCATATTTGTATCTCTCTGGTCCTCAACAGCTATTCAAATATCAACCCCTGAGATCAGATTGCAGCATTAATGGCTCTGAGACAAAAAGTTAGTCGACTGGCATGAAAACCATTTGAAAACATATTCAAATATTTAAAAATCCATTACATCGGTCATAGGTGGCATGGAAAAATATGTGAATGACTGAGATTGAACCTCCATTAAGATTTAAAACATATTCATAGATTTTTTAGTTACCCGTGAGCACAAGATCTGACTTGGACACATGGAAATTAGGCGTGATGCCTCAAAAGTGAAATGACTTCATCTTGGTGATCAAGGATTTATGCCTACCATTGGATCTTCCTTACTTCCTATGTCTTTACTTCCCTTTTTGACCCAGGACCCATGACATCATCTATGCCAAATGTCATCGCGGCATAATGACTTAGACACTAGATGTCGATCAACTTTGCTTTAAGGAAATATGTTGTCCGTCTGATCAAATAAGACTTGATCAGTCTTTACTTTACCTTATGTCCTTAGCATGGCCCTCCATGGACACGTTTCTTCAAGGCACAGTGTTGGAAATTAATCAATTTGGGTAATGTGATTCACTTTTTTGGTTGTCATTTATGGCAACACATCTAGGTTTAAGATCGATTGTTTTGAAGTTAAGTTTTGGTATGTCCAAAATTGACTAAGTACAGAAATAGAGATACAGTATGGTTTTGGATGTCAAAGATAGAGATCGATGAATTAAGGCATGCGAGCTTAGTGAAAGATAGTATGGAGTATGTTTGACATACACCTAAGATTGATTTTGATTTGGTTAAGTTTATGATGAGTTATGAGGATTTGAAGACTGACAGACAGCAGAGAACAGTAATACAGAGCAATTGGACAGTAGCAAAGAATAAAGGAGCAAGACTTGGACCCCTAGAAATTGAAGAGATTTTTTTATTGTTGATAGTCTAAACTTTTACTATACAAGAGCACCAACTATACATTTAATGTTTACTATATTAATTGTATTATGTAATGAAGGCCGACTTGACAATGTTTGTAATATTTATTCTGAGAGCCGACTTTGTAAAGTTAAAAGGATATATATATAAGATATTTTTGGTAAAGATTGGGAACAGTTGAGAAAGTGAAGGATATGCAGAGCAAAGAATGATAGAGCTATAAAGGAACTATCAAAGCATTTGTGATGCTTGTTTTTGTTCATCACTGAGAGCCTTTTTTTGTAATAGAATTACATTGTAAGAGTTGTAAGCTCATTGGCCCATAACAGGGTGTTGTGAACCTTTAATAGGGTTGTTATTCCTTTAATAAGGAAATTTACAATGTAATATTCAGCTCCTAATAGGGCTAGTTCTCCTAACAGGGACATTATACTTTAGTGCATGCTTTTGGGTATCATTCCCACCGAGGTTCTCCCTTGGCCAGGGTTTCCTCATAAAAAAATATGGTGTTATGAGTTGTGTGTTATTTGTTTATGTTCTTTCCTTTACTTCTATTCTATGGTTAATGTTCAAGTGGTTGAATAATTTAAATAACTATTATAATACAAATTCACCCCCCTCTCACTATTATCCAATCCTAACACATGATTCCTTAATGAGTAGATCTCAAGAACTTTCATTTCAAGGCTTTACGCCTACTGCTCGATTAAAAGAAACTAGACCGCAAATTAACTTGCCTTGGTTATAAACTGCAAGTCCCACCTGGTCAGAAAAACATGTGGCATGCAGGAACAATTCCTCAAATGATAGATCTTGATCATCTTTCGACTGAGGTTTTATACCAGCCATTCGATTGAAATTGATTTGCATGAATCTTAACACCTTTAAGTTGTGTGACCATCGAACACGTGTCAAGTTATCATGCACTAGCGGTCACTTCTCTGAATATTATTTTATGCCTTGCTAGTGAAAAAAATCATACATCATCTCAGCGGAATTACCTCAGCTCCACATAGCACGATCTCGCACACTCGCAGCCCTTTGCACTAACTACCATTAACCAGCGTGACTATGCAACACAAACCACTAGCTGTCAATCACACACTCATGACTGTTTCATGTCTCTGGCTCTAACCATAGTGACTGTGCAACAAACTCTAGTCGTACACTCACTGACATATTCTTCTATCTTCTCAATCCTTTGTGAGTGAATGACAAACCGCCACCTAGCATTCCCTCACATCATCACTGCATGGGGCCGCAAAATTGGTCCACTTATCTACAAGTTGGCCGCCATGTCACCATCTAACCACTAAGACATCTGCCAAAAGGAACGTACCTTTTAGGCACTTCATTACTGTGTGCTCTTATATAAAAAGATCAAGCTTTGCACTGCATAGTCAATGTGGTATATATTCTTTAGACCATTTCTAAACAAAATAGACCAAAAAGGGAACCATAGACATTCTGACTGTTTCCAACCCTTTCTTTCTACAAAAAGAAGATGCAAAGGAAACAAAACACAGCTCCCACATCCCTCTTCAACCTTCATGTGCATAACAAGGACCCAAAGCCTTCTGAAAATTGGATATCCGCCATTGAAGCTCTGCAAAAACTTAGAAAAGGGACTTTTAAGAAACATCCTAACAGTGGCTCTGACTGGGGATGTATGCCTCTTGCAGACATAGCAAGGATTTAGGATTCTCTGGGATAAATCAGACCACCTACTAAAAGAAATTAACTAACAACATGAAAACATAAAGAATATATACAAATGCTCTTGTTCATGGATTCTTATCTCTTCAAGAAAAGTAAAACTTCAGGAATTGTCCATGAACCAACAATTATAGAATATTCCTAGTTAAGTCCTTCAAAATATATGAATCATAACCCCACCTTCTATTAATTATGTATGATCCCAACCATATAGGATCAAATTTGGCATGTTTTCCTTTCTCTATTCTGGTATTCCCATCAAAACCACGTCATCAAGTTCAAATTTCCTAATAATAGTTCTCTTGTCAAACAAATTCTTGCACTGTAATTGTAGTTTGACATTACTGTCATGTGCTTCCCTCCTTGACTCATCAGGATGTATCAAATCCTCCAATATTATTCTCATATCATCTTCTAGCTCATCATCATAGGTTTGAAAAAATTTATACGTCTGCAATAAATTATCCTGAGGTAATCTGGCGTGAATACCATAACTAAGTCAAAAGGTGCACATCCAATAGCTTTCTTCACTATTACTATATGTGCCCATATAGAGAAAGCTACAATTTTGAATCCCAAGCCTTTTTTTTTACATCCAGCACTCTCTTCATAATCTTTATCAGGCTCTTATTACTGGATTCAGCCTAAACATTGCCTTGGGGGTGATATGGGGAAGAATAAGAAATTTGGATCCCATATTTCTAAGAGAAATCATTAAACTCATTTGATCTAAAGCACATTGCATTATCCACCATAATGGTTTCTGGAAAACCAAATCTAGTCAATATATTCTGCAACATAAAATCAATCACAATCCTACTTGTGGATCTTCTAGTTGGAATTGCTTCCACCCACTTGGTAAAATAGTCAGTTGCCACTAGGATCCATGAATGACCTCCACTAGACTTATTAGGAATATTTCCAATGAAATCCATCCCCCATTTCTGAAAAGGTGCCTCAAATGCAAAAGGCTTCAAGGGAAGATTCCCACCAAACTTTAGCTTGCCTGAAAATCTCTGACAAGAATCACATTTTCTAACATATTCATGAACATCCTTGAAGATTGTTGGCCACCAAAAACCAGATCTAATAATCTTATGGGTAGTAGTCTTAGCCATGTAATGGCCACCACATGCACCATCATGCATTTATTTTAAGAGATCCTCAGATCTATCAAGATCTACACACTTGAGAAATACTCCTTCATTGCTCCTCCACCATAATTGTCCTTGAATTATTGCATACTTTAGAGCATGCAACTTGACTGTTCTCTTTTTATTATCATTCCTGTCAGGGGGAAGCACCATCTTTTGCAATTATCCAATGATGTCCTTGTACCAATCAAAACAATCCATATCACAAATATAAGGTATTTGATCCTCTTCTAGTACATCAATATTATTTTCATCTAAATTGCTTTGAGCCATGAGTTTAGCAAGTCCTAGACCTCTTACCAACTTAGTGATATGGATATCAATATTAAACTCTTGGATCTTGTTGAGCCATCTACATCTCCTCCCTGACACCTCTTGTTGAACTAAGATGTCTTTTACAACACCACTTGGCACATAAGAAACTACAGTTGCTCCTACCAAATAGCATCTAAATGCTTTAATAGCCTTAACCAAAGCATAGGCCTCTTTTTCCATAATATCATATTTTAGCTCTACTTCCTACAAAGATTTGCTGAAAAAAGAAATAGGTTGTTCATAGTCTTCTAAATTCTTCTGCAATAATACTGCAACAACAGTATTATAAGAAGCAAAGGATAAATTTTGAAGTGTCTTGGTATAATCATGGGTTCTCAAAATAGGGTCATCTTTAATAGCATGCTTGATATCAGAGAAAGCCTTACATGCTTCTTGAGTCCATTCCACTTTGGCTCCTTTCTTCATCATCTTTGAGATTGGCAAACTAGTCTCTACAAAGTTTGTAACAAACCTCCTCAAAAAATTCATTTGTCCAAAGAAAGATTGAATTCCCTTGACATTCTTAGGTTGAGGGACTTTATCAATTTCACTCACCCTCTCAGTTTCAATCTTAACTCCATCTTTAGAGACAATGTGTCCTAAAATCTTTCCCTCTGTCACCCCAAATACACACTTTTTTGGGTTGAAGGAAACCCTATATTCTAGTGCTCTTACAAAGATTTTTTCAAGATGATCATAGTTTTGATCTTCTTTTTTTGAGTAAGTAGTGAGACAATCTTGATAGACTCCCAAAAACTTGTTTATAAAATCTGCAAATGCCACATCCATGGCTCTTTGGAAAGTAGCTCCATCATTTGTCAATCCAAAGGGCATCCTAAAATATACATAAGTTTCCCAGGGTGTAGTGAATGCAATCTTGAACTATTCAAATTCCTTGACCTTGACCTGATTATACCCCAAAAATCCATCCAACATGGACATCAATTCAGACCCAGTGACTCTTTGCAACATTGCTTCCATAATGGGAAAATCCATAATTGTCCTTCAAAGAATTGACATTTAAATTTCTAAAGTCTACACATAGTCTGATATCTCCATTTTTCTTTCTGACTGGTACCAAATTGGATACCCATGTTGAATGCCTTCTAGGCTTTATGATTCCAGCATCCCTCATCTTTTTTAATTCATCTTACATCTTGGGTGCTAGAGTAGGATTTATAGGTCTCAACTTCTGTCTGAAAATCTTAGTGCCTTCTTTTAATGGAATCTCATGTTGGAAAAGATCTTCTCTATATGCTTTCAAATCATCATAAGACCATGCAAAAACATGTTTATATTTTCTAAGAAGATCTACCAATTAAATTTTAAGCTTGGGGGAAAACTTCTTACCAATATATACCTTTTAAGGATGTTGATCTGTCCCCAAGTTTATTTCCTCTAATTCCTCAGGCTTACTAAGTGTGCTTGTAGACAAAGGCTTGTCTTTGTTATCAAAATCTCTCTCAAGTACAACCAGAACTTTGGGTACCTTATTTGATTTTAGTTGGAGAGCCTCCCTTCCAAGAATATTATCTTTTCCATCTATGGTCTCCACCAAACCACTAAAGTCCATCTCTTTCTCACCAAAGTTTGATTCACAAGATAGGATTCTCAAAATATCCATGTCATCATAAAAAACTTGCCAACTTTCAGCATTGTTTAGAATGGATGGTCTAGATTGAACCTCTATTTCAAATATCCCTATAAAATTAATATCTTCAAGCCTCAAGGCAATATTAGCCATCATGTTTTCCATCTTATTCTGACTCCTGTCTATCCAATCAATGCCAAATGCATCAAAGTTTTCAATTTCATCCCAAATAACATTCATATACTATTTTAATCTCTAATTCTTTGAATCATATTTGGATCTCATATGAGAGATAACCAAATCAGAGTCCCCAATTACTCTAATACATCTAATCTTGTGTCTTGAAGCTAATCTCAATCCTATTAATAAAGCCTCATTTTCTGCAATGTTGTTAGTGCAGGTGAATAAAAGAGAAAATGAGAACTTGTATGTCTTACCAATAGGATCTATTAGTAACACTCCCACACCAAATCCTTCCTTTGATCTTGCACCATCAAAATACAATGTCCATAAGTCAGTCTTATCTGTAATTTTTTCCTTCTCTTCTAACAAAAGCATATGTTGGACATTTCTCTCAGATTTTTTGTTTTGCACTTGGAAAGATCCAATGTTAGTATCCAAGAAACAATTCATTGCTTCATCTTCACTCTCCTCAATCATGTGGGGAGTTTTGACTTCTCTGGATACTTTGACATTTTTACCAGCTATGTCAAATGTTGTAAAAGATAGATCACATTGGATACTTCCTCCCATTGAGGCACTCCATTTCCTAGATAGCAACATTCCATATTGAGGTGGGATGTCAACTACTAGAACACTCATTGTCAATATATTTTCTAGAAATGTAGCAAGTGTATAAGTCAAAGCCTTAATAGTACCTATGATAGGAACTTCTCTTGAATCCATTGCTTTACATCTCCCATGAGGAGTATCTACCTACAGTCCCATTGATTTCATTATTTCTACAGACATGACTGTGTTGGAAGCTCCTGAATTGATCATGCAATTCTTAAGCATCTTTCCATTAATAATCAATGTTAAGAAAAAAGGATCCACGACTCCCAAAGGAGGAGTGACATGATTTTTATTTAAGAAGATTTGAGGGATCTTAGAAACAATCTCATCTGATTCTTTTCCCTTTGTATCAAATTTCTGCTTACTATTCCTTTTCTTCTCATCCATTTCTGATTTCAAGGCTCTTGTGGTAGAAACACTATTATTCCATGTCAAAGTTGTCTCCTTATGCTCAGGAATCCTCATCATTTCTAAAAGTGGAATCCTGACTGTGATCTATGAGAGCATTTGTCCCATGTCAACAGGAGTATACTTGATATCATATATATCTTTCTTGATAGTGACTATACTTCTATCCTCATTTTGAGTAGCCAAACTAGGCTCAACTCTTTTAGCATCTTTTTGAATAGGAGAATCACCTACCTCCAAGGTCTTTGATTTAATATTATAGATAATACTTGGATTACGTGGTTTCTCTTCTATTATTATTTTTATCTTTTTCACATCCTCAACAATTTTTTCTTTCTCTGGTGTATATTTAGAGCTTGTTTTTGTATCTGTAATAAACATGCCAGCTGGCCTGCCATCTTCATTACCAACTATCTTATTCCTTATATTATAGTTACTCTATTCTTGAGAAACCAATTTTTCTGTGATTCGAGCCCTTTCTGCATCTGAAGGTCTTCTTTCCATAAAAGTCTTTTTTCCCCTTTTAGCATTACACCTTATTTTATCAATGCCTACTTCATTTTCATCAAATGAAAGCATATGTTTATCCTCAGCCTAATCATGAGACTCTCCTTCATCTGATGAAAAAAGCTACTAATTTTGACCTTGGTCATCATATTCTTCACTTTTCAAATTTGTAGAAGCCATTGCATTCCCAACATCATCATATAGTTCTTCCTCATCTTCTCTTTCTTGTTGGGTCTAACTTGGATACATCTTCAAAACAACAGCACAACTGGAAGGATTGTGTGGGGATTCACATTCTTCACACAAATAATATTCACTACACATGTTAGTTGAATTTCTCTAAAGAGGATCCAAATTTCTATCATCAGGCTTATCTTTTCTTTGTGGGATAATGGGTTTCCCATCCTTGAATTGGGTGTCATAGGGGTAATTGTGCATCCTAGGCTATTGATTGAAATTGTTATAGGATTGCCTATTATTGTTTGGAACTTTAGGATTATTAATTTCTTTGAGCTTTATGTCCTTTATAGCATTTAAAATCTGCTTCATATCGAACTCCCCTTTAGGTTTAGCATTTGAGAATCTATCTTGTTCCTTCTTAGAAGAATTTACATCATCTCTTCTACCCAACTTCTCAGATACCCTATTATTTGTTTCTATAATGATAGTTGTTTTATAAGGTTCTCTTATATTCCTTGGATTCTTTTCTCTTAGGAGGTATCCCATTTTAGAATCAAAAGCATTAAGATAAGTAGCTAGACAAACCTTGTCATCAAGTCTCATAACTTGGAAAATTTTATGCATAGATCTTTGAAATCTTATTTTGAAATCTACAACATCTTCATTCTGATTCTTGTTTATATTGTTGAATTCATTCAACATGAATCCTTCATTGGTCTTATCACCATATTTCTCATTAAAGCAATCAATTAATTCATCTACTGACCCTACAGAATTATAGGGTAACCCTCTAAACCAGTCCCTAGCATCCTCTACTAAAGACTGAATAAAAAGTTTCATCAATACATCTTCATGCACAATTTCACAATCTTCCATCATGTCAGTAAATTTTTTCAAGTGTTCTTCACATGTGATTATGTTATTCCCAGCAAATTTGGGAAGTTTATCTCTAAGTTCACTTGGAACTACATTAGGGTAACCAAAGATGTTATGGAAATAAAATTGCTTGTACCTTTCTATATGAATGGGTCTTCCTTGAGATGAAGTATTAACTTGAGAAGAAGAGGCCTTAGCATCTGATGTTTTAGCTCCTTTGGTACCAAGCTGAATAGGCCTTTTTGTCTGTCTAAGAAAATTAGCCTTCCTCTTCATCTCCAAAGTTCCAATTTTTCCTTCTCAAGTTCCTTAGCTATGACCTCCTATTCAACTCTAGCTCTTTCAAGATCCATGTCCAATTTAGACATCTAATTTATTGGGCCTTTTAGATTATTGGGCTCATTTATTGTAACCCATGCCATTCCTTGATTTCCCTTATCCTTAGGGCCTTGATGATCAACTATTTGATGAATGATAGGTTCCTCTTCAATTCTCTTAGGCTCTACAACATAGTTGATGGCCTCCTGGTTTTGTACTCTCATCTTCAATTGCTCAATTTTGGTCATCTTTTTCCTTTTCTCATCTTCCTTTTCTTTGTTCCTCTATTGTGTGATGGCCATTTCCTTTTGGATACATCTTGTCCATTCTTCTTCTTCATCATCAAAAATTTTTGAATCAGAAAGGGTGATGTCAGAATCCCTCTCCTCTCTTTCACTAGGAGAATTGTAATTTTCATTTGTACCCAGTCCCACATCTACAGCCTCTTCATATTTGAATGCATTTCCTTCTTTGTTGTGTTGGACTAATATTTCTTCTCTAATCTCATCCTCTTGTATTTTATTTTGAGGGAGTCTTCTATTACCCTTTCCTTTTCCTAGTTTCTCAGCTCTAGATGTAGCTGGGACATCATCTCCCAACCACTCATCAAGATTTTTATTTGACAGAGACCTAGTACTTCTATTACTCATATTGGAGAGTGTGTGATAAAATAATTTTTAATACTTAGCACTGGTGCAAAGAATAATTCAAAGTCTCCACTCAACACTAGTTGGGGTCACAACACTAACTCATATGAATATTTGCAAATAGAGAACTCTTCAAGATAAAACAATGAAAAATGACCAAACTTGAGTAACTCTATGCCTCCAATGATCAACTTACTGGCTATTTATGATAATTTATTTCTCTATTCCCCAGTAGAGTTTCCATCTTGTTGGTGTTTAAAACTATTACGCTATGAAAAGTCACCAATATATCTTCAAACCAATACTAGGAGTGGTTAGCTCCAAGTGTGAAAGCTCTAGAAGATCATTGGACAAACTATAGGGCCAATACTTCCCTCTGCACTTCTGGATCTGCAAAATCAAAGTAGGTACACCTAATCCAGACTAAAAAATCAATTCTTTACAACACCTTTTTCTTCTGGATTTGAACAACAGATAGATGGTAAGTAAGTACTAAATTCCAACCTAGCATTCATTTACTCTCGACTACCATAGTGGGATAATAATAAAAACTGTAAAAGTAAAGAATTTTGGTACTGAGTTTGATTTAAATTTGTGGGACAGAACATAGCCAAACCACTTTAGATATATATTTCAATAGAAATACTAATTATCAATCAGTACCTTATCCATTGGGAAAAATCCTAAATACAATACTGAAGTTGAAACACCTTATTGGTAAATATTTAAAGCCATAAACATAAGAACTCTTAGACCACACACTAAAATATCCTCAAATAGATATCCAAGTAGAATAAATGTAATATCCAAAGCATTTTAATTTGATCTAAGATCAAAGACTTATGGAATACACATATGCATAAGAAGGACTCATACATTAAGCCAGAAAACTTACAACTAAATAGATAACACAAAGGATAGACTTAAAATCTGAGGCAACTTATATTAAGTATGATGAAATCTCTTCCTAAATCAGTATGACAAGGAAATCTACAATATGAAGATATGCAAAAGATCAAAGAACTTTCAATTCTATCTTAATAGAATATAAAAATACATCTTCAATATCCTAGACTAGAAACAAGTATAATCCTAATTCTTTTTGACTCTCCTAATTCTCCAGCCCCCTTTCTAAATGGCCTTGAATATTCCTTTATAGTAACAAGAATGCTACAAGCTTCGGACCATTTAGGTTTAGGGTTTATAACCAATTAATGAAAGCATTTAATTTTGTAATCAATTTGAAACCCTATCTCTCTTTTCCCCATGCAAATCCAATATGAAAACAACATTCATGCTCCTTGGATGTGAAAACAATACTCTGAGGTCAAAGAAAAACAAAGTCATGACCCTGAGAATAGCTCACATAAATGCATAAAAGACCAGGCAACTCTGTTTGCATTTATCCTTTGATTATAAAATTCTATCTGTCAAATTTGGTCTTGAATGCATCTCCACATATCAGATTTGTATCCCTCCGATCCTCAACAGTTGTTCAAATAACGACCCCTGAGATTATATTACAACATTAATGGCTCTGAGACAAAAATTTAGTTGACTGGCATGAAAACCCTTGGAAAACATATTCAAATATTTAAAAATCCATTATAATGGTCACATGTGGCATAGAAAAGGACATGAATGGCTGAGATTGAACCTCCATTAAGCTTTAAAACATATATGTAGATCTTTCTAAGTTACCCACAAGCACAAGATCTGACCTAGACATGTGGCAATTAGGCGTGATGCCTCAAAAATTAAACAACTTCATCTTGGTGATCAAGGCTTTACATGTGTTGTTGGATCTTCCTTAATTACTATGTCTTTACTACCCTTTTTTACCAGGGACCCATGACGTCATCTATGCTAGATGTCATCACGGTGCAATGCCTTAGATACTAGATGTCGATCAACTTTTCTTTAAGGAAATATGTTGTCCGTTTGATCAAATAAGACTTTATCATTATATAATTTACCTTCTATCCTTAGCCTGTCCTACCATGGATACATGTCTTCAAGACGTGATGCCTTAATGAGTAGATCTTGAGCACTTTCATTTCAAGGCTTTACGCCTACCGCTCGATTAAAATAAATTAGACCGTAGATTAACTTGCCTTGGTTATAAACCATAGGTCCCACATGGTCATAAAAAAACATGGCATGCAGGCGTAATGCCTCAAATGATAGATCTTGATCATCTTTTGACAAAGGTTTTTTTCTATCTGTCTGATTGAAATCGATCTACATGAAGCTTAACACCTTTAAGCTCTGTGACCATTGGACGCGTGTCAAGTTATCACACACTCACAGCCTCTTCGCTAAATATTATTTTATGCCTTGCAAGTGAAAAACAACTACACATCATCTCATTTGCATTACCTCATCTCCACATGGCATGATCTCGCACACTCGTGGCCCTTTGCACTAACTGTCATTAACCGACACGATTGTGCAACACAAATCGCTAGCTGTCAATCGCGCACTCATGACCATTTTATGTCTCTGACTCTAACCACAGTGACTGCATGACAAATGAAATTCACACCCTTGCTAGCATATTTTTCTATCTACTCAATCCTCCATGAGTGAATGACAAACTGCCACCTGGCATTCCCTCCACGTCATCGTTGCACAGGCCCGCAAAATTGGTCCACTTATCCGCAAGTTGGCCGCCATATCACCATCTGACCACTGAGACATCTGCAAAAAGGTACGAACCTTTTAGGAACTTCATTATTGTGTGCTCTAATATAAAAATATTAAGCTTTTGCACTGCACAGTCAATCTGGGATATATGATTTAGACCATTTCTGAACAAAATAGACCAATGAAGGCACCATAGACATTCTGACTATTTCAACCCTTTCTATCTGTAAAAAGAAGATTCAAAGGTAACAAAACATAGCTCCCACATCCCTCTACAGCCTTCATGCACATAATAAGGACCCAAAGCCCTCTTAAAATTGGATATCCTCCATTGAAGCTTTGCAAAAACTCAGAAAGGGGACTTTCAAGAAACGTCCTAACACCTTCCTTCATTACACTTTTGTTTGGCAACAACACCCTAAACAAGCTTGGCCAACTCACTATGAAATCATACTTCCAAAGCTTTGTATGCTCATTGCCTCTTATCAAATTTGACATATATCACAATGGTATTCCAAAGTACACTTGTGGCTATAAATTTATATTTACAATAGTACTTATATGACCCTTTACAAGCAATGTAATACTTCTCATTGAAAGGTGATGCAGGAGCATCAAGGGCCCTTTGAGGCCACCATGATAATTTTAGTCAAATATATGTTATAATTCTATTATGAGGCCATTTATTTTATTTTTAAGGTTAAATAAGGTTATCCCGTGCATTAGATTAAACTTGTATGGCCATTAATCCATTTTGTAGCCTTTAAGGTAACTAGGTGTTGTATTGGTTTTAAATACTAGTGAAAGCTACCAGAAGTGGTCAAAAGTGACAAAAATGGTGGATTTCATGTTTTTGTGTTATATTTATCATTTTTTGAAGTCCTTGTTCAATAAGAGGTCATTTGGTCATAAAATGTAAAAATTGCAAAAATTGCTCAAAAGTTGCTTGACAACTTTGACAATTTTGCGCAAAACTTGTCATTATGCCTCTCAAATATCCAACTACTTTAAAGGTTGGTTAAATCAGTTGTGAAATCTCTGAAATGATCCTATAAATCCCCTTTATTTCAGTGATTGGCCAACATTGAGAGAAAATGTGATTGAAAAGGAGAAACATTAATAATAATAAATCTAATTTTTTTGCAACGTTAATTATTGATTAGAGGTTTGGAACTCTTTTCCATTGATTGATTTTCACTCCAAACCTATGGGGATCTTTAGGATGATGAGTTTATTTCATTATTTATTTTTTTGGATTCTTTTTTGTGACTTATGGAGGTACATTGAATTTATTCTTTCAAAATAGACATAAAACCCTCCCCATTAAGGGTTTCAAGACAAATTGATTCATTACTCACAAGTTCACCGTTCAAAAAATCTCAAAGTTTGGAATCTATTATTATTTTTAATTCTCTTTCAAATTATATAGGTCTATTTATGAATGGATTTATCTATTGGAAGAAAAGTGAGGCCCTTGTGGGACTATCACTCCATTTTCCATTAATTGTGACAACAAAGTAGTTTGTTTTGTGAAATTGCAGATATACATGAAGGTTCAAAATGATGTATGGGGTTGAAATAGGTTTTAACTGATCTAAATGTTCCTTTTCTCTTACTTTAAAAATAGTACATAATTTTTTTGGTCTTTTTTATTTAGATCATTGTCAGACAAACTGACCTAAAACAGTCACAGTCACAGTCAGAAAGTTTTTATTAGTTATTTGAAGTTGTCTCACATTTTTTATTCACTTTAAAATCCATGTAATTGATAACTAAAATTCAAATTTTCATCCTTGAATGTACTTTGGATTCCCATTGTGATCTATGTTGAAGGTGATCAAAGACAGAGCATATTAAGGTTTTGTAAATCTGACTTTTTTCAATGAGTTGGCCAAACTTGGTAGGGTGTTGTTACCAAACAAAAGTGTAATGAAGGAATGTGTATTTCAAATCCACTCAATATTTTTATGTCTTTTTTAATAAAATTGGATTCATTGGGGTCTAGAACCAAAATCTCATTATTTTTTAAAGGATAAATGACACCATGTATGGATGTGTAAAGTTGCAAGGTTGAAGCATTGTTTTATTGTTCCCTCTTGTCTCATATGATCAAGGGTGATGTTCCTCTTAAGTCTATGATCAAGCATTTTGACCATGTATGTAAACACAATTTTGTTATTTTTATGTGTGAATCCTTGATCACTAGATAGGAAATTGTGCCAGTAAGATCAATTAGATGAGTTTCCTTGTTTGAACCTTGAGTCTCTACATCAAAAGGGTTCAAATTCAAATAGATCGTGTTGTGAAAATTTAGTTTTACTAGGTGTACAAGATCACTATCCTTGATGACCATTACACATTTCATGAATCCATGTTCATTTAGGGATAAAAATATTCATTTATGACATTGATTACATGGTTCTTATAATTTACAAATGCAAAGAGCCTCACAACATAGAAAGAAATTGACATCATTGTGTTATCACAGTCTTAGGACTGTCTGATCAACAATTTGTGTAAATAGAGGTTAAGACAAATCATGATCCTTGATACACATATATAAAGGAATTATATATCATACACATTCTATTTAATTACTTTTCACCCTTGGGAGCCCTTTCTTGTACTTTTAAACAACAAGAATGCTTAATTTTGTACTCATAGTTAGTGAGAATTGTGTAGCAATCACACTAGGGCATCAAATTTCTCTCCAAAGACACAACTTAAAAGTCTAAGACCAATTTCATTTGAAATGTAATTCAAAATACTCCTAGATTCTAGATTTTCTTAATTGTCCAATAGTGTATTTGAGTGCAATCAATCAATATGTCTTCAAGCCCTTGAGAGGGAGTGTTTGTAAAAGTTTTGAAAGAAAATGATTCATTCTACCTCCATACTGAATGAGTGATACTGAATCCAATTCTAAAATGAAGAAGACTCATCCTCCTTAAAGTCCTAATGGGTTTTGGATCAAGTTCAATCAATGAAAACTAGATATTAATGACTAATCAACAATAAAAATGTAAAAACTAAGAAATGACATTTTATGGAAAAGAAACCAATAAAGGAATTTTCATCAAAAGCACCAATGCTAAACGAATTAGTTAATGTGTATTTTATTTTGTATTATTTTATTTTTTAAATATTTATCGTCATAATTTTGAAGACCTGTCAATTTGCACCGACGAGGATGTTGTATCTCTGACAACATCCTCGTCGGATGTGCAGCCCCTAAGGTCATCAAAATTTTGATGACCTGTCAATTTCTGCTTATGAGGATGTTGTATGTCTAACAATGCCCTCATCAGATGTGCAGCCCCTAAAAGAGTTGTACATACGACGACCTACAAATTTCCACCATTGACAATGTTTTATGTCTGACAACATCCTCATCGAAATGGCAGTCCTTGAGCATGTCGTAAATCTGATGACCTTCCAATTTCCACCGATGAGGATGTTGTATGTCTGATAGCATCCTCATTGGAATGATAGCCCCTAGTTTTCATTTTACTTCCAATGATAGGTCAAGTTCTACCAATGATGATGTTGTGGGAGAAATGGTATCCTCGGATGGAGCTTGTTGTTGAAAATCTGACACATATTAGGGTCAGAATTTTGATGTTGTTGAGTGTTGTCAGACATTCTGACAACAAGTTTTTGATGGTGAGGTTTTTCGGTATTCTGATGAAGTCCAGTCAAAATTGCGATGAGAGGCCATCATAAATATGCCTTGAATGTACTAGTGCTATATTGTATTCAAAGGGAATTATCCATTATTATTTGATCATTATTGAATCAATCAATTGATCATACCATTTTGTCTCTCTTGTCTGTGCTATCTATTGAGATTCTAGATCTTGGCATTTCATTATTTTCCTTAGGAAAATTCTTACAAATAGGATAAAGGGGAATTGAAAGGACAAATTTCCCAAATGAGGCAATTTATCAAAGACTTATTTATTCTCATTGCCTCCCAAGTTGTAGACACATATGTACCCACCAAGCAAGAGATTGATTCATTGAAAGGTGGAAACAATAGATTATTGGGCCAATGAACAATTTTCTAAAGTTATGAGGAGGCTAATAAGGTTGAGGTAGAGATGACCACATTGGCCTACTAGTAGAATAATGATATCCCCAAGTATGATAAGAAGATAGGGTTGTTTAAGGAAATAAGAAAATTGGTTGCAAAAGATATTTAACAAGTGGATTTCTTAGGGGTAGAAAGATTTTACTTTATTCATATGAGAATTGATAGTTTTGAATTCATGAGAGATGTTATGGTATAATACAAGACTACATTTTTAAAGGAGCACCCCCCAGTATATCAAGCATACACCAATTTTGAGAAATACATAACTAGAAATATTGGTTCCAATTTGTATATAGAGGAATGGGCAGATTTCTTGCCCAATGGGACAAATTGGTAGAAGTAGATTTGGTCCAAGTATGAATTCAACTATCAAGTTTTGATGGTTGTCTTTGTGCCAAAAGATCTACATGTTAATTCTTGTACAACCACTTAACTTATACAAGCACGAGAGGTGGTTAATCCATTTCATGAACCATTGTTTTGGTGCACAAAACAAGGAGACCAATGGCACATACCTTGAAAAAATACCCCCCCCAATGCAAGAACAGGGTTCAAACCCATGACCTTGTCTCTGATACCAATTTTTGGTTGTCGTTGCACCAAAAGATTGAAATTTTAATGCCCAATACAACCACTTGACTTATACAAGCACGGGGGGAAGTTAAGTAATGTCACAAACCATCATTGTGTTTCACAGCACAAGGATACCAAGGGTGCACACCTTGCAACAAGTTTTAGATGAATGCTTGGATTAAATCTTGTCGTCAGATTAAGCTACAAAACCAATGACCACCCTAGAAGATATTATTGGTAAAATAAAAGAAGTTTTGAGGGTGGCTAAGTGAAAAATAAATTGGGTAGATGGGTCTAAAAGAGCCATTAAATCATTTTTGGGTACGTTATAGGGAATACAAAAATAAATAAGAGTAGTAGTATTTTAGAATTCAAAATTTTGAATATCCTTTACTCTTTCAGAATAATCTCTAATTCAAATACGTTAACTATTAGGGAACCTGTAAGAGAGTACAAAAATAAATAAGAGTATTAGTATTTTCAAATTCAAAATTTTGAATATTCTTTATTCTATTAGAATATTATATAATTCAAATACTTCAATTTTTGGGGCACCTACAATAAATCCTAAAATAGTTTAATTGGTGGTCGTGGGATTCATGGGTTGTATCATAAAAAAGAGGTTGAAGCATATCTTCAAGTTGAATGACCCTTTTTTATCATACTGTGGATTTTATACTTAGTGAAGAGTTAATATATACATATTATCACTTCAGAGTAAATTTGATTATATTTTCTATGTTCATGGCTTGGGCATTGGAGCTTGGCACAACAGAGGACACCATTTGGGTTATGTGCAAATATTTAAGGCAAAGTGGTTATATGGGTTGGTAGACATTGTTTTTGATGTTATCCCAAATATTGGCTTCATGACCAACATGGGCTATTGGAGGGATGTTAAAGGAATAAATGGTGATATTCATCCATTCATTGTATGGAATGCATACTCAAACAAGTCTGAATGCATCAAAGAAGATGTCTATGGATGGATGATGTTGAAGGAGTATCTCAAAAAACATGACAAATTGGTATGACTGGAGCAAGGAGGAGCACAAAATTGGTTCCCATTGGAGATAGAAAGATACTTGTTGAATGGACCTATTGATCCTTAGTGTTGCTACACAATGGACGGATTATGGTGTTTCTTTTTTCTATTTGTATGGTTTAGTTTTTGTTTCAAGGTTTCTTTGATGTTGGTTTCTTTTTGGCCAAATATTGTCTTCAGTTTTAAAGTTTTTGTCCAAATGTTTATAGTGTACCTATTTTTATTAGGACTTCCACAATTTGATGCCTCTTGAGAAGGAATTCTAAGTTTGAATCAATGTCACACAAAAATTGATATGTACTGTAATCAAGGGTTTCATATGGATACATACTTGTATGGTTTTAGTTGTAGGATGCAGATTAGTGGTACTTGTCTGATTTTTTGTCTTCTTGTCTCAGATTTGGTTTCAAATGTTTAGGTTTTTCTTGGGTTGTATAAAGGGTTTAATTTTATAGAGGTTTCAAATGTGACTATGTTCATCCCTTTTTAGACTGTTTCAAATGTTCATATACTTGTAAATCTTATTTCATTAATAGAATATAATTATTATCGATCAAAGAAAAAATATAATATTTGCATGGTAAATAAGCTAAATGCACTAATGCTTTCTAGATTTTGTTGATATTGCTATTTAAAGATGTGACTAATCAATTACTCTCTTTTAGCCCCATTTTATCTTTTTACTTTCTTTTAAATTTGGTTAGTTTAGAAAAAAAAATTGGAAGTCTATACTTTTCAACTTGGAAACCAGCATACCTTTTAGATAAATAGGCCGCCATGAGCACTTAGCTATTCAACACTATCGTTTCTTGGCCAAAGAGACCTTGGGATTTTTTATATATCTTCTTTTATACCTCTTTCACGATAGGTTGAGTTGAAACATTCAACTTATGTTGAGTGTGTCAAAAGAGCCATCAATAGATGTAGTAGATTTTTTGTATTCCTCAAAGTTAGGGATGTTCCAAGAGACCTTATTGCATACAATACCTTGAAGATAACACCTTCAATATTTAGGTTTAATTAGATTATGTTATGATCCTTAATGATCTATATATAACTAATATGTATACTAAGGTTAAGCATGACACACGTTTTTATCCTTATTATCTTGAAGAATATATAATATATACTTAGGAACATATCACATTAGGCTCATAACAACTTAACATTACACCATATGCCCTATGTATATATAGGAGCTATAGACACTAAAAATTGTCCTATCGCTTATGCGTGATAATTTTACTAACATTTGTCTAAATTAATTAAATAGTATTCATTATTTAATTAATTAGTGTCATTCTTTCTAATTTGAATTTCAAATTATTCATTTCCCTACAATTTTAGTAATTGAATTATTTTAATTATTTATTAACATTATTCCAATATTCTCTAATTATTCTTCTAAAAATTAATTAAATATTTATTATCATTTAAGTAATCTCTGTCTCTAAGTTTTAATTAAATAATTGTATTATTTAATTAAATATATTCTTCCTTGTTCTTGTCACATAAATAAATGATTATTCCAAATACTAACTATGTCTTATAAAATTAAATAAATAAGTAATTTATTTGATTATTCTGTTTCCCCAATGCGAACTCATTCTTCTAAAAATAAATTGATTTATTTATTTATCCCCTCTCATGCACAATTAAATAAACTTTTTTAATTGTTGAATGTTAATTATTCTTCAAGTTCCACCCCTTTAACTATCACTAACTAACAATTCCTCTTTTCAATCAATTGAGTCAAACTAATCATTCAATGTAGTCTTTTGTAATACCCACCTCTTAGTTTGCTTTTCAGTTTTGGGTTCCGAACTCTTTTAGGCCTTTTTTATGTATGTGTGGTTTATTCCAGATGGTTTAGAGGATATTTATGTATCACATTTCAGTATGTTATTGATTCATTGCTTAGTGTATTATATCTCCTGTTTGGATATAATTTATCGTTATTTCATGATGCTTATGTATATGTTAGGATGTCATTTTAATTATGGTTTTCTGACAATACTGACCCTATATTTATATGCACATGGATCATTTATATGTTTTGTATTACTATTTGACATGCTTGATATGGTATGGGACAGAGTTGTAGTTACTTACTTCGACGAGATCCGCACGATAAACTAGTCTCAACCATTATTTTCTATATTATAATCATGTATGCTCGTCTTTGTGATGACAAGTTTGCAGGTACCGGGCTACGTCTTCCCTGAATTAACAGGAGTGAGCGTGCCATATTGCAATATATCAATGGTAAGAGAGGGGAGATAATATTAGGTCCAAATCCATACCCTAAACTTTTATTTTTTCCTATTGATGGACAAAGAATCTAATTGACTACCCTAGTGTTTAAATCTGTCAAGTGACGTGGATTCGTGAGCCTATTTGTGTGTGTTTGTGGTTATGTTTCAGTTGATTGTCTGTTTCAGTTGATTATCTATTTAGATGGGGTTTAGATGGATTAATGATGCTTTTAGATTGATTTATTTAATGAATTTTCATGGTAAAAATTAATGTTAATTATTGCACCTATAATAAGGTTAAAACATTGATATATGAAATATATGGCTATTTAATAATTAAATGCCTATATTTAATTAATTGATTTAATTATTAAGTCTTGATTAAAATAATTGAGATTTAATAAATATTAAATTCAATTAATTGTGCATATTTGAATTATTGAATATTACTTTAAGTTGTATGGTTAATTGATTAATTTAATTGAAATATTTCTCATGCATTTTCAATTTAACACTTTGCTTTGATATTTCAAAGTTGATTTTTTGTATGCTTTAAGTGAAATTGAAAATAAAGAATTATTTTAATTAATAATTAGATCAT
Source organism: Thuja plicata (assembly GCA_018584345.1). Lineage (NCBI taxonomy): Eukaryota > Viridiplantae > Streptophyta > Pinopsida > Cupressales > Cupressaceae > Thuja > Thuja plicata. The sequence continues at coordinate 2,798,848 of MU224267.1, forward strand.
TTATATTCCCTTTAGGGTTTTCACTTTTTGAAAATCTAATTTCTTGGATTATCTATATCTTTGGATTGGAAGCTTTTTTGGAGGTTGTTCAATTAGAGGAGAAGGAGAAATCAGGTGATTGGAGTTTTGAGAGAGCTTGCTTGGATTTGTGGATTCTCTTGCTTGGATTTGTGGATTCTTCTTGCTTGGATTTGTAAAATTTTGCTTCTCATCAGTTATTGAGGTAGGGTCTTCATCTTTTGAATTCTAGCTTTCAGATCCCCATCTTCCATGCATCTGAAAAGCTAGGACCCTTTGTGTGATCTTCCTTATTTGGGTATTTGGTAGTTTCATTGATTTAGAATTGAGAATAATGATCTTGGTTTCAATTTGTATTTTCCTCCATATTTTCTTATCAGATCTATGATTATGAGCATAAAGGTTTCATTCTTGGGTGTTGAATGCCAATTGGGCATCAGGGTTTTCGTATGAAAGAATTATGTTTGAAATTGCCCTTAGGGTTTCAATTTGAGGAAAAAAAGGAATTCACTGAGGAAAATTTGATAAATGTTGTTAATCTTGCTTGAAACTCTCATATCTGTATCTCTTTGCCATAGAAAGATGAAATTCATACCCTCACCATGTCCTTGCCCAAACCCCTGATCAGATTTGCTAGAAAATAGTGAAAATGAGTTAGTTTGCATGCTTTGGAAAAAGAAAACTCTTCTTGGAAATTATTAATATTAAATTAGAAATCATCTTGTTTTTATCATCTTGCATGTTGTTGAAAGAAAGGGAAAAAAATCCCTCTTTATTTTATTTAGATCCTTTGTTATAAAAAAAATGCCTATAATGTTTTAAAATGGCTTGAATAACTTGTCTCGAAAGAAATATTACTATTAGTAATATTGAAAAATTAAATAAACAAAAAAGTGAGCTTGATGTTTTTAATTTTTAAAAAAATACAGTCCTTTGATTTTAAAAATTAACCAGTTTAAAAAATAAATAAATATAAAAAAAAATTAATAAACCAAAGGTTTATTAACTTGCATTTGTTTGTTTTAAAAAAAAAAGAGAAGAAAAATATATAAAAATAAATAAATAAAATGTTAGATGGTGGCGGGGCCACCACATCCCCCACCACCGTGGGTGACCTGCGGTCACCCACTGTCGTAGCAGTGGGCCCGCAGTGCCTCTGTGATCACCCACTGCCCAAGGCAGTGGGGCCACGAGGCCTGTGCGATCTATCCCTTTACGGGACAGTGGGTGGGGCCGAGACCCCAACACATGTTTTTAAATTTATTTTTTTAGAAAAAGTTAATTTTATTATATATAATTTAGTTTTAATTTAACTTTGTTTTTAATTTAGTCAAAATTAATTTACCAATTTATTTTATATTTAGCTTTAATTTTTATATATTTAGAATTGTTTTTTTACTATTTAGTAATTTTTTTAATTGTTTTTTATTACGGTAAAAGCAGGTTTTGAAGGGAACCCCGAAACCCTTTAACAAAACAAAGGAAGGAAAGGCAAAAAAAGCCCCAACGAACAACAGATTGTCCCAAGGAGGGGACCAATCAACAGAGGGTCAA
>MU224267.1:2800469-2829072 GCA_018584345.1 Thuja plicata
AAGAAAACAGAGAAGAAACCCGCCAGCACTAAAATCAGAGAGATTTCAGAAGGCTTTCAGCTTCCACCAGCTGAGTCCTCATTGTAGTCACGTTCTCTCTCAGCTTCAGAAGGTCTGGATCTTCATTTTGGATCCTCATTGTAATTTTTTTAATTGTTACTATAAAGGGGTTATTAATTAACAATTTTGTTTATTATTAAATAGTGATTTACTATGCTTTTTAAAATGACATTAATGTATATATGCGTAGGGTGACTAGACCTTATCGGGACATTTAATTTAAATGGACGTTATTCTTAAACATATGGTGTAAATTAGAATTTTATTATCGGATGATTATTAATGTCTATTATAGTGTTACATCTATGTTATCATTCTATTGTAATTATAGTCAAATTTTAGTAATTATTTAAATAGGATAATTTTTACATGTGGGTTTATAAATTAACCTATAGGAGCTTTAATTACGTTCTTTTGGAGATTGAATTATATTTGGTTAGTAATTTTTGTAAGATAAATGAAATTGGATGATAGGAAATCATAAATTTGTTTATCAATGTGTTTTACCATGTCATGATGTATTAATCTATATGTTATTGGAATGATGTGCGTACTCCTTTTTTTTGTGAACCTTATCATGTTGGGAGTCTGATGAGTTTTGGGAATTGATTCTTCATGATGTCTTGCATGTTTTTCCAGTGCATATTTCCTATAATGGTATTTTGGTTCGATTGTCTTGTCTGAATCTAGTGTTTCTGTACTTACGATATGTGATCCTTTGAGAATGTCTCATGTTGTTATGGTTAGTTAAGAACCAGTAGTTCCTATATGGGTAGGAACCAGTTTATGAGATCATTTTTGACCTTGAGCTTAGGGGGTGGTTAGTTAGGTGAATCTTAGAGGAGTGGCTTACAATAGGATTCTGAGGCCTAAAGAGGCCAGTCTAGGGTGACCTATCTTAAGTTTGTTAATAAGTGATAACTTAATAATAAAACTTGGGGTTTACATTAATTACAAGATTGATCATGATTCCTCGCTTATGCCTTGAGTGCTAGTATAGACTAAGGATAAGAATGAGTTGATACCTAGAGAGTAGGTATGGTTAGATTCCTCATCTTCATGAGAGGGTATCCTAGCTCCGCATGAGTCATGATTGAGAGGTCCGGGGTCTAGAGAGGCCAGTCCAGGGTAACTCAAGTTATTGACCATGTGATGACACTCCCATAGAATGTAGCTTAAGTCTCCTCCATAAGTCTTGCTTTACCTTAATTACAAGATTGATCATGATGTCTCGCTTATGCCTTGAGTGCTAGTATAGACTAAGGATAAGAATGAGTTGATACCTAGAGAGTAGGTATGGTTAGATTCCTCATCTTCATGAGAGGGTATCCTAGCTTCGCATGAGTCATGATTAAGAGGTCTGGGGTCTAGAGAGGCCAGTCCAAGGTAACTCAAGTTATTGACCATGTGATGACACTCCCATAGAATGTAGCCTAAGTCTCCTCCATAGGTCTTGCTTTACCTCTTTTGGTTGTGGTTTTGGAAATTTGACATTTGATTTTAGTGGTTGGTTTATATTGATATTTTGGTTAATTTATGTATATCATTTATCTTTGGATGTGTACCTTTTTTTTGACCTTGGATCTCCAATATGTCTTTATATTTCCTATCCCTATACCTCTTCTTTAGACTTTTTGTATTGTGTTCCTGTGTGTGGGCCTGATGTTATCTCCTCAGCACGGTGGGAGTGGACCTTTGGTTCTACGTGTTTGAGTGGTAGGGATTCTTATTACCATTGAGATCTAATTATTCTTCTTCATGCTTGGATGATCCTTGTTGCAGTTTCTTATTCTTCCTATTCTTTTGGAGACTTGTGAAGTTTCATGAGATGTACTTTTGTAACCATATATGTATATTGGTTAACATCCTTCAAAGGATGTATTGTATTATTTTATTATGTATTATTTCATACCCTACGACTTGTGTAGTGGATGTTGCATTAATTGTATACCTTTGGTATCAGATGTATATGTGATCTTATTATATGAGATGTATATTATTGGATTCACTTGTGGTATCCTTTATGTTAGTTCTTTATAGTTTTTCTCGTAGATTATTTTTCTTAAGTAATTCTACATCAAGGAACCCTCGAGATTGTAACCTTTGTTGAGTTGTACTTATGTTTATGTCATGTACTTCATTGTATTACTTCTGCATTGTTATCAGTATTGTTTGTAAACATTTAAAAAAAATTATCCGATTAACTCAGTGTCATGTTTAGGTTAGTTCTCCTAGGTTCCCTGGCGGGGCATTACATCTTCTTAGTCATGCAACCAGTTATTTGATCAATATATTTAGTCTACTCTTAATCAACCAAGTTGTCTGTTTAAACTAATTTGTCATGCAGCCAGTCAACTATCAATTTATCTCAATAATTTGACCAATCAATTGAATCTAAATTAATCCTAGCCATTCATTATCAGTCAACACCCCTCAATCTGAATCATTCATTAAAGTATGGGATTCTATAAAAGAGGGTGATTCCTCACAATTTCAACAACCACAATTCTTAAATTCCTCTATTGTCATATTCGATAAAATCTAAGAGCCAACATTGCATAAGAAGGAGAGAGACAAGGGATAGCTTTTCATTTGAATTATTGCATTTTATTTAAATGATTTGATTTGAATTATTATTTATTATGGTAACTGTAGGTTTTGAAGGGGCCCCAAAACCCTTTACAAATCTAGAAAAAGATAAGCATTAAGATCACAAACCCAAGACTATCTGTCAATGACAGAAATAGAGAACCAAAAAAGGGCTAGCATCCCAGATTTACAAAAGTACAAACAACCACAACAAAAAAATTGACAACAGAAAAAACTTCTAGTAAAATGACCAAAAAACTTCCAACAAACTACTCAATTCAGCATCTTGGAGCTCTTCTCAGATTTGATCATCTGGTTTTCCATCACCTGAATTTCCACCAACTAATTCTCCATGTTCTGGATAAAATTCCAAAGGTTAGAAACATCTTTAGCTTGAGCTCCAGTCTTCTTTTTTGTGTTGGATCTAGTCCTAGATTTAGGGCTAGAAATCTGGGTTTCATGTTTCCCATCATCCTCCAAATTAACTCTGTCACTACAGTTACCTTCCAATAGGGTGTGCAGCACTTTCAAATTTTCAACAGAGGCTTCCATACCCAACTTGATGATAGTAGTCATCTTCCTCAGCATAGTGTTGTTGTTGTTGGTTTTCTCAATGACCAGGTTGATCCTAATATTCATCATATTGTTTATTTTATCCTCTAGCATGGTAGGGTTACCAGTTACCTTATCAAAAAAATTATTACCTTTCTGATAAATTGCAGCGTCATACCTCAAATTATCACTTATCTCCTCCAAGAGAGTATTCCTTTCTTCAAGGTCTTTATATTTGGCCTGCAGATCATGGATATCATCCTGAACCCATTTATTGATATTTTAGCTATACATAGCTTTATTTCTGGCTGCCTAAAGATGGGATATGTTGACAGTTATTTTAACCTTGAATTCTTGATCCTAGGGGTCTTCTTCCAGAATCCTCTGCTTCTGTTGGTTTTCCTTTTCTTTAGCATCACCCATTGGGCTCACGGGAGGAGGATAGTTAATTTCACAGTCAATATGCTTGTTCTGGTCCTCTTTTTCAAGATCGACAAAGATTTTCTCGCTTTGGGATTTTTTAGATTCATCCAAGTTATCCATATCCATATCCTCCTCTACCTTCCCAATGTTAGTCATGTCATTTTTATTTTCCTCTGGATCTTTAGTCATCATTTTGGCCCTATTCTTCAGCATTTCATCATTTCTCTTATTAGGGTCCTCCTGATCTTCCATAAGCTTGTTCTAGTTCTTATCAATATTATCAACTTGTTCAATAATATCCTCATCTATTGTGGTATCCATATTTATGGTAGCCTTAGTGGCTAAATTGCCTTCCTCACCCATGGGCTCAGAGAAAGTGGGATTAGGCTTCTCTGGCTCCTTTATATTGCTTTGTTCCCCATTTTTAGTATCCTCCTCTTCCGAGGAGACCTCCTCCTAGTCTTCATCAGTCCTCATACCATCCACATCATCAAATATTGAAAGAGTGATATCTGCTTCCACTGGGCCTTTGTGGCTTTTTTTATTGTTTCCATGTTTTCCTTCTTTTTAGAAGGAAACTCCACACTCTTTCTTTTTGCACTATCTATATGCTTAGGAAGTGGCTCATAAATGTGATTTTTAGCATACTCTTCTATAATAATAATTATCCCCTCATGGAGAATAGGGGTAGCCTTAATTCTAAAGTCCATTATGCTCTGGTTGAGAAAGATTAGCAAGTAAAATGAGAAAGAAACCCTAACATCATGTCTAAAATAATTGAATAGGAAAAAATGGTAGTTGTATACTTTAGAGTACCTACCATCAAGCATGAAATATTCCATTATCACTCTAATAACATACACCCAGATACATTTGATGTTGGACAATTTCATGTAATCCAGTTGCCTTTAACCAGCATGGTCTGCTCCTCATCAAATTTAGGAAAATCTTTGTAGGCCTTGTTTCCCACTTTATTATCTTTAATGTAGTGAATTCCATCTAGAGGAAGCCTAGTTATCTCTGCCAGTAGCTCAAGGGTTAGGGTAAAATATTTTCCTAGAACGTTAACTTTTCCTTTCTCCCACCCAGCCACAAACGCCTTTTTGATCTCCTTATCATTGCCATGCAGGAATTTTAGGTATCTGTGCACTTTGCCCTTCTTGAGTTTTCTCTAGACATCTTTCTCTTTCACCCATTTTCACTCAGTTGGTTCCTCTCTTTTTAATTCACCACCCATGGCTTCGTCCTCTTCAGTTGTGGTAAAATCATGAAGTTTCATCAACTCCTTCACAATTATCTCCAAAATACATAGACAATAACCAGATTGCTTCAAATCAGTGAGATTAAGCATTAATTGTCTCTTAATGACCCAGAAAGCATGCGATGACAAAGGATCATAATTGCAGTAACTCTTCCCATGGCATTTTACCTTCGTCGTACTCCAAATCTGAGTCATGTCATTCCTCATGATCAGAAGCTTTAATAATACCCACCTTGTGATTAATACTCTCATGATTAATTAACAGGGTTATCTCATCACTTATCTTTGTTGAACCGTGCCACTTGTGTGTGACATCACTTCTAACTCCTAAGTTAGCTAAACCATCTGCCACTTGGTTGGTTTCATAGTAATTGTGGGTTACATGAAAAGCAGTGAATTTCAAAGCCACTTCCTTAATTTTTTCAATTATTTTCTGAATATTCTATGAAACCTTGTTGTTACCTTTAATATTATTTATGATGTTAAGAGAATCACTCTCCAGCCATAATTTTTTATAATTCAACTCTTCTTCCAGCAACATCACATTCAGAGCTGCCATTGCTTCAGCTCTATGGTTTGATTGCACTCTCAAGGGAGTAGCAATGTCCCCAATGCAGGTTCCCTTCTAGTATCTTATTATTCCTCCACCTCCAACAATTCTCGAGTTACCTTTTGATGCTCCATCAAAGTTGACCTTGACCCAATCAGTAGGAGGAGAAGTCCAAGTAGCGGTATCTCCCAAATGTTTAGACTCGGGATTTGAAATATGAAATTGCCAATCTCTAGTTTCCCCAATAATCTTAGTAGAGTTACTACTACTTGAAGAAGTGAAGTTTTCTTCCAACGCTTTTCATATGTGTTTGCCAACAACTTCCAGGATAGATTATTTCTCCCTAAAGATTTTGTTATTTCTTTCTTTCCATATTCACCAACAGAAATGGGGGGAATAAGGATCCAGGAATCTTTAGCAATAATGTTGGGGGAAGGATTGATCCATTGTTTAACAAAATATTGCAAAAGGAGAGGGAAAAACCATTAGAGATTTCATTTCCTAATGATGAAATCCCACACCTTACAGGTGAAGGAGCAATGTAACATTAAGTGATCACAAGGTTCAGCTTGTTCCATACAAAGAACACATTTATTAGCAAGATAAAATCCCCTTCTAGAGAGATTACCAAGGGTGAGAGGTTTATTATGAATTAAGAGCCAAAATAAGAAATAGATTTTAGGAGTGAGGAGTTTATACCAGACAAAAGAGTAAAGAGGTCTCTCCTCCCTTGTTGTCATGCCCAAAACTAAGGCAAAAACACACAAACAATTTTTTTTTTAAAGGTACAAACAACTACGATGACACAACTAATACCGAAAGCATTGCGAAAAGGTGACAACATGGTGAAGTTAGTTTTCAAGTTACAAGGTCTAGACATAGATTGAGTCTGGATTACATCACGTGTGGATGCAGAGTTGGCATTCCAACTCGTTACACAGGTTAGGACCCTAATTTCATGTTTTACATGAACACTTGGGTCAGGTTGATTAAACTATCATTTCATGTTTAACAAAGTTTGGCATCATTATCGTAAATTATTTTTTAGAGCATAAGTTAAGTTAGGTTGATTTGATACTCTTATACTTACTTTGTTTTACTAGATGATTCACATGGGTGCACTAAACTACATTATAGGTTGACCTAGCAATACTTAAATTCTTAATCCTAATTATAACATGATCCATTAGAACTAATACATATTAAACTTTCATCAATAAGCCTCTTACGACATTCGACGTCATATCCTTTAAACATGATCCTATATCACACCCAAATTGACTAAATAAGACCCTTACAATAACCTATCAATATTTTACTCATTTTCAATTGAATTAATTAACCCCATCCGTGATATTATTATAATCCTTTAAACAAAACCCAATATAATTATTCTATCCACATTAGATTTTCTAACACATTTAAAAATAAAGTCCTCACAACACAATAATTTTATCTAATTATATTACGAAAAGATGCGTTTAAATTTCTTAAAGAACTATCATAATTTTACAATTAATTGATAACAATAATAATTAAAATCACTTCTTTTATTTGAAAATAAAATTTTAAACTATATTTAATCACACACTATTAAATAAATAATGACTAATTCAATTACAAGAAATAATATATATCACATTTCCTACTATTCTTAAAAATACTTAATCTTACATATTAACATAACCCACTAATATAAACTTTATTTAAATTCTACCATTTTAAAAACACATGAAAGCACATTCCATTAATTATTATTAACTTTGAATAAACAACTAACTATGCAATTAATTACAAACTAAAATCTATTAAACAATTCCTAAACTAACCTAACCCTATTTCCCTACCTACTTCCCATCCCATCAACCTCTCCCCTCCCATGATTCATGTGCCAAGTGAGGAGGAGATGATGTGACAAGAAAACAAGGCTGCATAAAAGATTTTGAATGCCAAGGAGAGAGGAAAATGCAGATTTGAAAGACTTTAAGTTTTGGGGCCCACCAAAATGTAATCTTCCTAAAGTGCAAGGTAAGAAAGTAATGGTTTTTTTTAAGAGGTGCGTAAACCAAGACAAGCATGGTATGCAGCAAGGAAGAGGAGGGTTGTACGCATGGTAGGGAACCTTGACAAGGTGGATGGCCCCATAACCAAGGAGGATGGCGGCCCACTAGGACAGCTCACCCAAAAACATGCATGGTAAGTTATAAATATTGATTTCTCCCCTTTTTTATACAAGGGCATGTCACTTCCTGCACCCATAAAGGTAAGGGTAAAATGGGTGTGGGGCCCATGAGGTGTCCCTTCACTGCATCAAGTCATTAAAGCGTAAATATGTATGTCAGTATCTATGCCTTTCCCTATTAATTTTAATAATAGGGTTCACACTAACAAGAAATATCAGGAGGGGTTTAGTATTCTAACCCCATACTTAGTAAGTGAATAAACTAAAGAATATTCTCTGTGTCAAATAGGAATTAAATTTTTTTTCCATATATTTTTTAGAGAGCTATTTTGGCTCTCTCAAAATCTGAAAGTTATATTTTTTTTTGCTCTTCTTCCTTACAATGTTTATTTATTTATTTTTGGAGTTAAATGTATGTATCATATTTTTTTGTTTATGTTTTCAATTAAGTGGATTATTTATAAAGTATAGGTCATAGGTAGTTTATTATTTAGTGTTAAAATTTGATTAATAATCTATTGCTATCATGATTTTCTCAACAAGATTTGAGGATGCAATATTGAATTTAAGGCATAATGTTTTGATCACATTGTTATAAAAATCTAGATTTCAAAGAAGAAAATAGAGAGTATTAAACTTGAAATTATGCAAGGCCATACATTTGAAGACAAGTTATAGATTTGTAATCCAAAAAAACTTGAACACATAACTTTCTCATTTTCACAAATGACTATATTTTCATTTACAATATTGGAGTCTACAATATCTGATCCATTCCATTTCAAAATTCATCTTCAACATGAAAGAAAAATACAATAGGTGATGCTACAATGGAGAAGTCTCCAACATAATGACATCAAGAACACCTTCCATGTTCCAAATCTAAAATGGCTCCATTATAAGGTCCATCCAAAATCTGCAAAAGAAAACATAAAACTAACCATGGAGAGCTCACCTCTCATCCTAGGTCTCAAGGAGACCACCCCAAGCTAGGAGAACCGGTAACCAACAAGTGACATCCACACCATTCACACAACACAAACACAACAAGAAACACCCGTTCAAGGCTTGCACAATAGGATTCATCTTGGACCCATAATAAGGGTTGAATGTGGACTTCCATGTAGGATATTACCAAATGAATACATACAATAACCATGCCTTTTCAAGGCTATAATCCACATATATTTTTCCATAAATTCTCCTCCTTATCTCCCTCAAATTAAGATCAATAACATTGGCATGAAAGGGCCCATACACCGTGATTTTTTCCCCCTTCTCTCTATGAGAAGAGACTCTACACATTCATGGAGTCCAACTAACCCCTTTCCCCATACTTGGCCACTTCTTCCCTATCCAAGGGTGAGTAATGTCATTACACCCTTCAAAAAGATATCTCATTCAAACAAAGATAAACATAATAAACATGAAATCAAACCCTAAATCTCATTCCCTTACATCACAACAATAGAAAATACATTGATCACATATGCAGGAGAATGAAATACATACAAATCTATTTGTAACAAAAATAAAGAAACTTTCATGGTAATGGTGGAGACCAACCTTCACAAGTGTTATGGTAAAATGATGCTTTAGAAGAGCCCAATCCCTTTTTTCTTCCTTCAATCTAAAACCCTAATGTCTCTAAAAGAAGAGAGTGGGTGAACACCCTCTAAATTTACAAAGGGCCTCTAAAAAGGCCTCCAAATCTTACCCACCCACCAACATTAAATTTAGAATTGACCCTTAAGTCCTTTGGTTGTCCTTTGTCGCCTATCATAAATACAAGATTGGGAAGGAGTGTAGGTTTGGGTGAAAGGTCAAGACTCACTCCATTTTTGTAACATGTGAGAAATGGGTTATTAAGAGGGTCACCAAGGCCATCGGGGGTTCTAAAAGTGATAGAAATGTTCCTAACCCATACCCCTATCACTAAGGTACTTGGATTTTTCTAAAATTGGTTCTTACGACCACTTTTTGGCCTCTAGAAGTGACTAGAATAAAATTTAAATTTAAATATCTAATTGGGTTACATTGCCAACCTTAGTAGACATGTAATTCCATAAAAACATAACAAGTGTCAAGTGACACTGTAAAATAACATAATACAACATTGACATGTCACTAATTAGACAGTGAAAACACCTAATACATACATACAATTTACGGTCGTGAATTAAATCACTTAACAACAAGGTTCGAATCTCTTCATTAGATTCAACCTTGGCTTTACAGTTTGCACATATGGTTGGTTACTGATTCTCCAATAATTTTCATTGTAATTTTCCTGCACACTAAATTAAACATCAGTAGCTCAATAAAATCACACACACACACACACACACACACACACACACACATATATATATATATAATTGCATAATCAATTGACTGAACATTCTACATTTTCATTTAATAACCTCTTCCCATTTCTCCACCTCATAACCATAACTAATTGCATAATCAAAATAACATAACATATTTTTCCATTTGAATTTAAAATATTGAAATAATCATCATAATGCATGCGTATACCCAAAATATCATAAACATTATCAATAAAGTATACTGATGAAATCATCACATGACATAAATAATACTAATAATGTCTAGTCCATCAAATATAATGTCCTAAAATATCGAATCATAATGTATCAAAATAAGAGTATCAGCTGAGCTATGATGGGTCAGGGTGAGGCCTCACACTCACTATAAGAAGATTATAGGCTGATGCAACAGAATACTTACCATCAGGACAAGGGTCCCAAATAGTGATATCCTGGGAGTTATCTTTAATGAACCAAGACTGCAGCTCATGATGGAGGGAATTGAGTCTGCAATCAATGTCACCAAGATTCATGCAATTATTTTCCTGCTAGTAGTATTTAGCCATGATCCCAAAAGTTTTCTTACATATGTCTATAACCTATTTCCAATCTTGATTAACATATAAGGGCTCCTTGTGGATCCATTCTTCATCCTAGAAGTCAATTCTCCTACCATCTCCCAGCTTCCATCACTTACCTTTGTTGATAAGATCCTTGGCCGAGCTAATACTATTCCATATATTAGAGCCATTAATGTTATTATCATTATTAATGAAATCCTCCAAAGTGTTGGAATTAAAGAGGTATTTGTTTATAATAATTCCATTCCATTCTTTTTGGTCTCCGTAGATTCTCCAGATTTGTTTACCCATGAGGGCCTTATTGAAATTTTTTATTGATCTTAGACCAAGACCTCCCAACTTTTTAGGCTTACAAACATTTTCCCAAGCCACAAGACTGAGTCTTTTCTTGTCTTCAATACCTGACCAAAGGAACCTTTTCTAGATTTTCTCAATCACCATAGAAAATTTAAGAGGTAGCTTAAAAAGACTCATGGCATAGACATGGATATTTTGAAGCGTAGATTTTAATAGTTGCAGTTTCCCAGAGCTGCTTAAGAGTGCCCCATTCCAACCAGAAAGCTTACTATTATATTTGTCTATGATGAAGAACCAAAAGTTGTTAGGTGGCTTAGAACATAAAGGTAGCCCCAGGTAAGAAGAAGGAAGACTACCAATATTGTAAACTAAGATTTTGGAGATCTTAAGTTGTCTCTCCACTGGGGTATTAATGAAGAAAATGGAACTCTTGGACCAGTTGATAAGTTGGCCAGTAGCAGCAGTATAAATAGATGGGGCTTTCTTTAAGTTTCTAAACTCTTTTATAGATGCCTCCCCCATAATTAGGGTGTCATCCAAAAATCTCTCATGAGAACAAATGGATCTAGCAGAAGAGGTGCGGAGACTAGAGATTTCTCCCCTAACAACCAGTTTGTTGATATACCTTCCTAGGCATTCCGCAAGAATAGCGAACAGAATTGGGGAGATAGGATCACCCTATCTAAGACCTTTGGAAGGTTTGAAAAACTGAGAGGATCCTCCATTAACAATGACTAAGGAAGATACATTCAAGATCAATTGAGTTATAAGTTTAATAACCCCCTTATCAAAGCTGAAAGAGTTAAGGACTTTCTGTAAGAACTGCCAGTCAACTCTATTGTAAGCCTTAGATAGGTATAATTTCATCACAAAGCCTTGTTTTTTTTCTTTCTCCAGAGAATGAATGTTCTCATGAGAAACAATAATGGAGTCCAGAATTTGTCTTCCAAGGACAAAACCATTCTGCTAGGGGGAAATGGTATTCGGAAGAATGGACAGCAGTCTAGAAGTGAGAATCTTGGAAATAAACTTGTACAAACAATTACAGAGGCTGATGGGTCTAAAGGCGTCCATTGAGTTGGATCCCTTCTTTTTTGGGATTAAGACCAAAAATGTAGCATTGAGCTCCCTGAGGAGGATTTTAGACTTGAATAACTCTTTAGCTGTAGCAAGCACATCTTTACTAAGGATATCCCAGAATTGTTGGAAGAACAACATGGGAAATCCATCAGGACCTGGTGATTTCTCCCCTTCAAAGGAGAAAACCACACTCTTAATTTCCTTGTCTGGAGCGATCGATTGGAGGAATTTGTTTGTAGGAACATCCACTAGCTGGGGAATAGCAGAAAGAATTTCTTCCTAGTCAATCCCACTCAGGTTAACATCCTTAGATAGGAGCTGAGAGAAATAACTATGCGTCTCTTTTCTGATATCTTCTTCTTTGTTTAGAGTCTTCTCATTCAATTTTAGGCTAGATATCATGTTTGCATCTTTGTGTTTCATGGCTCTCATATGAAAGAATCTGGTATTTTTGTCCCCATATTTGAGCCATAACTAACTGGATCTTTGTCTCTAGAAGGATTCCTCCTTGGAGATAATGTTATGGTAATCTTCCAGCATAGAGTTTTCCATTACTTTACTTTCTTCTGAGAGGCCTTCGTTCTAGATTATATCTTGGATTTCCTTAATATTAGCCTGCATTCTACCTTTCATTTGGAAGATATCTCCAAAAACCTCCCTATTCCATAATTTAAGTTTCCTTTTCATCGTGTTAAGTTTTTTAGCCATTCTATACATGGCTCCCCGCTCAAGGGCATAGTTCCACCATTTTTCTATCCTATCTTTCAGATTAGGGTGGGAAATCCACATTTTTTCAAATCAAAAAGGAATATTCTTTTTACAATTGATCAAATTAGCATTAAAGGAAATAGGAAAATGATCAAACCTAATACAAAGCTGAGAAGAAAGGGTGCAAGAGTACCTAGATAACCAATCATGAGATAGGAGAGCTCAGTCCAGTTTGACTTGGATGAGGTCTTTTCTAGTTCTTCGATTAGACCAAGTATAGTCTATTCCTTCCAGCTCCAAATCTATAAATGCTTCATCGTTGATGTAATCCATCAGTTCAGGTCTGCTATCCATCTGGGAGGAAATGCCACCTTTTTATCCTCATTTCTTAAGGGGGTATTAAAATCTTCCATAACCATCCAACTATCTTCAATGAATTTCTTACGGATCTCTCTCAAACTTTGCCAATATATCAATCTGTTGGAAATGAGTTGAGTAAATTAGAGGGGAGGGGTGAATAAGTTACCAAAAAAAAAAATACAAGTCCCTTAGATGTCTTAAACAAATTTTTCATTGTTGCTCGGTTAACATAGATAATCTACTGTCACTCGGTTAACATAGCAAATCTTAATATATTAACTGTGATTATCTTTAGTAATTAATTGCAGAAATATAAACCATAAATAAAATGAAATGTAGATAAATAACACTAAGATTTAATGTGTAGACCCAATATGGGAAATGTAGACGTCTAAAATCGTCCTTATATTAATTTAATTAATATTCCTTTAGCATTATAATTAATTTTAATTAATTAATTATATTTGTTAAGTTCTTCTATTTTATTTAATTAAATTTATTTAATTAAATGTAATTCACTTTCCCTAGTATTTAAATTTAATTTAAATACTTTCCCCTTTAATGTATTAAATTTTATTTATATACATTAGCCCTCATAAATCCCCTTTAAATAAATCTTGATTTATTTATTCCTACACATGACTTAATTCTACTAAACCATAATTAATCTAAAAATAATTTGGATTAAACTAATTTAGATCTAGATCCTACCCTACCTCACATCACTCTCACCAAATAAACTTACTCACTAATTAACTAAGGTTAATTAGGCTAATTTCTTGATTCCTACACCAATTAGTCCTAATTATTTGCTCACACATGTATGAGCAAATTTATAAAAATCTACTTTTCCAAATAATCCTTATTTGGTGCCAACAAGGTTTCTTACACCTATAATGACACCCTGTTACACTTTCTAAAAGTGTCTCATTGGCCCAAAACTCTTATACCTCTTACAAGATCTTTCACATGTGTACTTTAAGTACACTTTGACCCATCACATCCAAAGTTGCTCACATGTGTGTGAGAAAAGTGGGCCTCTTGCATGGCTTATGTGTCCCTCATGTGGCACCTATGTGGATGCCACATGATCTCCACCTCATCCAAGCCCTCTCTCTCCTCCAAAAAATCTATAAACAAAGGTCATTGTCAAGAGAAAATCATCTATTTTTTATGCATTGTTATCATGCTAGTTTAGTGCTAGAATTTTTAGAGTGTTTTTCATATTCATGCTTTAGATAATCTAGAAATTACGTCTTAGGCATAATGGTGAATGAATCTAGTTTCTATTTTTCATTTGATCAAGCATAATATCTTAGTATAGTTTGCATTTTCATTTCAATCATTTGGTGAATGGCTTGAGACAAGTTCTTCATACTTGTTCTTGAGCTCTTCATCCATCATTAGCTTGCATTCTAGTTTCCATCCATCAAATTATAGTGGGATTATGATATTGTGTTGGGAGAGCACACCCACAATTCTCTAAGAGAAAATCAATAAGGCTTGGGTGCACTTGTTTGGCTCATCGGAGGTTGTGATGGATCTCTTGTTGTTTTTGGTAGTATGCTTCTTAGACATGTTTAATGTAACTTATTGATTATATATCTCTAACATTTGCATGTATGAGCATGCTCCCAACAGGTTAGATTCTAGTATATACATTTTGGCACACCCGGTGGGACCCATGTCCCTAATTTTTTAACATTTTTTGCAGATTTTCCGTGGTTCTAGAGATTTTCACGCAGACATGTCTCCGCTTTAGAGTCGCCGTCTCTACAGATAACCATCTGCACTTGTCGATCGTCTGCGCTTCTCGGTCATCTGTGCCTATAAATAACCATCTCCGCCTGTTGTAAAAAATATCTTTAGTAACCTGGTTTAAACCATTTTTTATCAGATTTCAAGTTTTTAACTCTTGGGTTTTTGACAGAGTAATGTTTTTTAAGGGTTAAATGTTGTTAAAAATGATAAAAAAAGTTAATATTTATGCACTCTAAGTCTATTTTACAATAAAAATTGACTATTTTTATTTGGTCTTCTGTGCAAGTGCTTCGTCATTTTCGCAGATCACTGTCTGCAAAAATCACTATCTACGATACTTGGTCGTCTGCGTGTTTTCCTAGGTTTTAATGGTTTTTTTGCAACATTTCATATCTGAAACTTCAAGACTACTAACAGTTTTCATGCAGGTTTCCTTTGATTCCTAACAAATTTCAAGAAATGAACTTGTATATCTAAACATTAGTCTTTTGAATGAATGTTGCTTAAAAGTAAATTTACCACATCCAATCTTGAATGAATTAAGGGAATGAACTTCACACATATTGAATGACATAAGGAAAATAAACACACTTTTCCAAGCTTTCTTTTTATTGTGTGGGAAACAAATTGAACCTATATGATTAACCATACTATTATGTATTTTTCTTAGATAGAAAACACATAGTTTCTCTAATTAAGTTCAATTTAGAATGAATTCTTCTTGGTGTGTTTGAAGAAGTGTTTTTCAACACTTCTTTTGAGCTATTTGTCAGTAGATTAAAATCCCTTAATATAAGTGATGCTATGTTTAAGTTATAGTTGTATCCTCTCCCCTCGCCTTTGTGGATCTTGGGTGAAGATAAATCTTAGTTTAATCAAGCTTCTAGAGAGGCCTATCTAGAGGGTGTGCTTCCCCTTTAGAGGATGACCTCAAACTGGTAATCCCTTTGGTTGATATAGAAATAAAGTGTGACCCAAAGGTCCTTTTTATCCCTTCAAGCTTAGGCAGGTTGTGTTCAATGGTATTCCATACTGAGTGAATATCCTCAGCATATTGGCATGGTTGAACTAGAGACTTAAGTGTCTCACATTGTACAAACTGATTGCGGGGATGCCACAAAACCTTACTAGGAACTGTAACTTAGTAGCCTACCTGATTCACCTCCAAACAGTGACTTATTATAGTATAAGGGGAGGGAAGATTCTCCCCCCAAGATTCTCATCATACGTGTCCCAGGGTATTGTGTTGCGAAAGAGATCTTCGTAGCACAAAAACAATACCTGGCAAAAGGAAAAAACATGGGCGCCCTTCCGGGGGTGACACTGTTGTGTGAGCTTAAGGACTACCAAGCAATGGGCCTATAATATTTCATGCAAAGCCAATTTCCTAAGGTAGCTACTATTTGAACTATCTTCATTGTGATAGACCCAATAAAAACATAAGTGGCTTGAAAGAGTCACTTGAACATACACAAATGAGATCTTACAATTTGAATCAATTTTTTCCAATGTCACATTTGCTTGTATTCCTCAAGGTTTCTTTGTCCCTTGTTGGATTGTTTTGAGATGTGTGTCTATTATTTTTCTAGTTTGAATGTGCTGAAATCAGTTCTTGCCATCGAACAAATTTTCCCAAAATCAGACTTAAAATCAAAATTTTCTCAGAATTTAAACACATTGTCTTAGCAACAGCCAGCCGTCTCCACTCTAGATCTGTTGTCTGCATAGATTACCATCTACGTAGATCATTGTTTGCATAGATCACCGGCTGCATCTAAGATTTCCGTCTCCGCTTGAAAATAGTGAACTTCCAAATATTCTAAGACATCTAAAATTTGACCTTTTGTAGGACCCTGAAATCTTTTGTCCTGGATCATTTAGTCATTCAGCCAAAATCCAATTTTTCATATGACATAACCAATTTCAAGAAACATAAGAAGGTTAAGCTTCCAACACCTCCAGTCTATAGAGAGCAGATGGAAACCACTCGTAAATCTAAGGAATATCAGCATATTACCACATCTATCAAACAAGAGATTGATCATCGAGAGAAATTCATAAAATCCTTTACAACAACAAAGTGTGCAACTTCATGGCTAAATATTCTATCAACAATGCTTTCATCGATATTAAACAATATGACTAGGATCAATTCTTCCACTCTTCCATCATCATTCTTCCTTCTCTTGGAGCATTAGATCAAATCATCAAGTCAAAACAATCCTTTTAGGTTGAAAGACCTTAATCAAAGTATTGCAAACCTTCATCCTCAAACAAACACAACATTTCTTGTAGACCATCAGTCCATCTCAAGTAATTTAAATCCCTTAGTGATATCCCATTTTTCTTGAGATCACAAGTCCATATTCAAGTAGAACAGGTGTTGCTTTAAATCCTTTTGTGTTTGTATCATCATAAGGTTTTGTCATGCTTAGGTTTTGTTCCAAAAACATTTAAATCAATCAATCAACCCTCAATCCAATCAATCAATCTTTAATCAAATCTAATCAAATCCAGAATCAATATCTTTGCTCCATTTCATTTCTTACACCTTCTTGTCTTCCATTCTTCTAAATCCACCATTGTATGGTAGTCACTCGATCCAAAACTAGAAACATGAAGCGTGCAACATTCAACACTATTACCCGTGAGGAGAATCCTTTTGCCACTCAATATTTTCAAGGAACTGGAGTACACGCTGAGGAAGTTCCCAAAGAAACTAAACTAGTGGACCAAGAGGAAAGACCCACCCAAGTGATGGACTTCCTTAGTGATCCATACAACTTATAAATGGTTGAGAAGGCCATTATGCACAAAAATGTTGAAATATTCTTGAATCTTGTTCATAATGGTGTCACAGTGCCTGTTGACTTTGATGAAACACTCCTTACTTGAAATTTCACCAAAGTTGTTGCTGCCACTACTGCAGCCATGGCTTCTACTTCCAATGATACATCATCACGTGACACCGGTAAAGGACCTACTAGTGAACCTTCCACATTAGTACCCATGTCAATTGCTGTGTCAACAACCACATCAATACCTCAATTAACACTAGAACCAATTCAACAAATTCCAAGTGCTTTGCCAAACAATACTACTCACAATAGTACTCAAATGACGATGACTCAAGGAGAAAGTGCTAATGTCAACAACATAGGGCATATTTTTGTGCCCTTGCCTACATCTCTGTTTCAAACAATAGGAATGAAGATATCTACAACCAATACATCCCAAGCCTATCAATATATACCACCTCCTACTGTTGGTATGACCTCCACGGGGTTTTTAGCTGTACAATTTGGAGGAGGCGGAGGTTATGTACCACTGCTTATTCCCCGGAATACTCCAAATTTCAACCAACAATTCAATGAGCTAAAAAGCATTGTACAAGGCTTACAAAGTGGGGAAAAAAAGGAGTTTTATTTTGAAGAGGTTTGTCCCTACCCATTTGACAAATCTATCACAATGCAACCATTCCCACCAAACTTTGATATACCTAAGTTTGATAAATACAAAGGTGAAACATGTCCTCTACAACATCTCAAAGAGTTTTACATTACATGTTAAAAATTTTCCTATAATGAGAATTACTTAAAAAGACTCTTCACTAGGAATCTTGGAGGCGCAGCTTTAGAATGGTTCATGGCCCTCCCTTATGGGTCAATCTCTACTTTCTCTGATCTTGCAGAGAAGTTTTTTGGACAATATTCATATAACATTGAGCATCAAGCAACACTCAGTGATTTGTGCAGTATTAAACAAAATAATGGAGAAACCTTTGCTAGTTTCTTGCAACAATGGAGACATATTGCAAATTGCATGCCATGGAAAATACCTAATAGTCACTTAATTGACATCTTCACAAATAATTTAATCTTTGAGATGTCTTCCAAATGAAAATGGCTTCACCTGACACCTTTGAATCCCTTGTCAAGAAGGGAAAAGACATTGAAGATGGCCTTTTGCAAAGAGGTAGCATCAAACATTATACTCCCTCTAACAATGATACACCAATATTCTAGAGTAAGAACAAAGGAGTTGTCAATGATGGAGTGGCTGATGCCAAGCATGTTCAAAATGTTCAAGCATCCAACAATAACAATCAAAACAATCATAATAAAAATTAGAATCAAAATCAGAATTGCAACAACAATCAAAATCAAAATCAGAACAATCAGAATCAAAACAACAATCAACAACCACGCAATCAATCATTCATGTTTCCTTGCAACAATTACAACAACAATAATAATAAAAATTGACAACGGCGATAATTCATAGCTTTGGCAGAACCTCTAGATGTGATCTTTAAGCAACTTGTGGATCAGGGAATGATCATTTATCCAAATACTCGACCGTTTGATGAGAACCAACCTAAACCTATTTGGTATAGAGATAATGAATATTGTGATTATCATCGCATTAAGGGACATGATACCAAGAAATGCATGAAGCTTAGACACTTTGTGCAAGATCTCATTGAGGATGTGAAAATTGAAGTTGAAGGTCAAAATGCATCCTCGTCTAATGCAAAACTCAAAGTCTACAATCAGCCCTTCCCACCTCACAATCAAAACAATGCATCAAACACGATCCCATATGACTATTCTACCAATACTATCACAAGCCATGATCGAACATGTGGAAGTTTAAGTAAAAATGATATCTTTGGGTTTGAATCTCTTTGTGGCCACATTGAATAAACTGACACGCATGTTAATACCATAATCCTCAAATTTGTTGATTGTAATGCTACCACACACACACCCAGAGTCACTATCCAAGCTACTGATAAACCTTCTACATCTGCAAATCCAACAGCTGCACCGTCTATCGCTGCTCAACCTACCTTGTGCTATGACCTTTTGGCTCAGTTAGGGAAGATGCCTACATAGATATCCATTCTAAAGCTCTTGACAACCTTGCCAATTCACAAATAAATCCTTGATAAAGCTCTAAATGAATCTCATGTCCCTGAGAACATCAATGCCGCACAATTCCAAGCTATAATAGGGAACTTAGCTGCACAAGAACATCTTGTCTTCACCAATAAGGACTTTTGTGGTCCTGACCTGCATCATAATAAATCCCTCCATATAGAAGGAAAAATCCAGTCCACAAGAATAAAATGAATCCTTATAGATGGTGGATCTGGCTTGAATTTGTGCACATTGAAAATGATTCGTAATATCGGTCTTTCTGAGGACCTCATTGATGCAGTTAAATGAATCACAATAAAGGCCTATGATGATCGAGAATGAGAAAGCAAGGGTTTGATCACACTACCCTTACAAGTGGGCCCAACCTTGATTGAAACTGTTTTCCATGTGCTGGATCTAGATCTACCTTATAATATCTTGCTAGGATGACCATGGATACATGTTATTAAATGTGTACCCTCTACTTATCATCAATGTCTAAAAATCCCACATCACGATAGAGAAATCACAATTCCTAGAGATCCTGAGCCCTTTCAATACTGCAAAAGACTAGAAGGAAAACAATCTAACTATTGTCCACTGAATGAGTTTGGCCGATATTGTAATCAAGAAACCCCTATTTCAAACACTCCACCGGTTCCAGAAAAGACATCAAAAACACCAGCTAAGAAATCCAAAGGAAAGGAAAAGGTTACTGAAGACAAACCCTCCTCATCTGAAGCAAAGGCCACTTTTACAGATCAAGGCATGGCAAAGTATAAATTTGAAAGTGCTCTATGTATTGGGCAACTCCCTTTGTCTCCAAATTCTTATGGAAGACCATCACCATTACCCCCTCTAAAGACAAAGTGCTTATGCACTACAAATCAACTATTTTTGGACATTGGGGGTCCCTATCAGATGAACACATGGAATACAATGTTCTTGATTGGCTCTATAGTGATGAAGAAGAACAACCTGTAATTTTCCTCAAAGGAAAGTATCCTAAGGTTACTCCCATTGTCAAAAGCATGGGATATCATGGTACTGGCCTTGGAGCTAATGAAACAGGTAAGAAGAAGATTATAACAGCCAATGGCTATCCTAAGGAACATGGATTGGGTTCCGTAGAGACCAAGACCAACTTTGCTAAGGATTATTGTCTAGCTGCCTCAGATTTAGACACTGAGGAAGAGTTCTTTAAAATTCCTTTCCACTATGTTAAAGATGACCTAAACAAAAATCACCATGTCTTCACTATCACCCAGTCTGACCTTTCATCCCCTTGTCTACCCCTCACAAACCCTAAATTAATTGACTAGGATCAGCAAGACTCATCACCAGCTTTGGACGTTTGTGATTTGGATGAGGCAGTTTTAGCCCTCTTTGGACTTAACAATCTCCAAGAGTATGAACATCAGATACACTATAGTGAACAAGCCTACTTCGGTAGCCAATTCAACTCTCTCAGTTGCAAAAGTGATAAAGAAAAAAAAAATCAAAAAAATGAAAATACATCCTCTGGTGAAAACCTCTCGCAAGCACCTTTGGATGAAGAAAAAGATAAAATAAAGGATGCTTCCTCTAGTGAAAACCTTTCTGAGGCAATAGAGGAGGGAGAGACTGACTTTCCTTTTATATCTTTAGAACTAGAAGTGTCCTCTATGATCATTGAAGATACTATTCCAATCAATCTGGGCACAGAAGCAGATCCACACATCACCTACATTGCATTTTCTCTCAGTGATCAAGAAAAGAAAGATATGACAGCGTTCTTGTATAAACACAAAATCAACTTTGCCTGGACTTACAAAGACATGCCCATGTTAGATGTAGATCTTGTCATGCATCATCTTGATGTAGATCCAAGTGTAAAACATGTTAAGTAGAAACTTTGCAAGATGCATCTGCAAGTCGCGCTAGAAGTCAAAGTAGAACTTTAGAAAATGCTGGATGCTGAAGTAATCAGACCAATCGATTATCCTAAATGGGTTTCTAATATTGTACCAGTAGGTAAGTCTACTGGGGGCATTCGCATCTGCACTGATTTTAGAGATCTACACCTTGCATGTCCCAAGGATGATTTTCCACTCCCAAATATTGACATTATAGTGGATTTGACTACCGAACATAAAATGTTGTCGCTTATGGATGGCTTCTCAAGTTACAATCAAATCAGGATAGCACCAAAAGACCAGCACAAAACTGCATTCACAATGCCTTGGGGCACCTTCTGTTATCAGGTGATGCCCTTTGGCCTTAAAAATGTCAGAGCCACTTATCAATGAGCAATGACTACCATCTTTCATGACCTTTTACATGTCATAATGGAAGATTATGTGGATGATATTTTAGGAAAATATAAGACAAGGGAATCACATATTCCTATTCTTACTACCATTTTTGAGCGATTGGAGAAGTATAAGCTTAGGGTGAATCCTAAGAAGTGTGTTTTTGGAGTACAGTCTGGTAAGTTGTTGGGATACATTGTGTCACGGCTTGGAATAGAAGTTGATCCAAAGAAAGTGAAAGCAATCCTAGAGATGCCACCACCTAGAACATTGAAGTAATTATGTAGTTTACAAGGAGAGCTACAATCAATCAAAAGATTCATGTCACAACTAGCAGATAAGGTGCATCTATTCTCTCATCTCCTGCATAAAAATATCAAGTTTCAATGGGATTGCTTATGTCAAAATGCATTTGAGAATCTGAAAGAATATCTGGCTAATCCACCTATGTTGCTACCACTTGTTGCTGGTCATCTGCTGATTTTGTACATATCTACTATAGAGGTCGCATTGGGAGCCCTCCTGGCATAATTAGATGATACCGGCAAAGAACGAGCAATTTACTATCTCAGTAGGACTCTTATTGGTTATGAGTTGAATTATTCCCTAATTTAGAAGGCATGTTTGGCTATTGTTTTTTGTACACAAAAACTATGGCATTATATGATTAATCATAAGATTCATCTTGTTGCCAAAATAGATCCCCTCAAATATCTCTTGGAACGTGCTGCTCTTACTAGTCGTACAACAAAATGGGTCATGATCCTTAGTGAGTTCGAAATTGTTTATGTGGATCATAAAGCTATCAAAGGGCAAGTAATTGTAGATTAGTTAGTTGAAGCACCTGTTGATGGTCAACATCCTTTGATCACAGATTTTCTAGATGAATCAGTCCTTAATCTTGCCCCGAGTATACCATGGAAGCTTTATTTTGACGGATCCTTCACTCAGAAAGGATCGGGGGCAGGAATCTTGTTTGTTACACCAAAAGGGGATCTCATCCCTAAATCTTATAAATTACAGTTTCCTTGTACCAACAAAATTGTAGAATATGAAGCCCTTGTACTTGGACTCTGATAGGCCATACAATGGAAGATTCTCACTTTATTGGTGCTCAGTGATTCACAATTGGTTATCAAGCAATTTATGGATGAATATCAAACAAAGGATGACAAGTTTCTTCCCTACCGCCGTACAGTTGAAGATCTCAAAACACATTTCATTGAGCTAATCTTCCAATAGATCCCTTGCACAAACAACAAAGCAGAAGATGCCATGGCAAAAATTGGGTCTTTGATCACCATGCCTGAACACAGCACACGGTGTGATTTTCTTGTTGAGAATTTTACGGTCCCTGCCTATGACAAATTGAATTCTGAAATGGTGTGTGAAATTTCTGATCCCAACTCCCCATGGTACCAAGAAGTCTATTCCTACCTTCACAATGGACATACCCCACTTACCTTAACCCCCAACCAACGTAAAACCTTCATTTTCCACACTTCTCGATACACAATCCTTGCTAATACCCTTTTCCAAAAGCATTTCGATGGAACTCTTTTAAGGTGTCTAAATTTTGATGAAGCACAAACATCCTTGGAAGAGGTACATCAAGGAATCTGTGGGGCTCATTCTAGTGGACTTACTTTGTCCAAGAAGTTGTTATGCATTGGATATTACTGGCCTACTATGGAACAAGATGCCTACAACTATGTGAAGAAGTGTGTGCCTTGTCAGCAGCATGGTGATTTGATACACGCTCCCTCCCAATCCCTTCATCCCACCATCACCCCTTGGCCTTTTTCACGTTGGGGTCTCAACCTCATTGGTCAAATTTTCCTTGATTCTTCCAATGGCCATAAATACATTCTAGCTGCTACTAAGTACTTTACCAAGTGGGTCAAAGCTATTCCTCTCACCTACACTACTGGAAAATAGATTTTGAAGTTCATTTTGAACTAGCTTATCTGTCACTATGGCATTCCTCAAGACATTGTTACTAATAATGGAGGACCTTTCAAGAACAAGGATGTCACAGAACTATGTAGGAAATTCAGCATTACCCACCATACCTCTTCCAAGTACTTTCCACAAATCAATAGTCAAGCTAAGGCTACGGATAAAACCATCCTCAGAATCCTCAAGAAAATAGTCGATGAAGCTAGTCATGATTGGCACCTTCACCTCAATCTTTCCCTTTGGGCTTACCGCACCTCCATTCAAACCCCCATGGGAGCCACTCCCTTTTCCCTTTTTTATGGTACTGAGGCTATTCTACCCATCAAAATTGAGCTCCCTTCCCTCAGAATTTCTCTCAAGAATATGTTGTCTGAAGAAGAATATAGAGTTGCCCGCTTGCAAGAGTTGGAACTCCTTGATGAGAGATGCCTCAATGCCCCAAACCACCTCTGCGTGTATCAAAATCACCTTCTCATTCAGTTCAACAAAAGGATCAAGCCTCATCAGTGAGGTTCGTGATCTTGTCCTGCAGCACAATATGAAGAACCTCCAGAACCATGAAAAGAAAGGAAAGTTTGAACCTAATTGGTTAGGGTCCTTCATCATCACAATAAAGCATGGTTTTAGTACTTATAAGATTGTGTCATCAGAGGGAGATCCTATCCTTGATCCTATAAATATTGTACATCTCAAGCACTTCTATGCTTGATCTGTTAGTAGTCCATTGTACAACAGAAATTTTCAAAAAATCCCAAAAAAATCAGAAAAGCAAAAAATCCAAAAACATTCAAAAAAGCAAGAAAAAGCAAAAAAATCAAAAAATCAAAAAAGCATAAAAAATACAAAAGCTTGAACAAAGTATCAAAACAAATAAAAAGCAAAAGAGAAAGAGAAATAAATTCATCCATCTGTGAAAACCACTTCGATGGCGCAATGGATAAGTACCATGGTGCAAACCTATTTCAGGCGCCATGTGTAGTCAGATCCATCATCTGTTTCCACATTTTTTCCAAGAATCCTACATCACCTTTAATAATAAAGTCACTACCCATATCTGTGTAGGTAGTCCCTTGACCTTTTTCCACCTCTGCAATAAAAATTCCCCAATGACTGAGCTTACCATATCAATACTGAGCTTTGATCTAAATACAGTGATCACAAATGTTTCCAACAAATCAGCAGATAGATTGACTTTCCTAATGACCATTCTAGTCACAAGAAATTGCCAGTGAATTCCTATTTTTATTTCAATCAATCTTTGGCCCATCAGGATGCATCCTTCCAATGTCGGCTGCTCTATCAATCCTCACATCAAAAATTTTTATGGCAAGAACTTTTGGCCTGAATGACCACTTGGTCAGGATGCCTTTTTGTTAATTTTATCTTGTGTTTTACTATGTCCTTATCGCGATAGCCTTGATCTTTTATATCTTGGTTCATTATGGTGAGTATATAGTGAAATAAGTGTCATTTGTGGTATGATCTACTTGTCATAGTTTGTTAGTGCATTTATATTTTGGATATTTAGTTATGACTATGTATACCTCACTGGGGGTAGGATTCATGCATCTCAAATCCCTCAAAATATTTGGATGTACTGTGTCTCCTCATGAGTAACATTTCATAGATCTCATCATACGTGATGTCTTGCATTCTTGTTCCTAACAACCTATCTTTCTGAGAGTCTATTCCATGCAAAGGAACCATGTCACTTGTGTTTTCTAGCACATGGTGCATAACTCCTTTTGCAATATCAAACTAGGGTGTGCTCTCCAACATTAACACGGTATCAATCCCACTATCAGCTTGTAGTTAGTATTGGAATTTTAGTTAGGTCATATCACACTTTTATTTTGCTCTTGGAAAAGGTTTCTATTTATTCCCCCTATCTAGTCACCTAAGTGATTTTATTAGACCTATTTGATACACACAAAATTAGTGTCCTCATATGTCTCATATTGCATTCATTCATTAGGTTACTTTTATTCATTAAGTTCATTCATTAATCATTATTCATTACAGTTATATTGTTGCTTCATTCATTAATCATTACTCATTAAAGTTGCATTTAGTTCCATTACATATTTTAGTTTCATTAATCATTTTAGTATCTAGTTGTTCATTTCATTCATTACTTAGTTGCATTGTTAAGTCCTTAACATCATTTTAGGATTAATTCATTTTAGGATTCATTACACATTTCACAAATCATATATACATTTACATTTATTAAACATCACATTACATCAATACATATCAAAATAAATCCATCTATAAGCATTAACACATCACATCTAACATATATATAAGCATCTCATCCCTGCATCACAAAGTTGTCAGCATATTCATATACATTCATCTCATCCTGCATGTCAGTCATAAAAATAATATAACATAAAATCATAATACATCCATACATCCTGCATAAACATCATATGATATAGCATCATAAATAAAATCCATAAGGTCCAAATAGTCCCCAAAGTCCATGTATATATCTCAAAATGTCAAATTCATACATAATGTGTCACATGAATCATACAAAAAGGTGTATCAAAAATGGTCTGAGACAAATCATGATGGTGGCCGCGATGGTCCTGCACCACTTCCTAGGTGTGGTGGTAACCCCACCAATCCTTGTGAGCCTTGTCCTATGCTCTATGTTTGTGCTCTCTCTGAGTAAGCAGGCTATCATGACTCCTCTAGCACTGCACCATAATAGAGACCCATATAATATGTGGCCTCTCATCCTCTCTGACCAACCTCTCTTTGTGCTACCATAGCATCGGCCATCATCTATCCCACACCTGCATCCATGCCTACCTACCAAGCTATATCTCAATCTACTCTATAATCCTCTATAGGTCTCCATGCTAGGTCTCGCTCTACTGTCAGAGCTGCTATCTATGCTGACATAGCTGCTAGCTCCTCTATGTCCCCATGCTCCTTGATAATAGAAAACTCTCCGCTATCAACCCGTGCCTGTAATACATCTAGTGCTCTTTGCACACTATCTCCCTGAGTGGTCTCCGCTATGAGCTCCCCCTATATCCTGGCTACCTTTGTCTGTAATCTGCTAGATGTAGCCTATGTTGTAGCCAATAATCCCTATAGCCTCTGGATCTCTTCTTGCGCGCTCACCTCAGTCACCTGAGATATCGCTAGCAAGCCCTGTACCCTGCCTAATTCAATTTGAAGACTGTCCCTCTCAGCTACTGCGGTGTCATACACCTTGTGGGCTATGTGCCTGGCTAGTGGTCCCTGTACCTATGGCCCCTGTGGTCCCTATCTCTGTGGTCCTTATGGCTGATTAGGTGGCCCCTATGGCTCTTGATCCTATCCCAAATCTTGTACCTGTGCACCTAGAACTATGGGAGGCTACCTCCCTACTGGTAGCTCCACCTGTCCTCTTCATCTCTATGCTGCCACCCTAGTTCAGACTCTCCTCCCCCAGGCCCCTCCTTCATCCTCGTCATCATCATCATCACCATCCTGGCCTCCTCCATCCTCTTTGTCTCCCAGCTGCTCATCCTCCTACACTATCCCTGGCACTATCAACCTGATCAGTCTGTGTGCTGCCCACCACTGAGAATATGTTGGGACTATGCCTGTACCCTATCGCAAATCCCATGCACTAATCCATGGGACCTCTATCATCCCCATAAAATATGCTCATGCTATGCAAGGATTTACTCCCATCCCCCAGATGCTACCCACCTCTCAGGTCACTAGTGGATGTGGAAACCCATCTAGAATTGCCTCCTAGACCTATCCCATCTGTCTCTATACCCTAGGCAACATGTACCTGGAGATCATATATGTTGTCCTCCCAATCAACCAGCAGTCAGTATGAACAAATCTCATATAATACAAGTCATAAAACTCATCCTCTGCATATCTATCCTGCTGTGGGATCTCATGTCCCTAGACCTCACACCCTGCATAGGGTGCCCACTGTATATCCCCCATCTCAACAAGTCTCCATCGTGAATAACCAAATAAATTTGTGGCCTCATAACTAATGGGTGGTCGGTACCTACATACAAACATCTAGTAAGCCGCTCTGGTCTCTCGGGTCCTGATTGGTCCTATGACCGCAATGTGCTCCCATGCCCATACAAGAAGAAGAGTGCATCCTGGCCCTAGTGCCCTACCCTTATGGTAGGTGCACATGTGTAGATCATAATAAAGCTACCCGAGAATAGTATATCCCCAGTGTTGGTGCTCAAATCAACAGATTGGATTTCATATGGACTTGCCAATCTAGTGCTTGGAAACCCAAGTGATTTGGCCAACTAACAAGTCACAACCAAAGCAAGGCCGGAACTTCTGCAATTCTAGCTCTGCAAAACCAAGGTTGGTAGGCCTATACCTTGACTTATCCTTCAAGTTACAAGGCTTTTTTTAGCAGATAAGAAACACTTCAACTTTCTCTCTCAAGTATAGCAAGGAACTTGAAAGAAATCTAACTGAAAGCAATATATCATGAACTATAAACTAAAATACTTTAAGTAATTGAAAGAATGTTTAGTAAATGTGTATGTAATTTGAAATGAATAGATCGATAACTTATCTTAAAACTATAAACAATGAACTGAATAACTATAATCCAAATAATGATTAGACCAGTGCCTTATTCTACCATTGGCAATAGAGTCAAGATCATTCCAATCTTATGTTCAACCTCAGAGATAGTT
>MU224267.1:2839802-2851479 GCA_018584345.1 Thuja plicata
CTCACATCACTCTCACCAAATAAACCTACTCACTAATTAACTAAGGTTAATTAGGCTAATTTCTTGATTCCTACACCAATTAGTCCTAATTATTTTCTCACACATGTGTGAGCAAATTTCTAAAAATCCACTTTTCCAAATAATCCTTATTTGGTGCCAACAAGGTTTCTTAAACCTATGATGACACCCTCTTACACTTTCTAAAAGTGTCTCATTAACCCAAAACTCTTACACCTCTTACAAGATCCTTCACATGTGTACTTTAAGTACACTTTGACCCATCACATCCAAAGTTGCTCACACATGTGTGAGAAAAGTGGGCCTCTTGCATGGCTTATGTGTCCCTCATGTGGCACCTATGTGGATGCCACATGAGCTCCACCTCATCCAATCCCTCTCTCTCCTCCAAAAAATCTATAAATAGAGGCCATTGTCAAGAGCAAATCATCTCCCTTTTATGCATTGTTATCATGCTAGTTTAGCTCTAGATTTGTTTAAGTAATTTAGCATTTTTCATAGCAATCTTAGTTCATTTCATGTTTATTTAATTGCTAAATCTATATATCACATCTTAGGTTTATAATGGAATGAATCTTAGTTAGTCTTTGCATATCAATCTAGATTAGTTTGCATCTTCATTAATGGTGAATGGCTTGAGACAAGTTCCTCATACTTGTTCTTGAGCTCTTCATCCATCATTTGTTTGCATCATAGTTTTATCCATCCAAAATCATAGTGGGATTAATTTATTGTGTTGGGAGAGCACACCCACAATAATCTCTAAGATAAAATCAACAATGCATTGGGTGCCCTTGTTTGGCTCATCGTAGGTTGTGTTGTTAGTTCTTTTCTTCTTTATTTCATTCAATTGAACATGTTAACTCTTTGAATCTTTCTTTAAATGACTAACCTCTAACATTCACATGTTTTAGTGATTGTCTTGGATAGGTTACTTTTCATCACATACAGGAAAAACCACCAATTGCAACTAGTCACTGTTTTTCACTCTTCTAAAGTGAGTCCTATTAGGAGCCAATCCTGTTAAAGGTTACAATAACACACTGTTAGGTGTGACCCTATTAGAGGATTTAATCACCCTGTAAGTAGTGGCCTTGTGAGATACCTTCAAACACTTCAATATAGAAATGTCACCTTGTGAGAGGATTTACAAAAGACTGTTAAGTCTACTCTGTTAAGAGATTTTGATCATTGCTACAATTTTTAGAAAGTAACAATGGATTGACCTATTTTGATAAGAAACTATCTTTTTTGATTCAGATCTTTGTTCTGGATTAATTACTAGATCCTCAGTGATCAGATATTCTATTGCAATTCTCTGTGCTTTGTCCTCAATCAGAATCCCATCTGATTTCTCCTTCACTCTTCATGTCATAAAAACACACACTTTCATACACATTCAATCCAAGATTGACCTTATATATATATATATATATATGATAAGCCTTGTTAATTGGGCCTTAATATCTTTCCAAATAAATAATAAAACTCATGTTTGTCGGCTGCATATAACCAATAATCCATAAAATGCAAACTCTTGTTAGTCGGCTGACACTAACTATTTCACTCAGTCAACACTGAAATCCTTCAACGCTTGATCAACATTGTAATTCCAGAGTGAACTCGGTTAGAACTGAAAATAACTTTGGTCTTCTTCAATGCTCGAGAGTGATTGGCATGAACTAACTATGCTTGGATAGGATTAGACATTTTTATAAATACTACTATACTTTTGTAAACATCAATGACAATACATAATTGAATAATTGTCATCAACAATCTCCTTCTTTGGCATTGATGGCAACACAACATGTCATAATACAAAGAATTATAGAGCAGTAGACATAAGAATGAAATTTTTATTAATGTAATTAGCTTCATTTTGACTCTCATCCAATTTTATTAATGTCTTTAGCTTCATTCTAATTCTCATCCAAAAACTCCCTCAATCACTGAAATATAGATTTCTCCCTCTTACATTAATCTTTGTTTCTGATAAAGTTCTCCCTATGTCACCAATCTCTCCATCAGTAATCTTTATGAAATACAGTAATCTCTCCCTCCATCACTAATCATTATGACATACATTAATATCTCACTCTTTGACAATCAATGCCAAAGAAACTAACTGATATATCCAATGAAGTTGTAATGTACTTGTTTGTACTGATTCATATGCAATAATCTCTAGATATATGCATCAACATGTTAAGTCTATTTAACATCTCGGTTGATGTATCACTAAAATGTGTTTTAGTGAGCCTCAGTTAGGGGAATTACCCCTAGCTTTCCTCTAAGATACAAAAATGCATTCTTAGGTAATGGTTTTGTGAATTGTCTGTAATTTGTTCTTTAGTATTCACATATTCCAATATTACTTCCTTGTCCTAAACCAATTCTCTTAAGAAATGATACTTTATTGCAATATTTTTAGTCTTAGTATGCATCACAAGGTTCTTTGAGATGTTAATAGCAGTGGTGTTGTCACAGTAGATAATAATTGGTTCTGTAATTTCCACCTTCATACCTGACAATAGTTGTTTGAACCATATGATGTTTGGATAATTTATTGTTGTAGAAACATACTCTGATTCTGCTATAGATTGAGAAATGTAGTTCTATTTCTTGCTTGTCCAGGAGACTAACCTCTTTCCAAGAAATATTGCTCTACCACTTGTGTTCTTTCTTAAATCAACACTTCCAGCCCAATCAGCATCAGTAAAAGTCTTCAAATCAAATTTTCATCCTTTCTTATACCATAATCCATAATATTTAGTACCCTTAGGATATCTTACAATCCTTTTGATAACCATCAAATGATTCTCTCTAGGATTATCTGAAAACCTTGCAAAAATACTAACTACTAATGCAATATCAGGTCTGGTGTGAACAACATATTGAAGTTTACCAATCATGGATCTATAGGTAGTCTGGTTTACTTCCTTTGAATCATCATCCTTAGACAACTTATGTCCAGTAGGCATGGGTGTTCCAAATGGTCTAGATTCTTCCATCCTAAATTTCTTCAGTATCTCTTTGATGTATTTAGATTGGGTAATGTAGATACCATCCTTCATCTGATAAACATGTAAACCAACAAAGAATTTGATTTCACCAAATATAGACATTTCAAATTCCTTACTCATAGCTTCTGAGAATGCTTTGCATAAGTCATCACATCCAGTAAACAATATATCAACTACAAATATTTTTGTAAAAAGTATCTTGTTGTGAGGTCCTTCTTTGATATACAAGCTACTATTGTCATTAGTTCTTTGAAATCCAATGCTTATCAAGTAACCATGCTTTGTTTCATACCAGGCTCTAGGAGCTTGTTTCATTCCATACAATGATTTGTGTAATTTTCAAACCATATTCCTTTTGTTAGGATCTACAAAACCTTCAGGTTGCTCAATATAGAATTCCTCTTCAAGAATTCCATTCAGGAATGCAGATTTTACATCCATTTGATATACCTTGTATCCTTTGTGTACATCATATGCCAGAAGAGTTCTGACTCCTTCAAGTCTTGCAACAGGAGAAAAAGTATCTCCATAATCAATACCCTCTTCTTGAGCATATCTTTTACATACTAATCTTGCCTTGTTTCTGGAAACTTCTCCTTTTTCATTCATCTTGTTTTTGAAAACCCACTTAGTACCAATCACATTCTTATCTTTTGGTCTAGGTACAAGAGTCTGGGTTTTGTTCTTTTCTATCTTCTCAATCCCTTCATTCATTGTTTTGATCCAACCTTCATCATTCAATGCATCTTTAATAGT
Source organism: Thuja plicata (assembly GCA_018584345.1). Taxonomy (NCBI): domain Eukaryota; kingdom Viridiplantae; phylum Streptophyta; class Pinopsida; order Cupressales; family Cupressaceae; genus Thuja; species Thuja plicata. The sequence goes on from MU224267.1 coordinate 2,843,603, forward strand.
TCTAGGTTCAATTTCACTAAGCAAACATGTACCTTTAATTTTGTTCCTTGTCATTACACCTTTTGTCTGATCTCCAATAATTTTTTTAGGTGCATGATGCCTTCTAACATATTTTACAAGTACAGGATCCTTCCTTCTTGATTCTGGGCTTGTTCCACTTGGTTCACCATGCTCAAATTTTTTGTTATGTTATTATGTCTGATACTCAGGTTCCACTGTCTAAGACTCGGGCGCCTTTGTCTGAGACTCAAGTGCCTCTTTCTGTGACTCGGTTACCTCTCTCTGTGACTCAATCTCTTCTACCAGTAGCTTGGGTTGCACAGGTTGCAACTCAGGTTGAACTTTTTGATTTTGTGTAGATGAATTCAATGGTTCACAGAGATGTTTTCCAATCACCATTGCTTGTGTCTTAGGTATAGTACTAGGTTCATAATATACAAAGTTCTTGTAATCCTAAGGCTCTTTACTTCTCTATTCTTCTCCTCTTTCTGAAAACTCATTAATCCTTACATGCACACTTTCTATGACTTTATGAGTAGAAATATTCAAACATTTATATGCTTTGCTTTTACAGGAGTAGTCTAGGAATATACCTTCATCACCTTTTACATCAAATTTTCCATTTCTTACTTCCTTCAAGATGTAACATTTACTTCCAAATACTTTGAAGTAAAAAACATTAGGTTTATAGCCATGCCATAATTCAAAAGGTGTTTTCTCAGTACCTTTCTTCAGTTGAACTCAGTTCAAGGTGTGAATTGCAGTGTTGATGGCTTGTTTCCAATATTTGGTAGCAACATTCTTTTCAATCATCAAGGTTCTTGCACAATCCCTAATGGATTTGTTCCTTCTTTCTGCTATACCATTCTGTTATGGAGTACCTGGGGCAGATACTTGTATTTTGATTCCTCTTTCATCGCAGAATTCATTGAATTCATTAGAAATGAATTCTCCTCCTCTATCAGATCTTAAGCATTTAAGTTTCTTTCTTGTTTATTTTTCAACTCTGGCTAGGTACCATTTGAACTTCTAAAAGGCTTCTGATTTTTCTTTGAGAAACATAACAGTCATCATTCTAGAATGATCATCAACAATTAGAATGAAATACTTCTCATCTATGTAACTTGTTGTTCCAATTGGTCTACATAAATCTGTATGTACCAATTCCAACACTTCTTTTGTATTGTATTTCTTTCTCTTGAAGCTAGTTTTTCCCATCTTCCCAATTTGACATTGTTTGCATATGTCTAATTCAGGTTTCTTCAGAATAGGAATTCCTCTTACTCTTTTTTTCTTGCTTATGTTAACCAGGTTGTCAAAGTTCACATGACATAACCTTTTATGCCATAACCAACTTTCTTCTACTTGTTCAATAAAACATGAACTTTCATTGAGATCAAGATAAAATAGATTACCTTTTGTTTGTCTTCCAGTTCCAACTAGGTTTCCCTTACCATCCAGGAGCTTGGCCTTATCATTCATGAATTCTACCTTGAAACCAATTTTATTCACCTGTGCCACACTTAGTAGATTGTGCCTTAGTCTTTCAACCCAATAATAATTATCACATTTGATTCCTTCTATTAAAGAAATACAACCTTTACCTTTCACATAGCAGGGTTCATCTTTCCCAAAACTGACACTCCCACCATCATAGTGTTCAAGATTTTCAAATTTGGATTTATCACCAGTCATGTGGTGAGAACAACCACTATCAATTATCCAAGTGTCATTCTTGCTAATATGAGAATATAGTGTTGTCTTTTCATTATATTCATTATCTGACTCATCGTTAATAGCAATATAAACCATTTCATCTTCATCTTCATCACTATCAGAATCTTTAGCAATGTAACAATATTTCTTACCTTTGTCTTTGTAGCTTTTGTAGATTTTGTAATCTTTCTTGCCTTTACACTTTCTGAACTTTTTCTCACCTTTGTCTTTCCTTTTTGGACACTTAGTAGCAATGTGACCCACTTCATCACATGAAAATAAAATCAATGGTATTCTTCCTTTGTATTGTCCTTTTCCTTTTGTAACTCTCCTTACAAGCAATGCTTCAATGATTTCTAGATCTTCATCATCAGATTCATCATCACTGTTACTATCAATCTATTTTCCTTTCATCTTTCCAAGGTTTAATTTAGCTTTGAATGTAGACTCAAGATTGCTAAGATTAGGAGAGTAATTGTCAAAATTATCCAACTCAGAGGTTGTGAGTCTTCCAACCAATCCATCTAGAGTTATACCATTACTGCATCTCATTTCTTGAATAGTTGAAACTCTAATTGCATAGATAGGAAGTAAATTTCTCAATACCTTACTAACCAATGTTATGTCTTCAATTACTCCACTGGAAGATCTGATGGCACTGACACTTTTCTTGATTCTTTCACTGTATTTTGTAATGTCCTCTCCTTCTTTAATTTTCATCTGATCAAATTGACCTTGGAGACTTTTTGCTTTGGCTCTCTTTACATTGACATCTCCTCCATGAATATCATGCAGTTTGTTCCACATATCAAAGGTAGTAGGGCAGTCCTTGGCTTCATCAAATTTGGAATAGCTGAGTGCAGAGGCTATAGCAATCATCATTATGTTATGATGCTTCATGTCTATCATCTGATCCACAGTCAAAGGTCTCATTGGTTCCACATACCTATGGTCCAAGAATTGAAAACTAGTACCTCCAATGGTAGATAGATGTAGCCTCATCAAATATTTACATGCAGCAAAATTGTATTTATTATGCTTTAGGATCTCCCTTCTGTAAGACATCTCTGATCTTTAGCTTAGGCCTTGAAACCTTTCCTATAAGCACTTGCAATTTTGATACCAATTTTTGGAAATGAGTTGAGTAACTGAGAGGGGAGGGGTGAATTAGTTACCACAAAAACAAATCCAAGTCCCTTAGATGTCTTAAACAAATTTGTCATTGTTGCTCGGTTAACACAGATAATCTACTGTCACTCAGGTAACATAGAAAATCTTAAGATATTAACTGTGATTATCTTTATTAATTAATTGAAAAAAAATAAACCATAAATAAAATGAAATGTACACAGATAACACCAAAATTTGACATGGAAACGCAATATGGGAAAAACCACCAATTGCAACTAGTCACTATTTTTCACTCTTCTGAAGTGAGCCCTATTAGGAGCCAACCCTATTAAAGGTTACAATAACACACTATTAGGTGTGACCCTGTTAGAGGATTTAATCACCCTGTAGGGAGTGACCTTGTGAGAGGTCTTCAAACACTTCAATGTAGAAATGTCACCTTGTGAGAGGATTTACAAAAGAATGTTAAGTCTACTCTATTAATATATTTTAATCACTGCTACAATTGTTAGAAAGTAACAATGTATTGACTTGTTTTGATAAGAAACTATCTTTGCTTATTCAGATCTCTATTCTGGATTAATTACTAGATCCTCACTGATTGAATATTCTATTGCAATTCTCTGTGTTCTGTCCTCAATCAGAATCCCATCTGATTTTGCCTTCACTCTTCATGTCATAAAAACACACACTTCCACACACATTCAATCCAAGGTTTACCTTATATATATATGATAAGCCTTGTCAATTTGGCCTTAATATATTTCCAAATAAATAAAAAAACTCATGTTTATCGGCTTCATATAACCAATAATTTATAAAATATAAACTCATGTTAGTCGGATGACACTAACTGTTTAACTCGGTCAACACTGAAATCCTTAAATGCCTGACCAACACTGTAATTCCTGAGTGAACTCAGTTAGAACTAAAAATAACTTTGGTCTTCTTCAATGCTTGAGAGTGCTTGGCATGAACTGACTGTGCTTGAATAGGATTAGACATTTGTGTAAACATCACTATACTTGTGTAAACATCAATGACAATACACAATTGAATAATTGTCATCAACACAATCTACCATTTCTAGTATTGAGGGAATAAATATTGACAAGATTCCAGGTTATGTTATCCTTTATATAGTTAACTTAACCAAGAGGATATTCTTATCACTCTTGAGGAAGGTACAATTATCAGTCTAATTATTCTAGTAGATGGAAATGCCACCTGAAGCTCCATCAGAGTCAGCACCTAGGCTGCCACCATTCTTAAACATATGAATTTTTTCCACTTTTTCTTTGATCATTTTGGTTTCTTGGATAAGTAATATGTTTGGTTTACTATCTCTAACCAGATTCCTTAGGAAATCCTATTTTTGGGGACTATTTATTCCTCTAATGTTCCATGATATGAATTTCATTTAGAGAGTTGGACAGCATATCTCAGGGATAGTTCACTGCCAAACATCCGCAATATTCTATTTTTCTTCTTGCTCCCGTGTCTTTTTGATGGAATTTTTTCCTCTCTTTTTTTTTGGAGTTCCCACGTCATCATTTTGTTGCCTTCTTGTTTGAACACCACTTTGGGTTTGATTATCTTGCTTCTTTGTTGATTCATGAGGATTTCTTTGGTTCTATCCTCCTTTTTTAATGGAACTTTTGGCTAAAAAAAATTTCCTTTATTTATGTCCATGATTCTTCTTGGCTTTCCCTTGACATAATGTATCTTTCCAATATTTTCTCACTCCATAGGTCTGCCAGAGGTGAGAGTACTTCATCCTCACTCATTTTTGAATTGCTTCCATTCATCACTTGATCCCTAGAATTTGCATCTAAAGGATTAAATGGGTTCTCCATTCTAATGGGAGAAGGATCCCCCTCCGTATCCATAATCTCACTCGATTCCTTTCTCAGGATTTTTGGCTAGTATCCTTTTGTTCATTGACTTGATCCTAGGCTTGGTTAATGTGGTTTGAAGGGCTAATTTTATTCTCCTTCTCTTTTGTTTCCTTTACCATTGATATCTCTGATTCTTTCCTTGCTTCATCTTATTCTTTTTGCTCATTGTTCTTCTTACTCTTAGTAAGGATTTGGCAATCCTTAGTCTTATTTTCTTGTTTCTCATTAGCTTCTTCTCCCTCCTTATTATTAGCTTTTGAACTTGCTCCAGGGTTGATTCTAATTTTTTCATTCGGGTTTTGTTTCTCCTTCCATTCTTTCCTTGGCTCCCTCTGTTTTCCTTGATTCCCTCTCTCTTTCTATTGTTTTAAGGGGCATTGTTTAGCCCAATGTCCCACTTTTTTACAAGAAAAACAAGAAAATGGGATAGCTTCATATTCGACAGATGAATATTCTTACCCAACTTAGATTTGATGGAAATAACCTCAAGCGGGTCCGCATTTTAGTGTATATTAACATAGATTCTAGCATACACCAGTATTGACTTAGTTGTTGTCATTGGGTGTATGGAAAGGAGTTCTCCAAAATCCCCTGCCAAACCCATGAAGACATCTTCATGCCAGTACTCTATTGGAATTTGGAAAACAAACCCAAACAGGGGCTGTTTCGAATAGGTCTACATTCAAGTCAAGATTTGTCACCCATTTTTGGAGAGCCAATGATGATTTTCCAAAAATCCAAGGGCCACCACAAAGCACCTTAGAGAGATCTTCCATACTATAAAAGACAAAGGAGAAAAAACCTTTTGGCATTGCCACTATATCAACTTGCCCTTTGAGCTTCCATTTGCGAGCGATAAAAACTCTCACCAAGTCAATATTAGGTCCAGTTCCTGTAAATTTTCCTACCAGCGTAAATTCCGTGTTGGAAACCATATGGTCCACTAGGGGATCATGTATAGAGATTAAAAACATGCCCTTACCAGGATCAGAAATGTTTTTAATACTGGGGAAAGAGGATTTTCCAGTTAGTTTAACCCCAAATAGAGATGACCAGCTATCTTTGGCCTGAATCCCAGTAGATACATTTCCACTACTACCAGTAAGGGAGGAATTACCTATTTTTTATGTGTTTTCTGGCCCACCTCCTCGGGAATGAATAGTATTTGGGTCCTTTTCATCATCTAGATCCTTTGTACAGCCCTCACCTTTTGAACCTCCCACATTCCGCTGGCCTCCTGCCACTACAGGCGCAGGAATCCTTCCAGTATTGTTGTTCCTGCCCAAGCAAGAATTCAAATTTCCTCCCACTTGGTTCCCTCCTCCACTTCCTTCTCTCTTTCCTCCCATCACTTTCCTTTAATTTTCTTGATTTGATTTGATTTGAATTGTTTATTTTGTAATGTATTCAATTTTATTATCCTCTCTTGGATAGGTGTAGGATAGAGATAAATTTGAATCTTTAGTGGTTAAATTCATTAATCTTGTTGCAAGTTATTCATTTGAGAATTTTACAGCCTATACATCTTGGTGAACCCGACATGAACACTTTTTATTTTTTTTATTTTCTTGATTTTGAGTTTCTATATAGGTCTAGATTCCGTTGACACAATAATAAATTAATTTTTGCAATTGAATGGTTAAAATTTCCAATTGTAATTTTCTAATACACATTCATTCTAGTTTCTGAGATTTTTTCTATGTGTGTACAAGGAAATTCAATGCAAATGTTTCTTAAACAACGCAAGTGTGCTATGTAGAGATGCATTCTCTATATTCAAACCCACATTCACTAGTTGTAGAGTCGCAATCATAGATCAAGCGACACATATGTCTGTTAAATGTCTAGACTAGTAAAAGAAAAGAAGGTTTTTGTAAGGCATGCACCTAAATAAATAAGGAGGAAAGAGAAAAAGTGAATCAATAAGAATTCGAGGCATACAATGATAGCCGAAGAAGATCACAAAGAAATATTGGAGAAAGAATCCATGAATAGGTTCTATAACATTGTGATGGGCTATTGTAAAAGGTATGATTTGGTTATCAATCTTAGCAACCTTTATTAGAATGATCTCTAATTAGTATATTTAGGGCTTTTTGTTACTGATTTTGGATTTACAGCATGTGGCGTGGAAGTATCTTTTATTTGTCTTAGATTAGATCACTATGTTTGGTGCTTTAAAATTAATCTTTTTTTTTGTTTTTTATATTGATAGATTAAATAATATTTCAATTTGGGCTTAAAATTTGATTAATCTACTTGGTGTGTTTGGTGCACTTGCACAACCTATTTTTGAACCCTTTTTTCATTTTATTTAGAGAGGATTGCTTGGGGATTTCATCACCTCAAGTAACAAGCTCAAAGCGGTAAATACCTTCGACCACTATATAAATAAGACATGGACAAACCCTAGTCTTACACTCAAAATATCTCAAGCTTGGTGTGTTAGTGATAGTCTAAGATGGGAAAAGAGTGCCTAAGGACTTGGTGTTGCTAATTAGTATCTCACCCTTGAATCTTGTTAGGGCAAGCACCATGAATCTTACTAGACACCTTATTTTAGAGCTCGCCCTTTATTTGTCTAAACATTGAAATATTTCAGTGAAAGGGAAGAATCTATCCCTAAGATACTCACCATATGTTTCCTAGGAGGTTGACTCAATAGAAGAGAAATATTCTTTGACCAAACTCTGGCAAAAGGAAAAAACAATGGGCACACCCTAGGGTGTGACAAGTTTTTTTGAGCTGACAAAAATCCAAGTTGTGGTCTAACATATTATAATGAAGCTTTTTTCCTTTGGATGAGATTATTTTCAAGTGTTTCCTTTGTGATAAAGACTAGTGAAAATATTGGGAGCTTGAAAAATTCTTTGAACATACACAAATCGCGAAAGTCCAAAGTTTTCCAATAGCCATATTTTCTTATGTGTGTGTGTTTGAAAAATTGATTGATAACCAGACTATTAGAATACTTCAGAGATAACTAAGAGGAGGGAGGGTGAATCAGTTATCTGCAACTTTAAAACTTTTGTACTTATTAATCCAGATTGATATAAATTAAATGCACATTCAGATAACACATTACTCAACACATCAATTTGGTTATGGGGAAACCAAATGGTAAAAACCCCG
>MU224267.1:2861750-2916145 GCA_018584345.1 Thuja plicata
TTGTCAAAATTGATATGACATAATCTCTTGTGCCATAACCAACTGTCATCTACTTTTGCAACAAAACAACTTACATCCAAATTGAGCTGAAAAACATTACCTTTTGTTTTAGAGCCTGATGCAATCATGTCTCCATCCTTGTTTCTAATGATGCACTTGTTGTCTTTGAACTCCAAATGATAGCCTTTTTCAAGTAGCTGTCCAACACTCAGCAAGTTATGATGTAATCCATCAACATATAGAACATCATCTATCTTGTTCTTTCCATCCAAAGTGATGGAACCTCTACCTATGACAGGTTTAGGAGTATTATCTCCAAATCTAACCATACCTCCTTTGTATTTGTCTAGATGAACAAATCTGTCTTTATCACCTGTCATGTGATGTGAGCATCCACTATCAATGATCCAATCAGTTCTGACATCTGCTTTGGAAATTAAGGCTAATTCATGATCTTCTTCTTTATCTGTAATGTCTATATCTTCAAGCAATCTTTTCGTGTCTTTAAGGGAAATGAATCCAATTTCATCTTCTCTTGAATCTTCATCAGTTACACCTTCTTCAGCATGGTAACATTCCTTCCTATATTTAGGTCTGTAATCAGATCTGAACTTCTTGACTCTTGTGGGACACTTAGATGCAAAGTGACCAATCTTATTGCATGAAAAACACTTGAATGGGAGCTGTCCTTCATACTTTCCTTTTCCCTTATTTTTCCTTTTAGCAATCATGGCAATTATCTCTTCTAGCTTTTCATCAGTTTCTTCATTCTCATTATGACTAGGGATGTGTGAGGATTTCTTACCATGGATTGAAGATTTGCAGGCTATTTCATTCTTAGGTTCAGTCTTCAATCTAGATATCTCAAATGCAGAGATTTTTCTGATCAAAGTCTCTCTCTTGAATTCTTGTGAGAATTGCATAGTTTCTTCTAGAATACTGATCTTGTTTTCATAGTCTGATGTCAAATTAGTTAACAACTTATCCATTATAACTTCTTCTGAAATTTCTCCTCCATTGTTTCTGATTCCAGATACTGCTTCATTTATCCTCTGATTATAAGCTCTAATGTTCTCTTCAGGAAACATCTCAAAGTTGTTGTATTTCTTCTTCCATGTCTTCCTGCGTGCATTCTTTGCTTGAACATCTCCTTCAAACATGTCTTCTAAATAGTTCCATATGATATGTGCTTTGTCAATTTTCTTGATTTCAAAAAATTCACTGTCAGATAAGGCGTTGATTAGGGCTTCTTTGGAAATCACATTATTGGTAAATGTTTCATTTTGTCTTCTAGTAGCATCATCCTTTGCAAGATCTTTCATAGATGGAATTTCAACCTCTTGTGTAGCAATCTCAAAGATCTCAAATCCAATGCACTGTAGATGTGTTACCATTTTGTTCTTCCAATCCAAATAGTTCTCTCCATCAAACTTAGGGCTATCTTTTCTGAAGTATGCCATCTTGATCTACCTTAATCTGTTAGGCTTCTTCTCTAAGGCACTTGGCTCTGATACCAATTTTAAGAATACTTTAGAGATAACTGAGAAGGGGGGTGAATAAGTTATCTACAACTTTAAAAATTTTGTAATTATTAATCCAGATTGATATAAATTAAATGCACATTTAGATAACACATTACTCAACACATCAATTTGGTTACGGGGAAACCAAATGGTAAAAACCCTGGTGGGAATTAGTACCCACAAAGAACTATACTGTTTGTAGTAATCCCTGTTAAAAGATATTTCAACCCTGTTAGGAGTTGTACAATACAATCTGGTAGTATAGTGACCTAGTTAAGGGTCTAACCCTGTTAGGAGTCTTTTACATGTAACCCTATTAGGGGTGGAGGACTCACTGTCCAAGGACTCACTATCCAAGTGTTGAAGGCTACAACCTTCTGGTTATTTGATACACACTGTATCAACAAAATGAACTGTTGTTTGTGACACTGCTTGTCTGATCAGTTCCTTTTATGTGCTGATGCTTTAACCTCTTATAAAGAAATATAAGAATCTAATCTATATTCTAAATACTTCAACATAAACATCTATATTATCAACATATGATAAATATAGCTCTGCTGCATCAACACTCTGCTCTGCTTGTCAATCTCTGGCTTTCACACCTCTTCTTATCACAAATGACCTTGTATAAATACATACTCCAATTATGAGATCATGGGACCTGTTAGACAACTCTTCATAACATCCTTGTCATCTCTACAAAGTGTGCAAGCATAATTACAACCGCACAAGTCAATGCTAAACAGACGCGTCGCTTCACTAAGTCGGCTTCACCAAATTAATCATAACTTTTCAATCTTCTTGAAATATGTTTGGTGCATTTAGATTAATATCAAAAACTCATAAATCATCATTAATATACACATGCATATCCTGAAGATAGGCACAACTTGATCAACATGTTACATACGTCAGCCTTAAACCATTATTCTTCCAGAACTATAACCGTCAAGAACAGAATTACATATCTTTACTAAAAATTCATATATGAGTATGTGTGTATGAACACAGCATATTAAACATGTCAACAACATGTATCTATCCATGCTGGTCTTAATGTCATCATATTGATAAGTACATATAGAAGTACTACTGTGTATTATATGTTGTCATTAATGACAAACATACTATCAATCCATTGTTCAGAATCAAATCTCCAACACAGACATTATAGAATAGAAAAATTCAATTGATAGTCCTGACATGTAATTATTCCCTAATTTTCATGCACAATACGTTTTACCAGACCATTCACCGCAATCACTTAATTATATTTCACGATCGCCTATTTTTTATACGCAGTCATTATATCCTACTATAAAATAATAGATTTTTGATACACATTTACTATTTAAACACCATAATTTCAACTATTATGCACCATGGTCTCATTTTCCTAATTCTGCAATGCATTCATTATATTTATGCGATGCAATTTCCTGACATACTCTATCCCATAAATTTGCAAATTAGTCAAAATAGGGCCACTAGACAGACCAAACAGACATTTTCAAGAAAAAAAACACACTTATTAGCATTCCATAGGTTGCATACATAATTTATGCTTTCCTTTATGTATACATAATTTAGGGTTTCTTCTTTGCATACATCATTAGGGTTACCTTACATAGCGCGAGAATTCAAAAAAAATCCAAAAAGATAGGTTACATTTCCTAAGGTTTGACATTCTACCTTAGGGTTATCTTTAGAAACTAGAGGGTTCACTTTATAGCCACTTCCATAGTGAGTTTTAGATCGATTTTGACCTCCTCCAAACCAACTATATTTTTGTCACAATCAATACCTTGTCAAATTATCAAAGATTTGTCAACCTGTCATTTTTGTCCCATCTTGGAGGTCAAGAAAATTCTCCTAATTTCTTAGGTTGTCTCCTAAACTTTTATCCTCAACATTTCCAAAAATTTCCTTTTTAGGTCTCTTTTTTCACACCTTAATTTCATACCTTAGTCATTATTTTGGCCTTTTGCATACATTTAGTGTCATACCTAGTCACTATAATTATCTTTTTGCAATTTGCATTTACCTTAGTCTTGCATTCCCAAAAAAATAAATCCCAATAAAATTAGTCCCACCTACTCGTCATAATCATCATTTACCTTTTGCATATTACATTGACCTTAGTCTCATTCCTAAAAATAAAAAAATCCCAAGAAAAATTAGAGTCATACCTAGTCATCAAAATCATCATTTTTCAATTTTCATTTACCTTAGTCTTGCATTCTGGAAAACTAAAAAATTTCCAAACAAAAATAGCATCTTACCTCGTTGCCATAATTGGCATTTTTTTTATTTGTTCATATTCATAGTCTCATTCCTAGGTTATCTCAATTAGATTCATTTTCATATGCCAATCGCATGATCACAAAAGAACAAAGGTCAAATGGATCCCAATAGTGACCCTAACTTTAACCCAACCATCAGTATAGACTTTTCATCCATGGACTTTTTCATGCGAGGAACCTCATGACATTCCCATCAGGGAAGGAAAAATTTGCCACCATTGCCCCCTTTACCTCCTTCGAGACATGAATTTTTAATTGAAAACATTAGGCATAATGTACCCCATGAGAGATCAAAATTACACTACAAGAACCTAGAATTATGGTTGCTATAGATGCGTTACTGTTCGCAAATCCCAATTAATATTTTTACTTTCTTGCACAAATGGAGCAAAAGTACCCACAAGATTTGAAATTTTTCCTATTGTAGTACAAGAAAGAAAAACCCAAACACACTCAATTGGGGCTACTCATATAACTATATCTTCTTAGATATCTTCAAGTATGCCTCTAGTAGTGTATCTCACAATGCAACACATGCCATGACCTCCACAACGTTATTTAGAACTCAATTCAAAACCCTTCTCCTTGTTGGAAATCCAATGACAGTGAGTGTGACCACTAGTTCCAATGTATCCTTGACTGTGTCACAATCCAATTCGACTTTCAATCCTCAATCTATAGTAACAACTACCATGAATACCATGCCAACAACAAACTAGATGAACGCCTCTAATCTCTTCGGACCTACAAGTAGTCAAACTAATACAGTCCCCCAAGGTGTTAGTGTGAAAAAAAATAGTCACATTGTCACCTCACAAGGGGAACCTCCTAACCAAGGACAATGTATCATACTTCAAGGTGCTCCTCCTAGTCAATAATCAAACAGTCAAAATCCTAGAGTATTAACAAATCTGAGTGGACATAATGCTAAAGAAAACCCTTTTGCATTGGCAAACCCAACATTCGATTATTTTGTGCCACCTCAAGTTGAAGTACTGAATGCTCTTTACAATACCTCTATATTTAAGGATTATGCATCCTGCCTACTAGAAATATTATGCTAAACTCATTAAATTATCGAACAGGGAGCGTAAACTTGAAATGCTATCGGCAAAGTATATGCTCTAATCCACTCTGAAAGTCATTATTATTTAAGGAATGGAAAATATTGAAATTAAATTAAACTAGGAAATGGAATCAGTAGCGTAATTTAAAGATAAAAGAACTTGCTGAAATAGTAAGATTAGATCTTTGCCTATGCTACAGGAAACAGTAAACTAGCTAACCGCCTATGCTGCAGGAACAACCACTAGTGTTGTTACTAATGGCTGCAGGAGCAATAGAGTCCTAATTACTTCAAATGACTTGCAACTACTTTCTACTGAACTATGAATTAGGTTCACCTCCCGTGTGGGCCCCCACGGAAGAGTGAATGAACAAGAACTCAGAGTCTAAGAATTGAAGCTCTCATTGATCATTCATAAAACATAGATTACAAAAGATGCAGAAAATAAGATTGCATTTCTTCTCACTGGATTACAAAAGATTCCTTGTAATACTAACTCAACTCCCTGGAATCATAACTTCTAGATTATTTAACAACAACTTCTAAAATAGACTCCTATAAACTAGGATCCCCCAACATCAGGGATATGACAATCATTAAGAAACATGATCAACAAATTTAACTACACAAACAAACTGCATTTAATCACATATGAAATCTAGGAATGTGTCACTGCTATATTTACTCCATCATGGCCGCTTTTTAGCTGTGACTTATCTGCAATAGGAAATTTTCTCATCTACGGGTAGTGGAATCATCATGAGTCCTACAACAGTTGTCCTTTTCAAGGCATCACTCTGTTCTTTAATTTTGACTCCTTCCTTTACCATGGATCCACAATTTCTACAAAATTTTAGCACGTACATGCATCCAAGTCAAAAATCCATAATAAGTTTCTTTACTAACTTGCTCTCATCACATGGCTACAGGAAAACCACCCAACTTAAAGTAGGACAACAAGACACCAGATTTAGTTCCATATATCCACACAACATACAGATAGCATATTTATAAACTTAAAATGTTTCACACATATTTGCATACACATATGTATAGCAATTCTGAGATATCAATATAAACAGTCTAAAAAAGTATCATGAAAGCATATGAAGTTCTCAAATTCTAGCCATAAAAACACATGAAACTTGAAACTATATTGGCCTCATCATTTCCCCCAACTTTGTCTTTTGTTGGTCCTTGAGCAAATAGATAGTTCTTCACTCTGGCCTGCATTCTGAGATCTATGGTTGCTTTCTGTCCAATACCCCCATTAGCAAAGCTCCAGTAAAAACCCTTAGTGTCCATGTGCATTTCCCACCTTCTCACCTCTCCTTCCATGTCATAATATTCCAAATTTTCTGAGCTGGGCAGAAGAGGAGAAAGAAGAAGGGGTGGTTGGAATGTTAATGGAAGCCAATAGCTCTTCCTTACCCTACCTAACGTGACATACCAAGGAGCACACTTTTTTTCCATTGCAAAATTAAGGGTTGAATGTGGCTCCTTATTTCTCATGTCCTCTGTCATGTTAATCCAGTGCCACTGGATTGATTTTTTTGCCTTAATCAATTCAGTTTCGGCCATCTGGGTGTACTCATCAAAGGCTACATTCCTAAGAGGGTCAATGATCTTGCTTTTAGACTCAGACTGAGCTAACTTCATCCAGTCATAATACTAATTTTTGGGGTCTTTGGCTTCTAGCTATAGGTATAGAGGAATTTCATCCTCTAATTCCCTATAAATTTTGGTCTTGGATTCTCTACTGATCTCATTTTTTATCCATGACATGAGTTCCCTCAGCTGGATGTCCCAAACATAAGGTAGTGGATTCCAATCCCTATTACTAGGTACAGCTAAGGTGTGCAAGAAGAGTTCACATAATAGGTTTTGTATGGTTGTAGGAGAATTATGAAAGGCTTGAAAAAACTCAAGGGGCTCATTTATCAAAGGAGACTTACCCTTTACTATACTGGTTAACTGATAATTCAACATTTGTTCTTTAAGAAAAATGGCATAAACAGGGGAAGGGGACCTACAGCTCATTAGCTCAGGGATAATTGACGTTACCTTAGTCAATTTTTCTTGAAGCTGCTCTACCTCTTCCTTTTTTTCTACCAATTCCTGAAAAGTGTGATCGATAACCCGGTGCAAAGCCTTCTTCTGCCTTTACCATTGCTCTCTTTCCATTATCAACTGATTGATTAGCTCAAAGATAGCAGAAAATGGAGTTACAAGGCAAGGTACCTCTGGTAGATTACCTTCATCAGGGTTTTCCCCTATGGCTTGTATGTCAGCTGAACTATTATTTTCTTTACCAGAGCTTTCTCCCATTGCCTACTTATCAATTGAACTGTCATCTCCTATAGCTACATCCTATGAGAGGTTTGGATCAATTATGATGGCCCTCTCAAGGTTATCACATTGCTGAGCTACAGCAACTAGTGTGTCCAATCCTTGATTTAAAACTTGCTCAGCCATCATGTCAATACTAGGGTTTTCTTCAAAAAGATCCCTCCCTACTACTGCAGGAGGTGTATCCACACTCATAGCAATACCAGAATTGTCTTCAAATAAAATTTGCTCTGCCATATCCAGCATACCTTCTTCATTAGCAAGGTATCCTCTTGAAAAGTCATCATCATCATCTGATTCAATGAAATCATCATTAATTTGGGGTCCATGGGAAGATGAAATCCCCCTTTGAACCATGTAGGTTTGTTCATCGGAGGTGGAACCGTCTTTGATTACTACACATTATGTGCCCATTTTGACCTAGAAGGATTGTTTACCTTCTGGTGGCTCCTCTGACTCAGGAGTTTCAAGGTTGATTGTTGTCCCTCCTGGTGATATGTCTGTAGCCATACCCCTCCTTTGTCTACTGCTTCTTCATAAAGGGTTTTCCTCCTTCCTATCAGCAGTCTTTTTATTTCTTGAAGTTGTTAAAGCTACAGGATCCTACTTCTTTGAGCATTTACTAGAACCAGAGGCAGATGGCTTTCCTTTTTCCTCAACTTTCCTTGTAGGGGTGATAGTTGTATCGACTAGAGGGGAGACTTTTTCTTTAGAAACCTCTCTCTCTAAAAATTTATTTTTTCCCTTATTCTAGGATGACCCAGATGCAGAAGCTTTAGGAGAACGCCTAGGGTTTTTAGTCCTAGGTCTTCTTTCTGAAGAAGAACCTGATCCTAGTTCTTCAATAACCTTAAAAACTCCCTGTTCTATTTGGACTCTTTTGCCAACCCTACTCCCTAAAGGTCTTAGGTTTTCCTTCTCTAATTATCCTGATAGGAAATCCTCCCATGTCATGTTGGACTGGTCTCTCAATGATTTTTCCATAATTAGCTTAATTAGACAATTATGGGAAATGATATTGGGCTTACCTTCCTGCACTAATGAAGCCCGTTTCTTTAGAATGTTGAAAAGGAAATTGGGCACGTTTATGGGCCTATTATCATGCCTTAGGTAGCTCAGAAATTTGAAGTGAACCATATGCAATTAGGCTTGTCGACCTTCACAAGTGAAGTATTTGATAATGAACACTGCACATTTCTTATAGGTTTCAGGCAGAGACAACCTGTTAGTGCCCTGTTTCTTGTCGAATTCCAATGGCGGGTCTGTGTGTAGAGTGAATTATGCCCTTGCTGTTGCTAGGTCAAAACTTTTTGAAAACTCCTCGCCTTCCTGTGGTAACCCCATTACCTTAGCCACAATTGCTTGTGATAATGGTACTCTCAATCCTTTAATAGTAGCCACCCTATCATGGAGTGTGCTTAAGAACTGTAATGCCACCTCTTTGTCTTGGCTGGTAAGCTTAAGAATATAATCAATCCATCCTCTGGCTTGGAATAGTGGCATACAAACTTGACTATTTAGCAGAATGTCATGAACTGTGGGTTCACAATGAACTAAATCTCCACCCATGTTTACAGAGTATGAAGAACACACAAACAAGAATACACAAGAAACATGGAGATTTCTCACAAATTATATCAAGAAAGTTGCAGAGAAGGTCGAAAAGGAGAATCTGTAGGTATTTGCAAAGATGGAAAGTTCTGGACTTCAATATTTTTAAGTGCTACATGGGGAAATGAATGCACATCTATCATATCTCAAGAATTTAACTATTCATCATTACTCAACAGACGTTCGTATGGACACCTTGGATTATTTGTGTGAAATAAATCACTCATTTTGAGGCTGTCCCATCTCATAGGCTGAATTCTTAATATTTGTGCAAAAAGGGTACAACATTTAAAAGTTTAAAAACTATAGCATTCAATATGTATGTGGTTAGATAAGAAAAATCATAGATTTTATTCCCCCCAACTTAAGTACGCAAATGGTCCCACAATTGCACATATGATGAGAGTGAAGATAATAAAAATAATAATTAATGAATTAAATGCCAAAGACAGTACACACATTTGATGACGTACTGGCAGCTCCGCGAAATCGCCATCCATTGATGGGGAATAATCATGAGGTGGACAGGTGGTAGATAAGTAATAATGAAATGAATATTTATTGTGGAGAAAGGTACTTTCTAGAGGAAAGTAATTATTATGGGTTGTTGCGAACATGTCACAAAGTGAAGAATGAATATGAGTGAGGGGCTCATATTCATCTGCTACAGGAGGATCATGAACTTTAGCATATTCAAATTGTTGCAAGAACTCCACCTTGCTTTGGGGTTTATGGTATAACTTGAGGCGCTGGCCATTAACCAGTAACTTGAAACGAACGGGGTCAACAGTAGTCAACTACACATCGCCATTGGAAAAGACAATAACAATTTCATAAGGCCCTAGCCAGTGGATTTGAAACTTACCAGGAGTGTGTTGGTAGCTGGAGTCGTATAGGAGAGCCCAGTCACCGACTGCAAATGTTTTATCCTTAATAAACCTGTCATGACACTGCTTCCTATGTTGCTACACCAATTCTGTGTTAGCCAAAGTAGACTTACACCATTCATCAAGAATGTTTAGGTTGAGGATGCACTCCTTTTGAGCTTTAGTAAGATCCAGTCTAAGCTCCAATGCTATCCATAAGGTCTTATGCTTGAATTCTATTGGCATCATGGCAGACTTCCCATAAACTAGCTGAATGGAGTGAACCTTGTAGTAGTTTTCCAACCATAGTGATTTAGGAAGCTTGGCTACCCAATCTTTCTTGTGAACAGAGACAATTTTTGTAAGGATAGCCTCCAGCTCTTGATTGGTGACCTCCACCTGGCCATTGGCTTGAGGGTGGTAAGGGGATGACTTGCCATGGAAAATCTTATATTCTTCCATCAGAGTAGCTATGAGGTTGGAAGTGAATTAAGCACCCTGATCAAACATTATTTCTCTGGGAACACCAAATCTTGTAAAGATGTATTCATATAATAACTTGGCAACATTGGTAGCCCACAGATGCTTCATTGGTTTAGCCTCAACCCACTTAGTAACATAGTTAGTACAGACTAAAATGTAAGACTTACCTTGAGAAGAAGGGTTAATTGGTCGCACAAAGTCAATGCCCCAATTATCAAAGGGTGTGACCACCACCTAAGGCTGCAGGGGCATTTCATTTGTCTTAGTAGGCCTCCCCATGCACTAGCACTGATCACATTTCATAGTATACTTAGTTGCATCTTTGTGGAGAGTCGGCCAATAATATCTGATAGTCAAGATCTTGAGAGCCATCCTTTTTGCTGCAAAGTGGCCACCACATGGCTCATCATGACATGCCCGTAGGATTTCATAGGTTTCATCTTCTCAGATGCACCTTCACATAACCTGGTCTAGACCAGTATAAAACATGAAACCAGCTATCCAAGAAAAAATGAAACTTTTCTCGGCCAACAATCTACGCTCTTTTGAAGAAAATTGAGTCAGTGTCCGACCTATGGTAAGGTAATTGGAAATGTCATCATACCATGGATTCAGTGCTATCAACAGAAACAAATTTTCATCTAGAAAATTGTCATTAATTACTACAGGATCATCAGGAACATGCAAGCGAGAGAGAAAATCAGCGACAACGTTGGCTTTCCCTGGCTTGTCGATAATTGTGATGTTAAATTCCTGCATGAGTAGCAACCAATGAGCCAATCTTCCTGAGATATCCGGCTTATGCATTAGGTACCTAATTGATGAATGGTTATTATGGACAAAAATATGATAACCAGTAATATAATGCCTGAACTTATTCAGATCATAAATCACTACAAGCAACTCCTTTTCGGTCATCGTATAATTGAATTCTTCTCCCTATAGATTCTTACTGATATAATAAATGGCATGTTCAATTGCATCTTCTTGCTAGCCCAATACTTCTCCTATAGCATAATTTGAGGTATCAATATGAATGTGGAATGGCAATCCCCAATTTGGCTCGTGCAACACTGGTGCGGTTGTCAGAACTTCCTTAAGCTGCAGGAAGGATTTTTCACACTCAATATTCCAAGAAAAATTTGAATCCTTCTTCAACAGATTATAGAGGGGCACTGAAATTTGGCTAAAATCCTTGATAAACCTTCTATAGTATCTAGCATGGCTGAGGAAACTCCAGACATCCTTCTTCTTTTCCAGTGTGTTCAGAGTACTGATTACTGAAATCTTGGCCGGGTCTACCTAGATGCCATGTGAGCAAATAAAGTGACCCAACACGACACCTTCCTCCATCATCATAAATCATTTCTCACTATTGAGAGAGAGATTGTAGTCCTGGAAGCACTTGAGAACTCTCTCCAAATTAAGCTTTGCCTCTTCAAAAGTGTTCCCATAAGCTATGAATTCATCCATATAGATCTCCATACAATCAACAAATATGTCTGAGAAAATGCTAATCACAGCCCGCCTGAAAGTGGCCAGAGCATTGCACAAACTGAATGGTAAGATGGAATATGCAAAGGTCCCCTAGGGATAGGTTAAATTGGTTTTCTCCTGATCCTCTAGAGCAATTTGAATCTGATTATAACCACTAAAACCATCTAAGAAGGAAAATTACTTCTTACCAGCTAAATTATCCAGGACTTGATCAATAAAGGGCAATGGGAAATGATCCTTCTTGGTGGTTGTATTCAATTCCTTGTAGTCAACATAGACTCTCCATTTCCCCCCCTTCTTAGGCACAATGACCAAGGGTGAAACCCATTGGCTATTAAAAATGGGGTAGATGAAGCAAGCATTTAACAACTTCTGAAGTTCAGTTTTGACTATGTCGCGGAACACAGGATTAACCCATCGCTGAGGCTGGCGTACAAGTTTATAATCTGGGCTAATGTAGATCTTATGAGTACATATTTTGGGATCTAATCCTTTCATATCAATGTAATCCCAAGAAAATGCCTACTAATTTTCCTGTAGCAACTCTAGGATAGCTTGCTGGTGCGAGGGTGACAAAGCACTATTGACCCGGACTGACTTCAACCTAAATTACCTTGTCTACCATTGTTATTTGGGAAACTAGAAGAGAAACCATTTCATGAGGTAATAAAGAATGAAGTGGGAGGACACAGAGTAGGAACATGTATGTGGAGGTGGCAAAATAGGTTCCAAGATACAGTCAAACTGTGAGCACCACTGAGTACTTTGACCATATTAATTTGCAACAATTGATCAAATGATCTCATCTTCCTCTTTAGCAGTTAGAAATAGGTCTCTATCACTGACCATGAGCTGATGGATCGAGTTGGTTTCTAGATCAAGATCATCTAATTCTGGCCATACGGCATCTTCATCTTGCAACATAGGTTGAGCAGGGGAGTAGAGGGTCAAGTTTTTGGTATGGACTCCATTGGAAATTGTCATCTTCCCCGACCGGCAAGCTATGAAGGAATCAGCGGTGGCTAACCATGGTCTTCCTAAAATGAGAGGATACCCAACCATATCAGCTTTAGGGGAGAGAAAAAAAAAGCCTACTGGATACTCCCAAGAATGTAAGGTAACTATGACATCTTCTATTACCCCATCTGGTTTAACAGTAGAGATATCAGCAAGTTGCAAAATGGTTGGTGTATTGCAGAGGCCAGCAATGTTTAAATGGGATAGTACTTCTTTGGTCATGACATTGATAGATGCACCTAAGTCAACTAAGGCATTTGGTACTTGCATACCATGGATGGTAACTGTAACCACAGGACTCCTAGGATCAGAATACTTGGGGATAGTCAACTTTTCTAACATAAGATCAGAGAGTTAGCCGACAACATGAATGGTTTTGGGATCCTTTTTCTTCCTTCTAGGTTGTTTTATGCAAGCTTCTCATATGGCTTTAGTATAATCAGGGACTTCTTTAATAGCATCCATTAAAGGTATTTTTACTATTATCTATTTCAATTCGTCAAGCAAGTATGCCACTGCATGGTTTACTATGGGTTCAGCTTGATTGGCTAACCTTTGAGGAAATGGGGGCACTTTGGCTACAGGAGTTGGCACATCTTCTTGGTCAAAAATTGGTTCTTCAACCTTAGTTATTACAAGTTTTTGAGGTGATGGAAGCATGGTCCCTGATCTCAGATGGATATCATTTAAGACATAGCTCTATTGCTGAGTGGTCGGCTTTCTATTGGGATTGGGATTAGGCTATGCTTGCAGTTGTGTTTGCTTAGGAGGATTATTAGTGGCTATAGGAGGATGCATTAGGGATTGTTGTTGCAGAGGAGGCATTAGGGCTTGCTGATAAGATGGATTAGGCCATTGATTGGGTTGTTTCCACCCCTGCTGAGGTTGCTTCCAACCTTGCTGGCGTTGCAACCACCCTAGCTGGGGTTGTTTCCAACCCTACTTGGGTTGTTTCCATCCTGGTTGGGGTTGCTTCCAACCTTGCTGGGGTTGTTTCCAACCCTGTTGAGGTTGTTGCCACCCTTGGGTGCCCATTTTCATAAAATTCTTCCATTGACTATTATTATTAAAATTTTGAAGAGGATCTTGTGGCATACCTTTTCTTGGGCAATGTAGAGTACCTCTCCATTTTCATTAATGGCTTTGAACTCGGTGGGCATCGGTTGTGTCTCCAAATTTGCAATGGTCTTACACTTGCAGCTCTTCTTCTTCTCTCGGCAGTGTGGATAGTATTCAGCTAGCACCGCATCAGCATCTTCTTTCTTTCTCCTTGCATGCTTGGTATCTATCTAAGTAGAAACATCATTGATGATGTCCTACTTGAAGTTGGAGAGAAGATTAGATAGCTCCACTTTTGAAAACCCAGAGCCAATAGACTTTTGTGGTAGGTCTCTGATTCCCCTACCCTTCTTTACAATGGCCTAGGAGTAGTTCAAGCAGATATTCTTGATATCATTCCAATTTTTCTATGTAATGTCACCACCAGCCATCAGGTCCAGAGCCTCAATGCTCCCTTCATTGACACCTTTGAGAAACAAATGTTTCTAAGATTCTTCATTCAATTGATGCTGAGTGTTATGTTGCAGATTAAACATGAACCTAGAGACATAATCCTCCAAGGTCTCATCCTCTTTCTGGGTCATCCTGAAGATATCATCACCTTTCAAGTCACACCCCCGATAGTACTCTTTGTATTTGGAAAGAAACATGTTTCTCATAGCAGCCCAGTCTGCTATAGCATTGGCACCGAGGCTCATAAACCATCTCAGAGCAGCTTCCTTTAGAGTTGAAGGAAAAAACTTGAGCTTATGTGCATCAATTGTATAGTCATAGCTTCTGAAAAGGACGTCAAACTTGAAGAGGAAGGTCACAGGGTCTTCGGTGATGAGGCCATAGAACTTGGGCACTGCCACAGAGGGTATGTTCTTCAAATTTTGGTTTTCCTATTGAGGAGGAATGGGGAAAGGGAAGGTTGGTTGAGCCATCCTTGGAGGAGGCCTTGGATGCTATAGTAAATCTTTTGTCTTAGCAAAAATTTAATCTATATGCAAGGATTCTTCAGAGGAGGATGATGATGATGTTAATTGGTCAAATGCATTAGCAAACATGTTCTCAAATTGTTCTTCAAATTCTTCATTTGTAGCTTGGGGTTCCTTGATTTCAAGATTAAAGATATCGGCAACTAATCAAGAGGTCCAGCCTAATAATTACAAGGGAAAAAATGCCCAAGATGATCTCTTCTCCTATGCATAAAAAAAAATGCTAAGCTAAGTCTAAAATGACTCTAGGCTAGATTCGATTGACACCATTCCCCAAAAGTGGCACCAAAAATGATTGCTCTTTATAATACCTCTGTATTTAAGGATTATGCATCCTGCCTACTAGAAATAATATGCTGAACTCATTAAATTATCGACCAGGGAGTGTAAACTTGAAATGGTATCAGCAAAGTATATGCTCTAATCCACTCCGAAATTCATTATTATTTAAGGAATGGAAAATACTGAAATGAAACTAAACTAGGAAATGGAATCAACAGTGTAATCTAAAGATAAAAGAACTTGCTGAAATAGTAAGCTTAACTCTTTTCCTATGCTGCAGGAAACAGTAAACTAGCTAACCGCCTATGCTGCAGGAATAACCACTAGTGTTGTTACTAATGGATGCAGGAGCAACAAAGTCCTAATTACTTCAAATGACTTGCAACTACTTTCTACTGAACTACGAATTAGGTTCACCTCCCGTGTGGGCCCCCATGGAAGAGTGAATGATCAAGAACTCAGAAACTAAGAATTGAAGCTCTCATTGATCATTCATAAAACATAGATTACAAAAGATGCAAAAAATAAGATTGTATTTCTTCTCACTGGATTACAAAAGATTCCCCGTAATACTAACTCTACTCCCTGGAATTAGAACTTCCAGATTATTTGACAACAACTTCTAAAATAGACTCCTATCAACTAGGATCCCCAACATCAGGGATATGACAATCATTAAGAAACATGATCAACAACTTTAACTATAGAAACAAACTTCATTTAATCACATATGAAATCTAGGAATGTTTCGCTGCTATATTTACTCCATCGTGGCCGCTTTTCAGCTGTGACTTATCTGCAACAGGAATTGTTCTCATCCGCGAGTAGTGGAATCATCATGAGCCCCACAACAATTGGCCTTTTCAAGGCATCACTCCATTATTTAATTTTGACTCCTTCCTTTATTGTTTATCCACCATTTCTACAAAAGGTTAGCACATACATGTATCCAAGACAAAAATTCATAATAAGTTTATTTACTAACTTGCTCTCATCACATGGCTACAGGAAAACCACCCAACTTAAAGTAGGACAAAAAGACACTAGATTTAGTTCCATATATCCACGCAACATACAGATAGCATATTTATAAACTTAAAATGTTTCACACATATTTGCATACACATAAGTATAGTAGTTCTGAGATATCAATATAAACAGTCTGAAAAAGCACATGTTCTCAAAGTCTAGCCATAAAAACCCATGAAACTTGAAACTATATAGGCCTTATATTGGCCTCATCAAGTACCATCATATGTCTCCACATCAAACCAAAAAATTATACATGAAATAACATATACATTCAACCAAACACCATCCTATCATAGTTGCAATGCTTTTATGGATCCAAATCTTGGAATCAATTCACGTGTCCCACTTGTGCCCATTGAGATAATGACACAAAAAGTGGAAAATCTACAACAAAAAATGACCAATCTTCAAAAGAGTGCCCCTTAGAAAACATACTCACTGGAGGACTTATGTCCCTACCCCTTTGAAAAATCATTATACATGTCACCTTTTTTCTTAATTTTGAGACACCACAATTTGACAAATATAAGGAAAAGGGAGACCCATGAGACTATATCTGAGAATTATTTGTGGCATACATGAAGGTTGCACATAATGAAACTTATATAATGAGACTGTTTCCATGTATTCTGAATGGGCCAACTATAGAATGTTTCTCACAACTACCTTTGGGCATAAGGTCTTGGAATCAACTAACTAATAATTTCACCTCCCACTTCTCTCATAACATTATCAGTGAGGTTACAATCATGGATCTTTGCAACACAAAACAAAAAACTGGAAAAAAATTAACTTCCTTCTTGCAATGTTGGAGGAATATGGCTTTAAAGGCCCCATTTCATTTCCTAGAAAAATATAAGATCTAGATTTTTATATAAAATTATCAATTGGACATGATGTGTGCACTAAATTCATAATACATTGATAAATTTCAAGAGCTTGTTTAACAAGGTCTAAAGGAAGATATATCCCTCACCCTAAAAGGCATAATCAAGAACACCAAAAATACCAATACCAATTCATCTTATGAGCAATCAAAATATTGGTCCAAAATTAGGATTGTCACCAATGACGGTGAAGTTGATGCTAAATATGTCAACAAAGCACAACCTATGTTTCATCTCCAATGGATAGCCAATACAAATGCTCCCAACATCAACAATAACATACCAAAAATCAAGAGTGAGTCTTCCAATGTCACTAATAACCAACAAAATTATTCAAGATTGCCTAACCCAAGATGAGATTATACACCTCTTTCAGAACCTCTAGAAGTTGTCCTAATAAAATTGGTCCAAATAAATGCTATCACACTGCCAGAAATAAGACATTATAAATTGGGCTCATCTAAGCCTTTGTGGTAGAATTATAATGATTTTTGTGATTATCATGCACTAAGGTACATAAAAGCATGAATTATTATCAACTTTAGAACATAGTCCAAGACCCAATTGACCGTGGCGAGATCAAAGTCCTTAATAACTTTGGTACATTTAATAAGGATTACACCATTTTCAAGAATCCACTACATGATCATGATAAATTAAAAGTATCCTCTTTAGGAAAACACAAGGTTAAATACACTTAAAAGGCCTACTAGCATGTTGTTAATCACATCAAGTTTGAATTAAATTATACCATAAACACCATCATGGTTAAGGGAAAAGATGTCGAATGTGTTATAGCTATCCGCCGAACAAAAATCATAGTCTAGGGTGCCCCCTCAAAACCTTTGATGTCATCCAAACCATTCATTCCCACAATATGTCACTACAATCTATTAGACCATCTCAAGAATACCTTCATGTATATTTCCATATCTAAGTTATTATGTATCTCACCCAATCATAAAGCAGTCTTGGATAAAGCCTTATGAGAGTCATCTGTGTCCCCAAACATCAAGGTTGAAAAATTTAGGGCATGTTTGGACACTTGGTTGCCACACATTATGTCACCTTCACTGAAGAAGACTTTCCTACACATAAGCCTTACCACAATGACCCTCTTCACCTCAAAGTATATTTTCACCTACATAAAATCATAACAGTAATTGTAGATGAAGGAGTTGGTCTTAATATCTATACTTTAAAATTATTTAAAACATTTGGGTACTCTGAGAGTTGTATGGACATTAACAAGAAGATCATTATCAGAGCCTACGGTGATATAGAATTTCCTTCTAAGGGCATCATTGTATTACCTATTATAATTGGACCAGTCATTTAAGAGACTAATTTCCAAGTCTTGGATTTGGAACTTGGTTAAAATATACTTCTTGTAAGACCTTGGATTCATGTCGTGTAGGTCATACCTTCTACCTATCACCAATGCCTAAATTTTACTCACAATGGAACAAAGATTACCATTCCAAGTGATAGAGACCCCTTCATGTACTATACTAATCTTAAAGGATATATTTCAAACTAGGAACATATTAACCAAGCAGCATCTACACTCTCATCCTCCAAGTACCTTGTCACATCCAATTTATTAGCTCAAAATTGATGTGCAGGATAAGGGTTGTGGAGTATACCAATACAGATTCCTTTTTGTAGGAAATTTACTTGTCTCACCAAGAACCTATGGAAATCCAAAATAACCCCTCAAAAGAAAGCACAAAATATATATTCAATATGAAACCCCAACCATGTTCAAAAAATGGGGGGAACTTGATGAATAATATGTATAAGAAGACTTATCTAATTGGCAATACAGAGATGAATAACCCCTTCTTTTCACATTTCATACACTATAGTACAGGAGAGGATACACCATCATGCAAAAACAAGGGTATAATAGATGCAGTGGCCTTGGAAAATAGAATCAAGGATTAGTAGAACCAATATTTCCCAAAGCTTATCCTAAGTTTCAAGGTCTAGGGTACCAACCACCTAAGTAAAGTACCCAAAATAATTAGTTGCCTAACCAAGATGATGTGTGTGCCTTTGAATAAGTTGATACTTATGAGGATTACCACCATGAGACTGATTCCAATGACTACGAATGGGATATCCATAGAACCTTAAGTACTCTCTTTCTATATAACATCTTTTCCCAATTTGATAGCTTAACCTTATAAAGAAAATCTAGACATGGATTCACCTAGATAGAAACCTTTTGGAATCCATCTAAGACCTTTGAAACATCATTGTTTGAATCCCATGAGTCCTTTTCCAAATCCTATATTGACACCATCATAGACTAGGAATACCAAGGTCCACTGAACATTGATATTTTCAAGAATGGTGAAGCTATCGTACGTTTCTTGGGACTTCAAAGAGGTATACCTATCGGTGGCCGTAAAGAAAGATATGTCACTGATCTTGGTTGAGAAACATATTTTGGCAAGTCATGTCAATCTTCTATTCCCAAAAGTGATAAAAAATAAAATATAAGATCTCTAGGTTAAAGTCACAAGGCATCTTTAGATTGTAAAAAATTAAAAATAAAGGACGAATTTGAAGGTGAAAACCTCTCTAAGATGCCTGATGATGGAAGACTGGACACGCTCCCCATAAATTAGGAAAGATCATTTGTTGGATATTTTTTCCACCATTATCCCATCATAGATATCTGATCTAAAAGACTTTTCATGGGCTAATTTTAGTATGTTTTCCACATAGGTGGAAATACTATGTGTTTTATGCATAGGTTTTGACAGGCTTGGAAAATGTTGTATATTTTTAGCACTCTATCAATAACACAGTGTGTGTTCTATACCAAGTCAAATATAATACAGTGATAATTTTTGCATTAGTGAGATGATCATGGGTTTGTAAGAGTTATTTTGGTGTCTCTCTGATAGAACATTCAAGGAAGTCATTGGTCAAAGATATTTTGGGTCTCCCTAATGAACATTTAAGTTTATTGAGACAAGCTTCTGTCACGTGGACTTCTTCCAATGTATCTCTAATGGAGGTTAGTGGAGAACAATGTGTGTTTTCCACATTGGAAAGAAAAAACACAAGTCAGCGGGAGTTATGTTTGGTTCTCTCTCTGATGGGCTTTCCAAAAGACATAGGGTTCACTTCCTTGTTTAGTCAGACACCTAATTTTCAGAGGGATTTCTACTTAGGTCTTTTCAACCAACCAACATGCTCACATTAGGGTGACATTTTTTTCTCTCCAATGAGTAAATTTGGTGTGTTTTCCACATTGATGATTTTTTTACAAACAACCCTAATTTAATGTTTAATGATTGTGACGCAACCGAGGACTGAAAAATAAATGCAAAATTACTTCTTTGGCCTTTTAAACATAATTCCAATGCATCCCCATCCCCATTTATCACTTGCAAGGGTATAGGTTGTTCCTTCCAACTACCAAGTGATTCTATTTGGCTATTTCTTGTCACTTCATGGATCATCTTGTACACACTAAGATATTATTTTTATCTTATTTATGATGTTCTTTAGTTTTGTAACTCAATCTAGGTTAGGTTTTGAACTCTAATGGTGTAATCAAAATTATGCTAGCTCTTTAAAAAGAAATTTTTCTTTTTTTAGCATATTTTTCATGTTTCTTTTACAGTTGTTTTTTTTTGCAAATGTAAACTTGCCTTGTCTTATGTTAATAAAATTTCTTATTTTACATTTTCCCAATTTTGTTTGTGGAACTCTTATGTTTCATCTGTTTCCAAATTGTATGATTGTGTTGACATATTTCATAGTTTTGTTTGTGAATGTTTATTTCCTTGCAAAGTCTTATTAAATCTTAACCTTCATGTTGCCTTGAAAGACAATAAAAATAGGAACTGTGTAAGTTTAGTTAGTTTTATTGATACATAGTGTAGTCATAGGCAGAAACAAATCAAATTTCTATCTTGGTACATCATCCTCCATTTATATTACTGCATTACTTATTCCCCTTTTCTCTGCAAGCTATTAGAATAGGATAGAAGTAGTTTCAAGTGTTGGGTTGGTACAACACTCCACCCAAATTGGAAAGGAGTCCAACCTTCTCTAGAGATTAAACTTCATACACACAATTCCTGCACTTTCAGGTTGACTCAATGTTTCACAAGGATTCTTGTGGGTTATACGCCAAGCAAGGGTGCAATTCTTTTTTATAACAATTTTTAGCACGCTTGATGGGACAAGATTTCAAGTTTGTTAAAGAATACTTGTTAGTTGGATGGTGTCAAATAAAGAATTCTAAAATTCATTTTGAGGAATTAGTGCTTCTCTTATCATCCTATTCTTGAAGAGGCTCATATTCAAGCAATTGCCGACTCCAATTCTACACTTTGGCCCCCAAACTAGATTTGCTGAAATTTATACCCAAAATACAAACAAGGGTGTCTTCCAAAGGTAATTTTTAGTATATTGAACTCTCATTTTTAGGCTCTAGAAGAAGGAGAAGTAGAATCTCTCTATCACCAGCAAGGGGTATTGAAGTAGGTACTCCATCCTTTAGATCTATTTCTTCTCCTCCAGTTATTAGATCATTACAACCTAGGATTCTATCCACTCATTTGAATAGACCATTATTTCACATGGTTGTCCCTAAGAATCAATTTTTTGCTACCTTTAATAGTGGCAGTCCTCTTATATTGACCCAAAGACATGATATACCAGTGGTTTCTTTAAATCTTTTTCAAGATTTCACTAGTGAAACTTCCATTTCACCTATAGGGCATATTCAAGAAGTTTCAAATCCATGAAATATTCATGATATCACAGAGGGTGTTTTTGTTTTTAGAATTTTGGCCTCATATTTAAAAGGAAAAAAATTATAGTGGTATAGAGGATTATCTCACAACTCTATCTACAATTGAGATGAGCTAGGTGAAAGGCTATGCATATATTTTGAAGAAAAAAGTGATCATGTGTCACTTGTAGATAATCTGACTAAAATCAAAAGAGTACCCCATGAGTTCATGTTAGATTTTAATTATATACTTAAGAAAACATGGGATAGGATTCTTGCCTTAGTGAAACCATCTCCTATT
Source organism: Thuja plicata (assembly GCA_018584345.1). Taxonomy (NCBI): domain Eukaryota; kingdom Viridiplantae; phylum Streptophyta; class Pinopsida; order Cupressales; family Cupressaceae; genus Thuja; species Thuja plicata. Next base: position 2,883,772 of record MU224267.1, read on the forward strand.
TTTACATTCTTATATTATCTTAGATCACTTAACAGTGATATATCCACTATGATATAGTCAATGGGTAGAGATACTCTTCTAGCCACATATGATATTTCCATAAGGGATAAAAATTATTTAATACAAGTTGGGAAACTAGTTCCAATGCCTCCACTACCTCTATTTCTATAGATGCCTACTCAACAACCCATTATGGCTCATATTCTAGTTGTGTCTACAAGCCAACCTTATTTTGTTGATCCGTCATCTTCTATATCTTCAAATGACAAACTTAAAATCATGATGAAAACCATGATGTAGAACATGGAAAAGATGAAGCTAGACTTTGAACATGGGTTGTAGAACCTTGGAAATGAGGTTGTAACACTTAAAAGGCAACAATCTCAAGATAGCGAGCCTTATACAGTTCAAAATTAGAATTATCAATCAAATAGGGCACCACATTAGGGTAAAAGTTCATGGAGCTATAACTAGTCCTTAAATAATGTCCCTCGTGTATCTATAAACACAACAAAGGCACTTGTCCCAATGAAAAAAAATATTTCTCAAGAGACTCAAGAGAAAGAATAGTGTACACCATGCAATCAACTTCAAAATTAGGGAGCATGCCAAAGAGGAGAGGTTTCTCAATATCTGACTATTTGAGAGGAACCAACAACTTCAAGATAGGAATATGATGTAAATAGGACCAATGTTGGATATCAAGCCCATTTGTAGGGGGAATCTACTCTTATAAATTAGTAGCAAGAAGATTGTTGTGGTTTCAATCACGAGAGAAATGACACTATGGCACATAACACCTGAAGCTAAAAGAGAAATGTAGATAGCATTTCACCCTCTGTAACATCTCAAGCTTCAACTTCACAAGAAGTCAAACATACCACAATCACAGGGACACCATACAATGCAGTAATCCTAGTCCAAAATAAGAATACAAAGAAAAGCAGCAAGAAGCCAGAGGAGCCTCAAACTGCTCATAAATTGAAACCAAACCTTGTGGTTTCTAAGGTTCCTACAAAGTCAAAAAACATCCCGTTTGACATAGTGATCAAATGAAGAATACTAATATTAATGTTTCTATGTGAGACACCATCTTAATTCCACCTCAAATGAATTTTCTACGAGAAGGATTAAAAACTATGAGAAAATAAGAAGGGGCGTCAACAATAGGAGGGACCTTAGCTACAACCATCCTAGTACAAACCAAGGAGGAAGAGAATCCAAGTAATAAAGTTAAACCACCACCTTTTTATCTCTTTTTAATCATAGGAGATAAATTAGTTCATGGTTGCATGATAGATTCAGGAGCTAGCATCTCAGTCATGTCCAAGAATAGGAATAGAATATGAACTTGTAACTAAAGGGTTTGTCCAATTAGATGGCACTTTTGTCCAGAAAATAGAGGTATTAAAATATTTATAATTGGCCTTTCATGCATGCCCTAGATACACTATCTTACAAGACATATCAGTCATAGACCTCCTTGCACACTTTGTCATTTGTTTGTCTAGGAATTTCACTGCTAAGATAAGTGGGTATATATCTTCTGATTGGTACTACATTTTTTTGAGAACTAGATATGGAAAAAAATATTCTATAAAGGTATAACCCCTAGCTATAAATAATATATAATCTTACATTCTTAGCCCTATAAACATAAATTAACCATTTCATAAAGAAGAAGAAGAATGCATAATTTGTGACCCTGTTACTATGGTGAAGGAGGTTCTTGATTATTTTTTGGATGAATGGGATAATGCTTTCCAATTTGATCCACTACAAGAAGTTGAAGGGATTGGCCTTGGCACCTATTGCATACATCAAGAGAATTCTCCTATTCCCAATCTCATAAAAACACAAGGAGATACAAGTGGATTATGGAACATATTTTTGATAGCTCAAGACACAAATGGTGCAAGTGTTTGTGTAATGCATTTTTCTCCTAATCGGGAGAAATACTACTTTTCCTTCAGACTCCATTTTAGTTGCACTAACAAAGTGGCTGAGTATGAAGCCTTGATTCAGGGTCTCCAACTTTCAAAAAGAAGAGGGATCAAATCCTTGCAAGTCTTCAAAGATAATAAGATTGTATATTAAAGCACAAAAAATAACAACCTTCTCAATTCATACAAACATAGAGTTAGCGATTTAATTGAAGGATTTTGGGCCTTCAACACTTAGAGTGTTCCTAGGAATTAAAGAAAACACACTAACAAATGTGCAGTAGTTGGTGCTCATTATGATATACCAGTACATGTTGGAGACATAAAGGAACAACATTCCAAGCCCATTGTAAGGCCTACTATCCTAGATAACCAAAAAAATTGGCAAGTATTTGACTCAGATCTACAGATTGTCAATTATTTACAAAATGAAGCAAAATTTAATAATAAAATTCAATCTATGTTACAAAACCAATATGGAGATCAGATTATGAAGCTCAATTCCAACAAGATACCTAAAGTTCCAGTCACTATGGAAGGTATCTTTAACTCTAATGAATCTTTATCTCAGGTTATAATAAAATTTTAGTCCGAGAATCAAACAAATACAAAACATAAATTACTAATAAATGGGGCACTTATGCCTATTGAAAAATGCCATTTTGGCTAACCAAATCAGATGCTACATTCTAGAAGGTGATGGAAATGTATTTTAAGGGTGCATTAGAATATTTTGGGCTAATATACCTTGATGATATAACTATTTATTCAAATCAAGCATGAAAACCACTTTGATCATCTAAAGAAAGTGTTTATCAAATGTAGAGAATATAGTGTGTCTCTAAATCTGTGCAAGTGTGTATTTTCTACTGATCAAGGAAAAATTTTGTGACACATTGTATCAAAGGATGACCTAGCCATAGACCCAGAAAGACTAGAGGTGATTATTTCTCTCCCACTACCTAGTCACAAGAAAGGATTATAGAGTTTCCTTGGTAGGATCAATTTTGTAAGAAGATTCATTCCCAACCTTGCTACTATGGTTCAACCTCTTACAGACATGTCAAAGAAAAATATGATATTTAGTTGGACCAAGGAAGGGAAACCTAGATTTGAGGAGATCAAATAAGAAATTGCACCTGATCTCACTCTTGTTGTTAATCCTGATATTGAAAAGGATTTCATCCTCTATACTCTTGGAGGGATATTAAGTATTTTAGTTGTTCTAACACAACTAAACAAAGAGAATTTGGATCATCCCATTGATTTATTTAGTGAAGGACTCGAGGACTATGAGAGAAGGTAAAAATATGTACAAATCCATGTCCTTGTTGTTGTAAGGTCTTTAAAAATTTTAGACATTTATTGTTTAACAACAGTATCTAGCTATTAGTTCCACATGCAAGTGTAAAGGATTTCCTTCTAAATAATGATATCAATGACAAGAGTGTTGAATGGATCTCTAAGGTCATGGAATATGAAATTAAAATTTAGATAACTAAACTTGTAAGAGGAAAGGACCTATGTGAGCAGATAGTCTCATCATTTGAGGCACCTGATGAGGTTTCCCTTGTATTACATGATGGACAACCAACAAATAATGGAAATTAGAATATTTGGTTGCATGACATGAGCACCTTCTTGGGAGAAGGAATATATCCCAAAGGCCTTAATAGGGGTAAAAGGAAACATTTTATATTATAGTCTATTATGTATGCCTTGGTGGTTGGTATACTTTTTAGAAAAGATTCTAATGGAGTCTTGCTAAGATGCATCAATACTAATCAAGTCAGCAAACTGCTAGAAGAATTTCATGATGGCCATTTGGGTGGTCATTTATCAACAAGGGCCACATCCATGAAGATAATAAAGGTTGGCTATTATTGGAAAACCCTATTTAAGGATTCATACTAATGGGTAAGGAAATGTAACAAATTTGCGTTCTTCTCAGGAAAACAGATATTGGTTGTCCTTCCTCTCCATCCCATTCAAATGGTCCAACATTTTGCACAATGGGGTTTAGATTTCATTGGTCCAATAAACCCATCTTCTAGTGCTGGTCATAAATTGATTTTGCAATCCATAGATTAATTCACCAAGTGGATAGAGGTGGTAGCTTTGAAGGATGTCATAGAAGCTTCAATAGTAGAATTCCTTGGTGGAACTGTGACTAGGTTTGGCACTCCCTCAACCATCATATTAGGTAATACCAAATCATTTGTTGGGGCTCAAATCATCTCTTGGGAAGTTGAGCATGGGATATACTTTTATAAATCCTCCAATTATTACCCCAAGTAAATGACTTAGTTGGGTCCTCTAACAAAAACCTCATCAGGATAATCAAAAGGACGATTGAAGACAACCATGGGTCCTGGCATACTAAATTAAGGATAACCTTATGGGCTGATAGGATAATACCTAAGAGAGCGATTAGAAACTCATCATTCATGCTGGTATATGGAAGATAAGAAAGACTTATGTTATCACTTGATTTTTCCTCTCTTGAGCTAGCACATCAGCTAGAGCTAATGGAGGATGATTTTATGATAGTCAGGCTAGCTGAGATAATGGAGCTAGAAAAAATAAAAAATTAGGCTATGCATACACTTTGAGATCATTAGAAATAGGTCAAGAGAAGTTTTGACAAGAAGGCTACTCATAGAGTCTTTAAAGAGGGACACCTTATTCTCAAGTGGGATGAAAAAATAGCTAAACTAGGAAGGCGCTCCAAATATGATGTTATCTAGAGTGGTCCCTACATCATCAACAGATGTAAAGAGGCCAATGAATTTAAGTTATCCAGGCCTGATGGTGAAATCCTTCCCATTCCAATCAACGAGATCCATCTTAAACCTTTATTTTAAAGGAAGTTAAGACCTTGTACATAGTAGGTTATTGTTTTATTTACTTTCCAAGAAGTGCATGAGCACAATTTTTTTCCCTCCTAGAGACAACATTTTTTTATTTTTTCTCAACCTGTAGAAGATGCATATTTCACGTTGTTGCAAGAATGGAAAATTTGGTGTGTTTTCTGTATTTATGGAAAAAAAATTGTGTTTTCAACACTGGTGACTACATGCCCAATGGATTGCTGAAGGTCACTGATCAATATGCTTAGCAAGAAAGCATCCACTTTGAGTCACCAAAAATGTTGGCTATTTTTGCCACTATTGTCCCATCACATATTTTTTATCTAAGAGATTTTTCATGGGCTAATTTTAGTATGTTTTCCACACAAGTGGTAGCACTGTGTATTTTTTGCATAGGTTTTGACAAACTTGGAAAATGTTGTGTGTTTTTGGCACTCTGTCAACAACATTGTCTACTTTCTACACCAACTCAAATATAATACAATGCTAGTATTTCTAGTATTTTCATCACTGAGATGATCCTTGGTTGGGAAGAGTTATTTTAGTGTCTATCCAAGAGAAAAATCAAGGAATTCATCAAGGAGAGATCTTCTGGGTCTCCTCGATGAACATTCAAGTTTGGCAAGATAGGCTTCTGTCGAGTGGACTTCTTCCAATGTCTCTCTAATAGAGGCTGGTGGAAAACAATGTGTGTTTTCTGCATTGCCAAGACAAACATAGGTCAATAGGAGTTATGTTTGGCTCTCTCCTATAGAACATAAGATGACCATCGGGGAGAGATATTTATTGTCTCTTTTATGGGATTTCCAAAAGACATAGGATTCACTTCCTTGGTCGGTGAGACACCCAATTGTTGAAAAGAGTTATGCTTGGATCTTTCTAACAAACCAATGTGCTCACATCGGGGTGACATTTTTGTTGCCTCTCTGATGAGTAAATTTAGTGTGTTTTCTACACCCATAGGTTTTTTACCAACCACCCTAATTTGATGTTTAACGACTATGGCATAGTCGAGGATTGAAAATTCAATGTCATGTTATTTATTTAGCCTTGTAAATGTAATGTCAGTGCATCCCCATGCACATTTATCACTTTTATGGGTATAGGTAGTCCGTTCCAGCTACCAATTCCTTCTATTTGGTCATTTCTTATCACTTTGTGGATCATCTTGTACAAACAAAGATCAAATTTTTATCTAATTTATGATCTTTTGTAGTTTTGTAACTCAACCCAGGTTAGGGTTTGAATTCTAATTTTATAATTAGGGTTATAATAGCTCTTCAAAAGTAAATTATGTATCTTTTTTTAGCACCTTTTTTATGTTTCTTTTGTAGAATTATATTTTTTTCTAGAACTATAAACTCGCCTTGTCTTTTGTTAATTAAACTAATTATTTTACCTCTTTCCCAAAAAATTTGTGCAACTCTTGTGGCCTTCTTATTTGGATGTGTTTCATATATTTCCAAACTCTGTGATTGTGTTGACATATTTGATAGTTTTGTTTGTCAATATTTATTTCCTTGCAAAGTCTTATTAAATCTTAACCTTCATGTTGGCTTGGAAGTTGATTCATACGGGAAATGTGTAAGTTTAGGTTGTTTTATTCACACGGTGTGCAGTCATAGGAAAAAATAGTCAAATTTCTATCTTGGTGCATCACCCTACCTTTATATTATTACATTCCTTCTTCCCCATTTCTCTGGAAGTTGTTAGAATAAGCTAGATGTAGTTTCAAGTTTTGGGTTGGTTCAACACTACACCCAGATTGGAAAGGAAGTTAGCCTTCTCTGAAGATTCAACCTCATATGCACAAGTCCTACACTTGCAGGCTAACTCAATGTTTTTCAAGGTTTATTTGGGGTTATACACCAAGCAAGGGTACAAGATTTTGTGATAACAATCACCATTATTGGTAGAGAAGATACAAGAGGTCAACTTGGGTACTTAAGAAACTAAAAGTCTTATCCACTTGGAAGCATCATTAATACTAGAGGAAATAGATCAATTTATCTAGTTCTTCAAAGATAGACAAACCAATTTTGCCTAGGCATATTTAGACATGCCTGGCCTAGATCCAAAATTGGTGCTCCATCATTTACCAGTCCAACTAGGGGAAAAGCTCATAAAACAAAAACTTGGCAAGATGCACCCCAAAATTGCACTCTTAGGCAAAGCAGAGTTGAAGAAATTACTAGACATGGGTTTTATCAGACCCATACACTATGCAGAGTGTATTTATAATATAGTGTCAGTACCAAAGCCAGATGGAACAATAAGAATTTGTACTGATTTTTAAGATCTCAACAAGTTGTATCTGAAAGATGACTTTCCTCTATTCATAACAGATATTATAGTAGACTTAACAGTTAGATATAAAATGTTGTCATTGATTGATGGTTTCTTACGATATAATCAGATAAGAATTGTACTAGAGGATCAACACAAAATAGCTTTCACATGTGCCTAGGGAACTTATTGCTTGAATATAATGCCTTTTGGATTAAAAAATGTAGGAGCCACATATCAAAGGGAGATGGATACATATTCCATGACATAATGCATGATCTTATGGAAGATTATGTAGATGATATTATTGCTAATTCATAAAAAAGATATGAACACTTGCCAATCCTAGCAGTTGTATTTGATAGATTGGAGGAGTACAAAGTCCACTTAAACCCTAAAATATATATTTTTGGAGTAATATATTAAAAAATCCTTGGCTTCATAGTGTCACACCATGGAATAGAAGTTGATCTTGCAAAGTTAAAATCAATAATTGATATACCACCACCCACAAAAATTTGACAACTTAGAAGTCTACAAGTAAAACTGTAATCCATTAGAAGATTCATAGCATGGTTAGTTGATAAGTTTCACCCTTTCTAGTATTCATTACATAAATGTATTCCATTTGTATGGACTAAAAAAATGCTAGGAAACATTCAAAAAAATAAAAGAAACCTTCTCTCAGATCCAGTGTTGATGTCACCTATACAAATAAACGCCTCCTACTATACATATCAAAAACACCATATTCTCTCGGAGCACTCTTAGCACAACATGACAGATGGAAAGGAATGTGTCATTTATTATATCAGTCTAACATTAGTGGCATATGAACTAAATTATAAAACCATAGAAAGAGAATTTCTAGTTGTTGTCTTTGCTTCACAAAATATTACATATTACATGTTGAGTCACAAGACATTACTGGTTTTAAAAATTGATCCATTAAAGTATCTCTTGAATAAAGCTACACTGACTAGGAGATTAGGTAAGTGGTTGATGATTCTGAGTGAATTTGACATTGAGTATGTTGATAGAAAAGAAACCAAGGGCCAAGTAATAGCAGATAAATTGGAACAAGCACCAATAATAGTTAAATATCCTCTATTATCCAAGTTTACAAATGAAAACATAATCTCCATAGAAAGACATGTTGTCACTAAGCATTGCACCCAAAAGAGCTAAGTGTTGAACTCAGAAATCTTGTGAAACATGGAAATACTTCCAGGTTGTGGGGAGCCTATAATAGAAGTAGACCTCTGAATTAAGGGTCATCTTCCCCTTGAATCACCTTAAACTTAAACTAAAACTTTTTGAGGAAAGGGAGAGAGAGTGCATGAATTGAAAACTGGACTTAAAACCTAGGTAATTCACCAAAACTTTGAAGATCCACAGATTTTAAAAATTGTTCACAATATGACTTAAACACAACTTGGAATTCACAGATGTTTCCTATTTATATTATTTCTTTTGAGAATAACAAGGTGTAGATTTTCAATGAGACGGAAATGAATGAATTTCACAAACTCAAAGACCTATGGAGCACACAACTTAAACTTTAGACAATAAAATATGTTTTCTAAACATCAAATGAACAATATCCTAAGGTAAAGGATTAACTTGAATCACAATAACATTGGCCAAAAATAATTAAACAATCTAGAAGGCAATAGGAAAAAGAGGATCTATGTTTTGTATTCAACCAAAAGGAGCTGGAAAACAATCTTCTTCTCAGAGCTACAAGCATTCAAATCTCAGAGTGAGAGATAATGAAGAACTAGCTATCCCAAAAAGAGATGGGTATAAATAGGTGAAGAACCCATAAATCTTCATTTCCAAAGATTCTAGAAATCATCATGTCTAATTCCACCAAATCTGGAACTAGATGCAGGGATAAATTTGGAAATCTGCAATTTATAGGTTCACCAACATGTTGCCCAAATCTGAATATCAAGCTCCCAGATTTTTAGGGGTAGGTGAGAAAAATATTCAAAATCATGCCTTAACAATCATTCCTTCACCAAACTGAATCTATTTCCCCTTTAATCATGCTTGGTAGGTATCATTAACAAAGTGATTTATAAAACTTCACTTGTCAATTATTTACAAAAATAATTGCATGATTTACATTAAATTCATCCTATTTGAACTAAATAATAGCATTTAGAGGACATAATATGAGACATGTTATCAAAACTTAGCCATGACACCTAGGACCTAGGGTATATATTTACAAATCTTTCAATCTTTTCCCTAAATGACCCATTAAAGTATTAAAATTTTCCTCTTTGCCCCATATGCAAGATTAAAAAACCATTTTCTATGAAAAACCCCACCTTATATGTTATGAAAACATATTTTCAAAACATTACAAAAAACCCACCATTATCCTAAAAATTAAAACATGCCCAAAATGATCTAAAACACATGTTTGACCATTTCATCGAATTGCAAGGAGGAAATACGTTTTATGCCCTAGCTGTTGTTTTGGAGGCAAGAAATCATGGTTTTTAGAAATTTTCAGCTTCTTGGATCGACTTTCCCTAGCTTTTCTAGAGTTTGGAAACTATTTTAATGATCAAGGGAAGTTATTCATTCATTGCATCTTGATTTTTGATAAAGATGAACTCTTTTCTCTGCATATTTTCTCCTTCATCGAGTTTCTCCATTCTGCATTTTGAATCATTGATGGGGTTTTGAAAGGATATCTTTATGTTGGCCTCCATAGAAGATCGTTCCATGATGTTAGAATATTTTTCATTAACTGGAAATGCCTTAAAAATGATTACCTTGCTTGTTCTACTCCATGGCGTGAGTTATAACAGCCTGATGTTTATGCATTTTTGAATGCATTTACTTGGTTTTTCCTCCATGGATGGTGACATTTTTGTGTTGCAATGCTACCTATGGAAGCACATAAGCTCTTTTAATGTTGTTACCTTGCATATTTTCTCATTCTTCTCTTGCTTGTATCCTAATTTTGGCTAAAAAATATGTTTTTCTCTCCATAGAATAGGGCATTTTTACATTGTTTTGTTGTTTATGGAAGTAATCTGTACAAAAAAATGCTGCTATATGTTCTCATCATCATTTCAAACCCACAAAAGCTGGATTTTTTCATTGTAATGTTGTATTTACATGTGGTAACAATTTTCTGGAAGTTACTTTGCTATTTTTCTCCATGGTGTGGGCTTCATGCTTGTTGTTCTCTTATTATAAATATAGTAACTCCATTTTGCCTCCATGGATGATGGTTTTTTCTCATTACCTGGATATCTATGGAAATACTCGTTAACATTTGGACTCCATTGAAGTTCTGTAGTATTGTTTTACTTCATGCATTTGAATGTAAATCTGCTATTTTTTCTTGATTTTGTTTTGATAATAGCTCATTGCATTATTTTTGTTTGTACCTTTGAATGCCATCATTTGGATCCATAGGAAGGGCCACCATGAGGCTATAATCCTACCCATGCTTGATCAAAACACTTTTTATATTCACCCACCTTTCTGCTATCCTTTTGAAGCCATGGGCTGATGACTGTACTTTATAATTCTGGAACATGTTTACCTCTTTTGCATCCACAGATTGGAGTGCCATGATGTTAGAATGTTTTCCATGGATGAAACTTGTAATGTTGTGGCTCCATTATTTCTATTCTATGTTGTTCATGGGTGCATAAGGCTCCTTTAATGTTGTTTTTTTAACACTTCAATCACCATACATCATTGTTGTCTTAACATTGTTGTTAGATGCATTTTAAACATGCATATCATATTTGTTCATCTACAACCAATAGTGGTGCTAACTTCTGAAACTTACATGTTGTTTTTATTTCTTGTTTACATATTATATGCATGCATAGAATTATAGATTCATATGAAAAACATCATACATCTTGCTGTCCTGAACTTTGGAGGTGCATGCATCATTGTTGTATTTTGTGTATCCAACTGTTGAGATCCACCAGGCTATGTTGAAATTGTAGAATGTGTCACATGTATCATGCACTGCTTGTGTCTTCATACACCATTGATGTACCCTTTTCTTAAGTATTTTGAATTCTCCATGGTTATTTTTGTTTCATTCTGTTTCCTCCTTCTGGATTAGTGCTCCTCCTTGGGACTGTGAGGATGATCCAAAAGTCTTTTTTGATAGAGCCTTGGATAACCCTTACTATTTCAATGTAGATTACTAAGAGGGCTTGTAACTTGATCATGGGTGTTTCTTCCCTCTCAATTTGAGCTCTATCAAGAATATTTGAGGGCTTCCTACTATTGCCCACATTACAGAGCAACACCATCCATTGTTTTTCTGGAGAGTCTTCATCTTCATAAGTGTTCTTCCCCATGCATAGTCAATCTCTAAAGGTGGCCTGTGATGGCTTCCCTTATAGACTACATGTGCATGAGTGAAGGCATTTATCACATATATATGTAATAAAATAGCTTCTTTTGTACCTACACATGGAACAAACATATTAGAAAAATATGGTATCCTTCTTTCCTTTGCAATATTGTGGTGGGTATGTTCATACCTAGAGCATGGTTTCCTTCTCTTGATGTATGTCAGATTCCATGCATGCATGAATATAAGTGTATGTAGATAACATCTTATCATGCACTGCTTAGATCAATTGATTCTAACCCTATTTCTTCTCTTTCTTGCAGGTTCTGGAGCCAATTGGGAGCACACTAGAGTCATACCCGGGTCAACACCTCTTCTTTTCTTTAGGCAATATCTGGTAACCTATTTTTTTATGTTCATTTACTTTTGTGTATGTATGTAATTTTCCATATATTTCTAGGAGTTGACTATGCTCACAGCCTGTGTGAGCTTAGATACATGCTTTATTTCCCTTCTGCACATACTTGTTATTTATGTTCAAACTGAATAAGATCCAATGTATATATCATTTTATTTCCCAGATATCTTAGTTTGATCCTTTCCTTTTTATACTTTTCATTTTCAGATTTTAGGAAATGAACACAAACTTAATTCAGATCACTAATAATGTGCAAACTAGTTTATTTAGCAACTCACCTAGTAATTAGGCTAACAACTTTTACCAATTGAATGAACATAAAATTGGATATTTCTGACGATCTTAGCTGAGTGCTTGCCTGATAAGTACCCACTTGGCCAGTTTATTTCATCATCCATTGGGCATGGAGTCCTATGGTTTCCACAACTGAAAATTGGCTCAAAACTTTGGAAAAAAAATAGCTCCTCATGACAAAACAAACTAAATTCCCGAGATATGTTGGTATTATTCTGAGAGATTCATTTTTTGAGTATGAATGATTTGTATCAGTGGGTCCTCAACTCACTCATACCAATCAGTGATGCTTTCTTGATGAATCTTTGAGAATGGCATCAATGTATCTTTGGCTTATTTCTAAAAACATAAAATAGGAAAACCAAACCAAAAATGAAACAAACTTGTGCTCACATTACTTAGGGAACACAGGCAACAGAAACTGAAACACCTAATTACTATTGTACAAGGGGTATTAATTTAACCTCAATAACATGGCTTGAGGTGAATCTCATTCACAGCAATGGGAAATTATTCTCCCTCCATGGAAGACAACTGGGAGGCATTATGGGCTTTGCACCCTATGACCATGAAAGGTCCACTCCAGATCGCATCAAACTTAGTGTGCCTCCTAGGTTTATTCTTCAACTCATCCCACTTGACGACCAATTATCCTTCCTTGAAAACCCTAGGAATGGACTTCTTGTCAAAGGTTTTCTTCATCTGAGCCTGATGTCTCTCTAGGTTCTCTAATGCTAGCTTCCTTATCTCCTCAAGTTCCATTAGTTCAGCAATCCTTACTTGCATGGAATCTTCATGTACTAGCTCAATTTCCTTGATTAAATTCAAAGTAGGAAATTCAACTAAAATAGGAACTTTAGCTTCCTTCCCATAGACTAGAAAGTATGGAGAGTTACATGTTTATCTCTTAGGGGTTATTCTATCTGCCCATAGGGCTAGCTTCAATTTGTTGTGCCAATATCTCTGATTCCCTTCAATAGTTCTCCTGATGATTCTGATCAGGTTCTTGTTTGTCGATTCTTCTTATCCATTACCTTGAGGGTAATAGTTAGATGAAGTATTCAGGATTATGTTATGCTTTAGTTCCTAGTTTGAAATATTCATTCCTAGGAATGCCAATGCATTATCTGAGATAATGGAGTCATGTGTTCTGAATCTTACTACCATATCTTGGTAGAAACTAAGGATAGATCCTTCAATTGCATCCTTTAGTGTTATGGCCTCTTCCCACTTAGTGAAATAATCTGTGGTGATGAGGATCCACTCGTGTCAGACACTGGAGGGTGGGTTGATGTATCCAATGAATTCTAACCCCCACTTCATGAAAGGCTTCTCCACCTTAATAGGATGCAATGGTAGAGCTACTAGCCTCTATTTTCCTACAAATAAAGCACATTTTTTACATTTTATTACCCAATAAAAATCATCTTTGTGTAGATCAGGCCAGTAATATCCTTCCCTCATTACTTTCAGGTAGTGGTTCTTGTTTCAAAATGTCCTCCAGATGCTCCGTCATGGAATTATTCAAGGATTCTATCTATTTTATCTGGTTCAACACATCTTAGCAGGACACCATTGTAATCCTTTCTATATGAAACATTATCCAGAATGACAAAAGGAATGGCTTGCAGCCAAAAATACCTCCTCTTGGCTCTGTCAAGGCCTATGGTACACTCACCAGTTAGGAGATAGTGCTTCATATTTGTTTTCCAACTTGTAGGGGTTGTAATCTGAATCATTAAGATAGCATCTTCTCCTTGTTGATTGTTGTCTTCTTTTCCTTCTTCCATTTTCTCACATAGTCCCTTTCCTCTTATTAGCTTAGTGAATTTGATTTGAACGTCATATTCCATTACTTTAGTAATCCATCCTGCTCTCTTATGTCTCAAATCTGTGTTTAGAAGGATATCTTTAATGTAGGGATGGGCAACCATAAGATGAACTACATTATTTGAAAGCAAATGTCTAAACTTTTTTAGACTCCTTACCACTGCTAAGACATGCTTTTCCATAGAGCTATAGTTCAGTTCATATCCATCCAATCCTTGGTTGTAGAAAGCCATTGGTTGCTCATGCTTCTCATCATTCTATTGAACTAGTGTGGTAGATATATTGTTAGTATTCCCAAATGAAAAAATAATGAAGTCTTTTGAAAAATTTAGGTTTACCAGAGTAGGAGCAGAGACTATTGCCTCCTTTACTTATTCAAAGCACTTTTTACCTTCATTTTTCCAATGAAAGGCAGCATTCTTTTTAAGAATCTGTGTCATGGGCTTCAATAATTTTGCAACATTCGGAATGAATCTCCTTAAGAATTTGATTCTCCCCAGGAAACTTTGAAGCCCTTTCTTATGTGCTGGCAATGGCAGTGCTAGGATCACACTTATCCTTTCAGGGTCAATTGTGGTACCCTCTTTGGAGAAAATATGCCCTAGAATTCTATTTTCATGAATAGAAAAGATGCACTTCTTGGGGTTCAAGGAGACTCCAAATTCTTTGCACCTCTCAAAGATCTGCTTCAAGGACCAAGTGCTCATTAGTATTCTTTGAAAAAAATATTTATGTCATCTAGATAGACTAGGAAAAACTTATACATTAGGCTTTCAAATGTCATCTCCATGGCTTTTTGGAAAGTAGCACCAGCATTAGATAACCCAAAGGGAATTTTTTTTTATGTCATGGTGCCCCATTTAGTTGTGAAAGTTGTTTTATACTGGTCCTCCTCTTTCACCAAGATCTGGTTATAACTAGAAAAACCATCTAACAATGAAAACCTATCAGAGCCTGTACCAACTGTAGTATATGTTCCGTAGAGGGTAATGGATGGTGATCCTTTAGTGAGGCTTAGTTTAGATCTCTAGAATCTACACACAGTCAGATCTCACCATTCTTCTTCCTGAAAAGCACCAAATTAGAAACCCAGGAAGTATGCTTAATAGGAAATACAATGTTAGCCTCTATCATTTTTCTTAACTCAGTTTTCATTATTCCGTCTAACTTAGGGTTTATAGGCCTTTGTTTTTGTCTAATAGGCTTAGCACTAGGTTCAAATTCAATGGTGTGCTGGGCTAAGTCAGGTTCAAATCCTTTCAAATCATGGTATTCCCATGCAAATACATCATTGAATTCTTGGCATAATGAAAAAAAATCTTATTTTTCAGGTTGTGTACATACCTTCCCAAGTTTTAGGAACTTATCCTAGACTATCTCAACTGGCTGGTAGTGTTCCTCTTTTACTTCCATGATTGCCTTTTCTCCCTTAAGATAATCAACAGAGTTAAAAATAGACTCAAGGGTGACCAACTCCTTGGGTAATTTGTTATTTTTTAACTGTAGTATCTGATCATTGTATTGGTGAGCATGTTTACTCTAATTAGCATTAGAAAACTCAGGCTCTTCCATCAGAAAATTCAGAATTTGTTCATCACTTTCAAAAATCTGCTAGCTTACCTAGTTATCTGGGACTGAAGGTCTTACCAGAATTTTCACATACTGTTGAATTTTAGTATTCTTGACTTCTTTAGGAATGTCATATTCAGCTCCCATTGCATCCAGCCTATCTTCTTGCTTGTTCTGATTTCTCAGAATAGAGATTAGGTTAAAAGAATCAAAACCTTCAATTAGATCCCAAACTCTATGCTTAAACATCTTGAGCACATCATTTTTAGTGAGGTTAGTGTTCTGAATCTGATTAACTATCAACTCACTATCACCGAAGACTTGCAAACACTTGATGCCCTTCTTTTCGGCTCATTCTAAACCATGAATTAAGGCTTCATATTCTACTGTATTATTAGTGTAGCTAAATTAAAAGCATACAGCATAGTAATACCTTTGATTTTTTGGTGAAACTAGAACAGTCCCTCCTCCTGCACCAATCTTGCTTCTGGCACCATCAAAGAACAGTTGCCATAAGTCATTCTTTTTTTCTTCTGGATCTTCTTTCTTCATCATATTTTGGATCACTGCATTCTTCTCATGAATGATGTACATCCCTATGCCAGACACTTCCATGTTTCTAAAAGGATCATCTTCTAGGTTCTCTTCTACCTACTCATCCAAGACAATATCTGGGATACTCTCAGTAGTGGTCTCTGGTTCTGAAACAACAAGCTCTGACTCATGAAATGTCAAGTTGGCATTGATGGGGCTAGGTGTATAAGGTTCTACATGGTCTTTTGAAAAGGCTTCTGATTTATTTTTAACCCTTGCACCATACCTAGTTTTGAAATATAGATGAGACCAATCTAAGGAGAGGTACCCACCCAACTTGGCAGTAAAATCTCTGCTAAGGCAAATGGAAAAGTAGGGTGGTAGGTCAATAACATAGATATCTTGGGGAAATGAAAATTTAGGACACTCATGCAAGGTGAGGCTTAGGTTCTTTATCACTCCAATGGCAATGAATGATGATCCGTCTAATTGGACAATAGGCCTATCTAGAGTCTTATAGGATAACCCTAAGGTGTCTGCCAATTGCTTAGGTATAACCAAGCTCCTTTCTCCTGACTCAATCATACATTTATGTACCAAAAAATTTCCAATAATGAGAGTGACATAGAAGGGAGGAGGCTTAACTTGTGATGTCTGTTGTTTATTTGTGGGCTTTGTGCTATCTTTTAGATTATGTTCCTTCTGAGACACGTCGGCCATTAAAATCCTAGGTTGCTCTACAACATCCTTGTCAGTCAAAGAAATCTTAGATAAAACATCTAACATCAATTCCTTTTTCCCAGGAATGGCTAAAGTATCTAGCATGGGTACACTTATAGAATTTTCCTTCATTTTCTCAACAATATTGAAGGAACCCAAGCTTACCTTTGGTTGTCCCTTTCTTGCAGCACCTTCTGATTGTGTTGGTGTAGGTTGTACCACTACTTTCACAGGCTCCTTAGTTGGAATAGATTATCCTCGAGGTAAGATTTGAAAAACCTTAGGCTGAGAAACCACCACCAGGGGATGTTGGCCATTTGAAACTGGTTGTTCTTCCTTTATAGCCCCCTTCTTAGATCTTGTATTGGATGAAATTGGAGTATAATTCTGGTTTTTTGGGGAGAAAGAGTTGACCCCATAGAATTATTCTCTCTACCAATTCATGAGGGCTACATCAGGTGCATTATGCTCACTTGGGCCAGCTAACTGATTCTACTGCATTTGAGGCTCTTGTGGTAATTCTCGTTGTGCCATAACATTGTTCTGTGCTACAAGGGTTTGACCAAATCCATTGGGAAAAACTCCTTGAATGTGCTACTAGTTGCATGGACAATTCCACTCATAATCCTAGGCCACATTATTCTATGCTACAGGAACAAGTTCTCTAGAAGCACTAGGAGTATTGGGATTGTAGGCATGGCTGGTCCTTTGGTTTTAGTTCATTTCTTGGCCTTTCCATCCTAAATGGTAAGGAGGTCTATTCTATTGGTATGGGGCCTAATATGGGGCTTGGTAAGGCTGTTGGTAGGGTTTTTGGTTAGGTTGAAACTATCGCCTTTTAAGAATAACCAGCTCATTAGTAACACTTTGCAAGGTTTTTTTGAGCTCATTTAGCTCTTGGAACTGGTCTACAACTAGAGATGGAAAAGGTGGAATAGAGGCCAATATCGGGATTGCTTCAGGAACAGGTTGTAATTCTAGAAAGATGGGCATTGGAGGCCTTGGGGCTATTTTCCCAGCTTGAATGAGGCTATGCTCCACCCTTATGGAAATATTAAAGGTTGTTGGCAAGTTGTATCTTCCCATTGTCTGGATTGTCACAGAAATATGATTTTTAAGAGCCCTCAATTAATATAGAAAATCATGCTAGTTGGAAGGCATAACTGCTACTGGAATTATGTTCCACGTCCTCTGAAACCTAAATTTGAAGTCCATCATAGGCTCCTGGGGTGACCTCTTTATAGTAGTCAGATGTTCTACTAAGGAAAGATCATCAAAATTATCTTCAAACTAGGCACTAAGGGAAGCACCTAGATCATCCCAGGTTGATATAGAGTTAACCACTAGACCCCTAAACCATTGCAAGGCTTTACCTTTGAATGATGATGCCAATAACCTAATAGTAAAATCATCATGAGTGATGTGGTAAAGACTACAGAGGGATACAACATCTCTTATGTGTTCTATGGATGAGGTTTGGTCTTCTCCGGTAAAAATTGGCAAACTTTTAAGGTCTCCCATAGGTATGTCATTATGATGTTGTAAATTCAGAGAGCTACCTTGGTTAAAAGCCACAAAAGGCTGATTTCTGATCATAGGTGGATTTGGGAGACCTTGAACTGCTAGGATCGCTTGAGATAATATAGGGAGTGGTGGGCTAATAGAATTACCTACAGGGATATTACTAGGAAATGTAGGCTGAGATGCACTAGGTTGGGGTTGAGTGCTCTTGGCTATCTTTTCTCTTTTCTTGGATGAAGGTAGCTCCCTGTACTCAAAAGGATTCTTTCTCTACTTGGTTGGTATCCCGTTCATGTGCTAACAACACTGATCTACATAAACAAGAGTAGAGTCACCACGTATGATACTTCATAAATCACAATAAGAACATAGCTACTACTCATACCAAATAACAACTTCATATAAAATCTTCTAGAATACTGATTCAAAAGTTTTTCCCACTAGGCGTGCCAAAAAATGTTGTCACTAAGGATTGCACCTGAAAGAGCTAACTGTTGAACTCAGCAATCCTGTGAAACATGGGAATACTACCAGGTTGTGGGGAACCTATAATGGAAGTAGACCTCCATATTAAGGGTTATCTTCCCCTTGGAACACCTTAAACTTAAACTAAAACTTTTGTAGGAAAGGGAGAGAGAGTGCATGAATTGAAAACTGGACTTAAAACCTAGGTGATTCACCAAAACTTTGAAGATCCACAGATTGTAAAAATTGCTCACAATATGACTTAAACACAAGTTAGAATTCACAGATTTGTCCTATTTATATTATTTCTTTTGAGACAAACAAGGTGCGGATTGTCAATGAGAACGAAATGAATGAATTTCACAAACTCAAAGACCTATGAGAGCACACAAATTAAACTTCAAACAATAGCATGTGTTTTCTAAACATCAAATGAACAACATGCCAAGGTAAAGGATTAACTTGAATCACAATAACATTGGCCAAAACCCATTAAACAATCTAGAAGACAATAGGAAAAAGAGGATCTTTGTTTTGTATTCAACCGAAAGGAGCTAGAAAATAATCTTCTTCTCAAAACTACAAGAATTCAAATATCAGAGTGAGAGAGAATGAAGAACTATCTATCCCAAAAAGAGAGGGGTATAAATAGGTGAATAACCCCTAAATCTACATTTCCAAAGATTCTGGAAATCATTATGTCTAATTCCACCAAATCTGGAACTGGATGCAGGGATATATCTAGAAATATGCAATTTTTAGGTTCACCAACATGTTGCCCAAATTTGAATATCAGGCTCCTGAATTTGTAGGGGTGGGTGAGAAAAAATTTCAAAATCATTCCTTAACCATCTATTTCCCCCCTTTAATCATGCTTGGTAGGTATCCTTAACAAGGTGATTTATAAAACATCACTTGTTAATTATTTACAAAAATAATTGCATGATTTACATTAAATTCATCCTATTTAAACTAAATAATAGCATTCATAAGATATAATAGGAGACATGTTATCAAAACTTATCCATGACACCTAGGACCTAGGGTATATATTTACAAATCTTTCGATCTTGTCCCTAAATGGCCGATTAAAGTATTAAAAATTTCCTCTTTGCCCCCTATGCAAGATTAAAAAACCATTTTCTATGAAAACCCCACCTTATATGTTATGAAAACATATTTTCAAAACATTAAAAAACCCCCACCATTATCCTAAACATTAAAACATGCCCAAAATGATCTAAAACACATGTTTGACCATTTCATAAAATTGCGAGGAAATGCGTTTTATGCCCTAGCTATTGTTTTGGAGGCAAGAAATCATGGTTTTTAGAAAGTTGCAGCTTCTTGGATCGACTTGCCCTGGCTTTTCTGGAGTTTGGAAACTATTTTAATGATCAAGGCAAGTTATTCATTCATTGCATCTTGATTTTTTATAAAGATGAACTCTTTTCTCTGCATATTTTCTCCTTCATCGAGTTTCTCCATTCAAAATTTTGCATCATTGATGGTGTTTTGAAAGGATATCTTTACTTTGGCCTCCATATAATATGGTTCCATGATGTTAGAATGTTTTTCATTAACTGGAAATGCCTTAAAAATGATTACCTTGCTTGTTCTACTCCATGGTGTGAGTTATAACATCCTGCAGTTTATGCATTTACTTGGTTTTGCCTCCATGGATGGTGACTTTTTTGTGTTGCAATGTTACCTATAGAAGCACATAAGCTCTTTTAATGTTGTTACCTTGCATATTTTCTCATTCTTTTCTTTCTTGTATACTGATTTTGGCTAAAAACTTTGTTTTTATCTCCATAAAATAGGGTGTTTTTGCATTGTTTTTTTGTTTATGGAAGTAATCTATATAAAACATGTTGCTATATATTCTCATAATCATTTCAAACCCACAAAAGGTGGCATTTTCTCATTGTAATTTTGTTTTTAAATGTGGTAACAATTTTCTAGAAGTTACTTTGCTATTTTTCTCCATGGTGTAGGCCTCATGCTTGATGTTCTCTTATTGTAAATGTAGTAACTCCATTTTGCCTCCATGGATGATGGCATTTTTGCATTACCCAGGTGTCTTTGGAAATACTCTGCAACATTTGGACTCCATTGAAGTTTTGTACTCCTGTTTTACTTCATGCATTTGAATATAAATCTTATTTTTTTGCTTGATTTTGTTTTGATAACAGCTCGTGGCATTAATTTTGTTTGTACCTTTGAATACCATCATTTGGCTCCACATGAAGGGTCACCATGAGGCTATAATTTTTCCCATGCTTGATCAAAACGCTTTTTATATTTACCCACCTTGCTGCTATCCTTTTGAAGCCATGGGCTTATGACTATACTTTGTAATTTTGGAAAATGTTTACCTCTTTTGCATCCACATATTAGAGTGTCGTGATGTTAGAATGTTGTCCATGGATGCAACTTGTAATGTTGTGGCTCCATTATTTCTCTTTTGTGTTTTTCATGGGTGCATAAGGCTCCTTTAATGTTGTTGTTTTAACACTTTAATCACCATACATCATTGTTGTTAGATACATTTTAAACATACATATCATCTTTGTTCATGTACAACCAATAGTGATGCTAACTTTTGAAACTTACATGCTATTTTTATTTCTTGTTTACACATATATGTGTGCATATAATTATAGATTCATATGAAAAACATGATACCTCTTGTTTCCCTTAACTTTTGAGGTGCATGCATCATTGTTGCATTTTGTGTATACAACTATTGAGATCCACCAGGCTATGTTGAATTTGTAGAATGTGTCACATGTATCATGCATTTCTTGTGTATTCATACACCATTGATGTACCATTGTCTTAAGTATTATGAATACTCCATGGTTACTGGTGTTTCATTCTGTTTCCTCCTTCTGGATCAGTACTCCTCCTTGGGACTATGAGGATAATCTAAAACTCTATTTTGGTAGAGCCTTGGATAACCCTCACTGTTTCAATGTAGAGTACTAAGAGGTCTTGGCACTTTATCATGGTTGTTTCTACCCTATCAATGTGATCTTTATCAATAAGATTTGAGGGCTTCCTACTAGTGCCCACATTACAGAGCAACACCATCCATTGTTTTTCTGGAGAGTCTTCATCTTCATAAGTGTTCTTCCCCATGCACAGTCATTCTCTAAAGGTGGCATGTGAAGGCTACCCTTATAAACTACATGTGCATGAGTGAAGGCATTTATCACATATATATGTAATAAAACAACTTCTTTTGTACATGCACATGGAACAAACATATTAGAAAAACATGGTATCCTTCTTTCCTATACAATATTGTGGTGGGTATGTTCATGCCTGAAGCATGGTTTCCTTCTCTTGATGTATGTCTAATTCCATGCATGCATGACTGTAAGTGTATGTAGATAACATCTTATCATTCATTTCTTAGATCCATTAGTTCTAACCCCATTTATTCTCTTTATTGCAGGTTCTGGAGGCAATCAGGAGCACACTTGAGTCATACTCGGGTCAACACTTCTTTTCTTCAGGCAATGTCTGGTAACATGTTGTTTATGTTCATTTACTTTTGTGTATATATGTAATTAGCCATGGATTTATAGGAGTTGGCTATACTCATGTCCTATGTGATATTAGATACATGCTTTATTTCCCTTTTGCACATACTTGTTATTTATGTTCAAACTGAATAAGATCCAATGTATATATCATTTTATTTCCTGTATATCTTAGTTTGATCCTTTCCTTTCTGTACTTTTCATTTTCATCTTTTAGGAAATGAACACAAACTTAATTTAGATCTCTAATAATGTGGAAACTAGGTTATTTAGCAACTCACCTAATAATTAGGCTAACAACCTTAACCAATTGAATGAACATAAAATTGGGTAACAAGACAAACACAGTGGAAACTTTACTTCGAGGGTTCCTGTACTGAAAATGGATCAGGTGTTGGGATAGGATTCATTAAACCAAAAGGAAATGCCATTCCTAGATCATACAGGCTAAATTTTGGCTCCACCAATAATATTATAGAATCTGAAGCTCTTATTATAGGACTAAAGATAATTGTTCTATGGAAGATCAAATATTTACATGTCTAAGGTGATTCACAACTTATAAGAAATCAGGTCAATGGCAGTTGTGACAAGAAAAGATGAGAAATTGTTTCCATACAAAGAAATGGTGGAGGACTTCAAGAAATATTTTGATTGTATCACCTTTGACCAGATCCCTAGAACACAAAATAAAGTAGCATAATCATGACAACTATGGGATTCCTATTACACATGCATAATAATGTTACACACTACAAATTCTTGGTAGAGAAAGTTATGGCTCCCACTTTTGAAGTCTCGTTGTCTAAGTTCGTGTGTAAAATTGATTGACATGATTCCCCCTAGTACTAAGACATATATACCTATCTATGATACCAATACATATCCCCTGACTTGTCCCAAAATCAAAATAAAACCTTTATTAGACAAGCCTCCTGATATATTATCATTGTTGATACCTTATATAGAAAAAGTCTAGATGACACACTCCTCAGATGTCTTGACTTTGATGGGACATAAACAACTCTATAAGAGGTCCATGAAAATATTCGTGGTGCCCACTCTAGTAGTCCCACCCTAGCCAATAAAATCCTTAGACTTGGGGACTAGTGGCTTATTATTGATAAAGATGCATATGAGTTTGTTCATAAATATCAAATACATAGAGATCTAATTCATGCACTAGCATGGGAATTATAACCTCTCACGTCACTATGGCCCTTCTCACAATGGAGACTTGATCTCATTGGTAAGATACATCCTACCTCAAGCAATGGTTATAAATACATCGTCACAACTACAGAAAATTTTACAAAGTGGGTTGAAGCCATACCCATGACCTATAAAACTGGTAAATAGATATATAAGTTCATCCTAAATTACATCATATGTCAATATGGAATACCCCAAAATATCATCATATATAATCGTAAACCCTTCAAAAATTTAAAAAAAATTGAAATCTATGAGATATTCTACATCTAACAATGTTTTGTCTTGTGATACTATCCAAGAAGTAACGGTCAAGTTGAGGCGTCTAACATAACCACTTTAAAAATCCCCAAAAGATTATTGATGACACTAGTACATCCAGCTTAATCCTTCCTTACAAGCCTACCAAAATAGCTTCTGCATGCCAACTAGAGCCACACCCTATTCCTTAGTCTATGGAGCATAGGTCATTTTTCCAATAGAGGTTGAGTAGGCTTCACTATGAGTATTGCTCCAAAATGGTATCATAGATGAAGATTATCATGTAACTTGGCTACATGAGTTAGAGTTACTTGATGAGAAGTGATAAAATGCCTTGACTCATTTATAGGCCTATCAAAACTATCTCCATAGAAGTTATAATAAAAAAATTTGGGTCTGATTCTTTGAAATAGGAGACTTGGTACTAATGGAAAATCAAAGAAACTTGGTAAAAAAATTTAACAGAATTGGCTATGTCCTTATGTTATCACATTATTATATGGAATAGGTGCTTATCAATTGTCCAAACTAGAGGGGCAGCCTCTGCCATACCCTATCAGCATCTTGCACCTGTGCAAGTTCTACACCTAGCTCTCGGAGTATCTCTTTTCAAAAATGTCCTAAAAATACCAAAAAAAAAATTAAAAAGAGTCAAAAAAAACAAAAAAATTTGAAAAAGCAAAAAAATTGTCACCTTGGTGAAAACTTGGCAAATAGGTGCCTTGTGTGACAACAAAAAATAGAAATACAAAGAAATAATTCATCTTATGATGAAAATCATCTTAGTGGCACCTTGGGTAAGTATCATGGTAAAAAATGGATAATTTGGTGCCATGTGTAAATACTTTCTCTCCACTATATTTTTCATAATCCCTTTGTCATACATTCTAAATTCCTATAATAATAGCCTTGGTCTACTATCAGTGACTTGAAATTCATTAGTCATCCTTGTCAATTATGTCTCCTACCGTACCACGAGTCAATCAACCATATCAATTCCATAATAAATTTCCTTATTCCTTAACTAGGGGAAAGTACCATATCATGATCCTTAAAATGTCCTTAAAAACTCCAAAAAAATGATAAAAGGTCCTAAAAATGAAAAAAAAATCCTGGAAAATCCCAAAAAATGGAAATATTGCCTAAAAAATCCCCAAAAAATGATTAAAATGTCCTTAAAATGCCTAAAATTTGAAAAACATCAAATATCCTGCAATAAAATTTATTTTTGTTAATTTTCCATCATCAATAAAACATTTCCTTTTGCATCAATAGGCATTAAATGACTGCCAAACACAACAAGTCTGAGCTTCACAAAAATCATGTATTAACTAACAAACTTATCAAACAGGTCCTTAATCAAACTAGTCACACTATCTTATCAATCGATCAATATTTATCAATCTTTTTTCCATGTGGTCATTATTACAAAGGATGGATATACTCAAAAACAAATAGGTTAGTCTTATATAAGGTACCTCATTCCTAAAACTAGACATCTTTATCATTGTTAATGTCATCGTCAAACAAACACATTACACAGTCACAAAATCAGTATGGTTGTTGACTTGTTGCCCAAGTTAGTCTTATCTTATTTTGATTGTCGCGAGTCATGTTCCTATGCATCTTCGAGATATCCACAAGTGATCAGAGGTGTTTTGATGGTTCATGGATTTGTTTTTATTTTTCTAATGTTTGTGGGATGATTTTCATTAAGTGTGAGGAAAGATATTCTGGGTGTCTATGATTGGCACATTCACATATGAGCAAAGTATCAAATAAAAAAATATCATAATAAATAACAGTGCTCGCGACTACTGTACATACCTTGGCCCTTAATACACATACCCTTAGATAGATCAATTAACATTCATTATCTATTCTAAGTGTGTATTACATGAAAAGGGAATATCCCATCTTGATCTGTCAATATCTTGATGTGGACATACCCATTTTGCTAATAAAATTGGCTCAGTGATGAAAAATAATTGCTCAAAGTCTAAAGATCTCAAAGAATGTGGTATTAATAAATTTTGTATTTCAATTTCAGTTCATTTTCACCTAGTCCATTTTGGCCTAGTCATTCACATCATATCTGTCAGTCACTAACATTTCTTCTGTCAATCCTCATAGTCATCATGGTCTAGTATTCTGGCACACCCAAAAAAAATATAGCCTGCATACATGGTATGTTAGTACATAGAATATAAGCATGATCATAGAGCAATAACATCACATCATATACAAAAAAATATGCATAGAAAAAGACAAAAATATAGATTATCATTTTTCATTACATGCATGATCATAAGCATCATAAATAGAGCGTTATATTATAAAGCACATGCATAAAATGAAGTACATAATATATAACTCTTGCCAAAACTAAATTTCATGTATATAACTCAAAACTGTGTCAGAGTACAAGATCATAATGTCTATCTAATAGAGCTTGCAAGATCACAAAATATATGCCAAAAGTGTCTACAATATGAGGAAAATAATCACACAATAATCAACTAGTGCTCCCTCTTCCCTTTGATCATGTGGGCCTAGGAAGGGCAGCTATATAAGGTTTTTCCTCTGTCTGTCTAGTCAGTGCACTCTCTGCTATAGGTGGAGGCATAAGAGGTTTTACAATTACCTCTCTTTTTTTTCATCTCTAAGTCATGTGGGACTCTACATAGTTGGGAACTCACTTCTCAGACGGTACCACAGGCTCATAATGATCTCTCCAGTACTAAATATACATGCCCATCTCCCACTATTGTATGTAGGCCTCTCTATTAGAGAATTCACATATACCATCTATAATATCATGTGCCTCCTACTTTTCCACCCTAGGCCTAGTCTTTGTTTCATGTTCCCTGGCTAAGGTATCATCCCTCTTTCACTTCAATCTACATATCCTCCTCTCCAACACACTAACTCCCCATGATATTCAGTTCCTCTCTAAGTCTAATATTGTATCCATCCCCTTAGCTGCTACTGTCCTTGACCCTACTTCTTGTACCCTAGCCTTAGCAACCTTGAGCATGTCTTGTAAAGTTCTAATGTGATCTCTTGTAGTAGCCATATGGGCCCTTAGTGCTCAGGTGTCAGGAATCTATCTGACGTCCTAACCAACAGACACATTCTACAATCCCTCCTCATCTACTCTCATCTCATCCTCTCCACCTACCACCACATCTTTCATCTTAATATCTTTTGTATCCTCCTTTTATTTAGATTCCTCTAAGCTCAACCCACTAGAATTACTTCTAGAGTCACTGTCCTCATCTGAAATTCTCCCAATAACATCAAAATCATCCATCTCCTCTCTTCCTACTACCTCCCCACCAATGTTTATATCCTCTCCCTCACCACCTGTTGGGGCAACCACTGGCACACCTACTACTACTACACCTCCTCCCCCACCATATTCATCATTATCTTTGTCTTCTCCATCTCCTCTCCTCCTATCCCTTCCGCCTCTCCCTTCATCCTTTTCACCTCTCCCTTCATCCATGCCAACTCTCACTCCTTTGTGACCCCATTTCCCTATCATCCTCTAAGGCTTGTTCATCTTCCCAATAATCTCAAGTGTAATAGGTACTCTCATATCAGTCTAAGGCACAACTATGTGTTGTTCTCACCATACATTATACTCTAGAGTCATGTCTGCATGTATCTTTTTTGACCCCCAATCCCAATGTAGAGGTGTTAGGTTGTCTATCTATGAAACTATAGTGGATACAAGGATCATTGGTCCCCATCCTGATACATCCTTCCTACAATGGGAAAATGTGCTAACCCCATAGAAACCCCTGTCTCTCGCCAAAATATCTCATAACCTTATCAAGTAACTATATCTCAATTATCCACCGAGACCATGTAGTCCTCCCAATCAAATACTTATCTTGATAATAGAAATCTAAATACTCTACCTCTCCATCGAAAGTTGTGCATCTGATGTAATGTTTCCATGTGAAATCCCTCATAATATCTAATTGATGGTGCCAATACCTAATGTATCCCATTTGTATCTATGCTATTACCTCATAATAATACACATAAGGTTGCTCAAGTTGAATAGGTTGCTTATCAAAAACTATCTTGCACATATAAATGTGCTCCCAAGCCCACACTTGTAGAAGTGTCAATCCACAACCCAAATATTGTGCCCCGTGATATGTAATATCATACATCTGATAATAAAGCATCACCAAAACACAAGGCCCCCATTCATAAATTGTGGTGTCATTTTACATCCCTCATATCATCTTCACCCCAACTCATTAAGAAATCATGTCCCCTCTTATCTAGAATCAAAACCCCAGCACTACCCCACATAATAAGCCAAAATAGTCACCATATGTCTCTTTCATGTCCTATCATTGGATCTCATAGTGTCCAATCCCAAACTCCACCTCAATCATGTCAAATAAATCAAATAAAGCCCTAACCCTTGCTAGTGGTGCATACAAAACCCTCACTCCTCTAATAGGTAACCTTGGTATCCTCCATACATCCTCTAAGGTCACCGTTCACTCTCCAGTAGGAAGATGGAAATAAGAGTTCTTTGAATGCCATCTCTCACACGGAGCAGTAATCAATCCCATGTTATCCCCAATCTAGGCATGCAAGTCACATGCAATAATCCTATGTTATGTAAGTAATCATGATCATGCTAGGTCACTTGATATCTATAATCAAGGGTATCGGGATGATTTTCCCTAGTAATCAGAACAAATTCTACCATCTAATATTCAAAGGCAAAATAATAAAGATCAGTCAAGATGCAAAGTCAAAAAATTAGTCAAGCATGCAGATTCCATTTAGTCACATGTCAAAAATTCTTTGAATAATTTTTTTTTTCCATAACAGTGCAAATGTGTTGAATTAAACAAGCAAATGCATCACATCATTTTTATTACATATCCTAAGTTAGTCGATCACTTGCGTCGCTATATCCACTTGGTTATGTTGCAACATATATATACTTGCATCATGTAGATACAACAGTTGTGTCACACAATCATGTTGACTGTGCATCATTTATAAAATCCTAAAGGTTTTCATTGTAAATGCTTATGTCATATCGTCGCCAGTCGTGATGAATATGACCTACACTTGCATCGCATTACTCTACGGTACTAAAATCTAAGTTTTCAAAAGAAAAAAAAATGAGAAAATAAATGTGTAATCAAAAGGCACTTACCGTTGGTCCAGCGCCCTCTAGTCGTCGATATGTCCTGACCCGCTCGCTAATGTGAACGTCACCTTTTTCAGCCTCCATCACTCCTCAAACTTGCTCAAATACCTCTTCTTCTCCTCTAAGTTTCAAAGTTCTAAAGTGCACAAATGACCTTCCAAATGACCCATATTCCCTATTTATACCCCTACCTCTCCTTGATGGATGTGCAATCCATCCCTTTTGAATTGGTCGTGTACCCTTTCACCTTTCAAAGCCCATAACTTTTTCCAAACACCTTCTGTAGACACCTAAATTTGATTAACAAGTTTAATTAAATTTAGCTCTCTCCTATGAGTTATTAATTAAACAATTAAATATTATTTAATTAATCTATGTTAACCTCCTAGCTCAATTAATTAGCTATATTCCAATTGATTATCTAAATGACAACCCATAGTCTAATAATTATTTAAATCCCCCTTCCTCTATTATTTTAAATAAATATACTTATTTATTTAAATTAATCCATGTTATCCCTCTTTATCCCACTTGTGATTAAATAAATCATATTTAATTAATTTGATCACATGGCTCCTAACTTTAACCCCTATACTAACCATGCTTAACAACCTAACCTAAGGTTCCAACTCAACCCAACCCATTCATACATGCTAACCTTTCTCAATTAGTTAATTAACCTTGATTAACTAACTAACCCCTCCACTCATTCTCTCTCCTCCCATCACATGCTCATAATCCTCCTAATTTTCCTCTAATCCAAGCCTAATCACTTCCTAAACATTTTCACAATCATAATCCAAGGATTAAGAACTCTTAACCCTCATCCAAGTCAACCCCCATGTCACATCCCTCAAATCTCCAACCATATGCATTTAAGTCTTCCTTAAATGCTCTTACACCTCTCTTACACACTTCAACCATCTCTTACATCTTTGTCCCCTCTCACATCTCTCAAAATGGTCACATTTCCCCATTCTTCCAAACCTCTCTCATTGTGACACTTGTTACAATGAGTGGCATTTGAGAAAGCACAATTCATGTGCTCTCCCTCATATGCATCTCCACCCTTCCTCAAGTTTGCATCTTGACCCTCCATTTACCCCTCCATTCTCCTATAAATTGAACCCGCATTTCCTTCATTTTCATCCACCTTTTATGAAAATTTATAATGCCCTTTTGAGAGCCAAAATCATCAACATACCCTTATAATGCCAAAATTTGTACTCATCCTTTGAAGCTTGAGAACCATTCTTTGAGAACACATATCCAATCTTGGACAAATCCACACATCAAGGAGGCTTCATGGCTTAAGAAGGTTTGTACATTATTAGGCTCTTTTGGTGTTTTTAGTCTTCTTTGGTCTAATCTAGATGTTTGTTTGAGTAGTGTTGTTGAATGTTTTATTAACTTATTGCATTCCTAGTTTACTCACTATTTTCACTCACATATTTTGGCATGCCTAGTGGGACCCACTTCACAGGTCATTTTCTTTGTTTTTCCTTGCAAAAAAATAAACCTAAACTAAAATTTTACCTTAAGAAGTGGAGTTTTGCAAGATTTTTAGTGTTTGCGGGTTGGAGGATAAAGAATAGGTGGTCGTGTTCCCATAACAAGCATTCATTTTCACACAGCATCAATTTTTGTGCCTCACAAGAATGTGGGGAGGATCGGTGGGAATGCAGAGAGTGTCCGTGGGATCATGATCCCACTGACTGTTCTTTTTGGGTAGGCCGAGAGCCATTTTTCCTTCTTTTTGTCTCATTTCTCAAAATCCATCAGTCCCACAGGAACCCGGTTTGAATACACAGGAACGCAGGTTGAATTTTTGTACTCCATAAGGCATTTATTTTCACATGTTAAAATTGTTAAGGTCAACCAACCGTCGGATCATTGTTTGACCCTGCAAGAATGCGGTTTGACACAGAGGGTTCAATGTTTGACCTTGCAGGAATGTTATTTTAACTGACTTGTCTTTTGTTCTTTGCAGGCATGTGGGATTGCGTGTACAAACGATGGGAATGTTGCTTAAATTTTTTTAAAAAAATTAAAAATAATAGAACTCATTTATCTTACTTTGGTGCTTAAAACTAACCCACATCTATTTTGGTGCACTAAAATGAACAAAGGTTAAAAGGAACCCTCAAATCAAACATTTTAAATTTTGGGTTTTAAAATCAAGTCACAATTCCTGAGTGTGCTTAATGGAAAATGAATAAATGCAATCAAACACTTTGATTTGGGCTTAAAATAAACACACATAATCTTGAATGCATAAAGCTGAAAGAAAAAAAACAAATTTTCTTTTTAAGGTATTACTTTCCAAAGAAAATAACCTTGCATGTTAACCACGAGTGTTTGATGTCGTATATAGAAAATACTTAGTTAATTAATTGTCAATTTGGAAAGAATGAGTGTTTGGTGTGTTTGAAGGAGTGCTTTTCAACACTACCTTAAGAGCTATTTCCATCTTTATCGCAAACCTTTTTAGAATAAGTGGCATACAATAAGTAGCTTATATATGTATCCTCTCCCCTCACCTTTGTGGATCTTGGGTGATGAGAAAGGTTAAGTTGCTTATTCTACTTCTAGAGAGTCATGTCTAGAGGGTGTGTTTCCCCTTTAGAGGATGACCTCAAACCGGTAATCCCTTCAGTCGGTATAGAAATAAGACACTAAAAAAATGTTTGTCTTACATCCCACTAAGCTTGGGAAATGTGTTTTGATGGTAGTCCATACTAGGTGAAGTATCCCTAGAGCATCGGCATGGTCAACTAGGCTCTTAAGTGAGTAACGCGTGTACAAACTGATTGGGGGTCTCATCATCTTCCCCCTGGTAAGTTGAATGCTTGTCCTCAAGCATTGCATCTCTTGTTAGTTCCTCAGAATTCACCAGCCTCTATCTTCCCTCTCCTCTGGCTCTTGAAAGTGTAGTATAAACCTCTTGTCCTTTCCCAGACATCCACTCTATGATCCTCCTATAGCTGGTCAAGCCTTGCAGCATTGATGTCATAAAGGGGCCAGAGGAGCATAGGTGGCTACATGGTAAGTGGACACCAGAGTTCTTTTCTAATCTGTCTACCCAGCCAGATATATTTGTGTGCTCTGTGAATGGCTTCCTCGAGGTTGATAGATTTGTGTCACTCTGACTTATTGAATTCTTTGGGCAATCTACTCCACCTGCTTCTGTAACCACCTGAATTTGGTCTGTCGCAACTATGGACCCTGTTTTCCCTAAGTGTGATCATACCCTTGATTTATGTCCAAACGACCCTGTTACTGCTTGGCATAATTCTTTTAATCAATTTAATATCCTAGGTGATTTTTATCACTGATTTATATTAACTATTATAGC